>CM062811.1:927584317-928101817 GCA_031772625.1 Pinus tabuliformis | reverse complement strand
TTCCCTCCTATAAAAAATTCTTGTTCTTCTAGATTCGAGAATGTTCAGCATGCGAGCAAAAACAATCAAGAGATTGGCAAGAATATTCAAGGGATAGATTGAGATGTACACTAATTATTTGTGATGAGAATACACTTGATATGGTTATGGCATGATGACTACTTCACAAATAATATCCGTGATGATACGTGAATATACCAGAATGGCATATTGATCGATGGACAGATATTGGCAAGTGGAATTATCCCTAGTTGAGAGGGAGTGTAAAAATTATGCAACTGTGGTCAAATTTCACTCTGGACAACTCATATGATGAAGATAATAATTGCAATATATTCCTCTTTTTGAGATGGCCAAAATCAACCTAAAGATCACCTTATTTGGAAAAGTAGAAGTTGGGTTTTGAATTTATTTATTTTCTCATGTATATTGGTTTAGGTCAGCCCTAAGCACATGTACAATTGGACAGGTCATCCTCAAAATCAAGTGGACCCTCATGAAAGCCTATCAATAGAATATACCTCAAGCTCATTTGGACACAATGATGAAGCACTCTCTTCTCTCTTATATTGTTTGGTTCTCACAGGTCTGACGGAGGAAAGCTTATGCAAAGGATCTGAAATTATAGGGTCAAAGCTCACATGTGTCTAGGTCTTTTGAGTCGTAGATGCTTGCATGTAACTAAGTTTTTTTTTCCCTGGAAAAATTTGGCATAGTATGGCCATGAGAGTGTCCGGGACGTCTCAAATGCATGCACAAAGTGTTTATGGGAGCATCCGGGAGGCTAGGGTTTTCGCAGTCTAGTTTGGTCCCTGGATGCACACACATAATGGTCTAAGGAGCATCCGGGATGCCATATATGCTCACACAAAAGATTGATGGGAGCATCCATGGTTTGAGGCATATTTGAATATTTTTGGTCCCTAGACACCCTCACCCATTTCTCCAGCGATCATCCATATCAATCCTAGATGCATTCATCAAGTTCTACAGAGAGCGTCTAGATCATCTTAAATACTAACACACAATATATTTGATGTGTCCAAGACCTAAAGATGAGTTATTGATATGTAGGAGTGTTCAGAAGTGTTCAGCACAGTGAAAGAAGTATCAAATTGTTAACTACAATTAGTGTCAATGCCCTCAAAATCAGGATCTTTGAGTATTAGTATGTTTAAGGTCATGTTATGCATGTTCTAGTTGTTTTTGTTGCATTGTTGAAGATATGGATCATTGTACTCTATGTTGCTGAATCATTTGATGACGATCTAAGAAGAAGAAGAAGAATAATTTACAAGGGTTTTCCCCGTAGTGGGTTTTGCCCTGGTCTTGGACCAATCCTGGTGTCTTTATGTGTGCATTTTTTTCTTCCATTGTTCCTTTATGTTCCACTGCATTAATGATGATGATGTTTTTATTTCTACATAATTGCATATGTTGATGAATAATGTTGTAGATATGAATAATGTAATGATGATATGGGGTTAACTTAAAGTGTTAATAAAGAAGCGTAATTATCAAAGCAAAGAACAATGTGGCCCTATGAAAAAATAACAAAGAGGGATTGTTGAAGAATGTAACTAGGTTATGTCTTCATAATTATATTTGAGTCATAATGAAATGTACTTATGAAAAAGAATGAAAAGAAAAATGTATTATTATGACTTACTATTAAAGCATGGGTTTCATGCTTAGGTCATCATGTTTTAGGTCAAAGTCCCCATTGAGGAATTTTAGGATTGATATTGAGTCATTAGAGTCATTGTATATTTAATAAAACCCTTCTTGGGATTTTGAATCATCTAAAAAGAATTATTTTTTAGTAAAAAAGTATGAATTTTGTCACCTCCACATCAAGTCGTCCCTCACCATTTCAAGTCGGCCTACAAGAAGGGTATTTGAACTCTAGAAAAGGGTAGATATAAGAGCAGTTTGATTCAGTTGAGAGACATTCACTCACACAAGTTTGATCTACAAGAAGAACCAATGAAAAGGTGTGAAGTTTCGGAAGAAGACAAGGAATTGCAAGATCAAAAGTCTTTGGGTTATCTCTCTCTCACACGTGTGATTTTCTGGGCTAATGTTAAAAGATCGAAGTACTGCTTCTAGGATGAAGTGTTGCTTCTAGGTTGAACTATTGCTTCAACGTTGAACTACTATTTCAAGAGCAAAGTGCTTCTTCAAGGTCGACACGTTTGCATCAAGATCAAAGTGCTAGGTCGAAGATACTGCTACATTGAAGTTTTTTTGTTGTTGTTGTTGCATCTAGGTCGAAGATAGTGTTGGAAAGTGATTATCTACAAAATAAGGGTTGAATTGGTGTGGAGGAAGCCTGTGTCTAATTCAAGAGTCTTGGATTTTCTCAGGAAAACTATTGAAGGAAGAGTTGTCGACTTGGTTTTCCCTAAGATTGAGGTTTTTCCCCAGTTGTCCGCCTACATATGGTATCCTTGATCTTCGTGCTATTTTTTTGGTAACTACTTGATGAACTAAGATAAAACAGGAACATAAAAAGTTAATAATATTACAAAAATCTCACAAGTAACTATGAAGATAAGAAAAAAATTCTACCTTTCTGATTTTCTAACATGCAAGTGATTGATTTACATGTTGAGTAACTTATTTGTTAACTTTGTGCCAATTTCATGAAAATATTTTCCATTGTTATGAAAGATGACTACCTGTGACAAAATAGTGAGAAAGGTAAGGGTAAGAAAGTGCAAACCAACAGGCCTTAGGCCTTAAATGTCATTAGGAAATTTGATCACGCTTCCTCCAATGTCCAAATCACCTGGAAACACATAAAATTAACTCCAAGTCTTTGTAACACACTTAACATTAGCTTCATAATAATATCCACAGAGACAAATGAAGGATAGGGAATTCAAAATGAGGGATCTCAAGGTTAAATGAGCCTTGCATTATGGTATAAGGAGGGCCAATAAGCCTTGTTGTGAGGGGAAGAGGGTTACAACAGTGGAAGAGGAGCCTATGGAGGAGATTTGGAGGTTGGTCGAGAAGGGTTTGAGCCCTTGGAAACCTGTGGCTAAGGGAATGAAGCAATGACAAGGGGTCGGAATCCCTTAAAGCTTGACAGTAGGGGATAAGAGTCCTTGTAGGATACAACAATGTGGGCCATTGAGAAACAAAGTAGGGGTAGGGAGGCTTAGGGTCACAGCAGGCCTGAAAAAAGGTTGAAAAAAAACCAAAGCAAAAGTCCACATCTAGCTATTATAACCTTGAAAATTACATGTGTATCAAACCCCCTTCAAAAAATCTGAAATGGCAATCAAATAAGCCCTATTAGGGCTTGCAGCATTCCTTAAAAAATAAAGTATGGAAAATCGGTAGAAAAATACAAGCTTATAAGCATTGATCTATTGATTTTTAGGGCTCTTGGATGGACGTCTTGATTTGCAAACCCCAACATTAGAATTCCAACCAAATGTGTCTTGCAAAAATGATAAGAAAATAAGCAATATGATCACAATAAACAAGGTAACCTTATGCACTTGATAAAATGATGAATTATACATGTAAGAGCACTAGATCTACAAAATTTAATGGTGAAAATGTGATTAGAAAGGGGTTCAATAAATTTTCAAATAATTTTCTTGCTTTATACCCTTACCAAAGTGTTTGTGTAGCCCTTGAAATATTGCGGCCTTGACTTCTAACCTCTGCATCCAAGATTGAAGATGTGGTTTTTGTAGATTAGGGCCCTTATGGGCATCTAAAAATTAAGGCCCATATAACCATCCTTCAACACATTAAACCTCTCTTTTTTCATTAGATAATGTATTTTTAACTTTAATATGTTCATTAGGAAGGTTTATGAATAATTGCATATTTGCCTAATATTATTTATTTTTGTAGAATATTGTGAGAATATTGGGCAGATTATGAAGATTTGGAGGAGGAAATAATTTAGGGACTTGCTCCTTACTACAGGAGGATCAATATTAAATAATAAATCACTAATATATTCTAGGATTAGGGCACAAATTGTGGAGCTCCAATGATTGAGAAAATTTAGGAATGTGTTCCCTGTCAGTTAATGCAGATTCCTAGCATTGGGAGCCAAATCCACTAATCAAGGGATTTTGGTGGGAAAAACTTCCTCATTTCATGGGGAATGATTCCTAATCATTTTATATAAGTACCAAGTCGAATTTTCCTCTAGCTTGTTATTTTTATTAGCCTTCTTGTGGAGAGAACTCATATTTTTGCAGCTCCACTTTCATTTTCTACATGGATGTAATTGTATTGATGAAAATAATGAAGATTGGTGACATGTTCAGCTTCTAAATCTTGGTATCCTTCATAGGAATCTATGTTTACTTCGGCTTGGACATCCCAGGAGACTCAGAGCCCTTTTTTATCATTTACTTTCTTCTTTTCACTTCTCATTCACATGCATCTCTTGTTCTTGTTTCTTTCTATTTCATCATTTAGTATTGATGATTTATTGTCGTATGATTGGGTTAAATGGTTGAAGTAAATTATTTTTCAGGATCAAAGCACCATTTCATGATTGGAACAACTTTGGAAGGTCATAGTAATCATTGAGCTACTTGGAATAGTTTTTTTAATCCCAGATCTAGATTTCTAGAAGTCCTTTGTGACAAATAACGGTAAATTTATGTATTTTTTAGAGAATGCTAACGAGATTCAATTGAGTTGATTCAACTTGCATTATATCAAAACAAAATTCTAGTTAATAAAAAAATTACCCCATTTCATTTTCACTTGATTAGGTTAGGCATTTGATAGATTTACTAGCTCACTAGTTCTCGAATTTCTAGATTTTAGACTAGTAATTTTCTACATTTTTTAGCATGGGTTAACAAAGGTATTTTTGAGTCATTCCACTTGAAATGCAGACATAAGGCATCCTAGTCAATAAAAAATTCCCATCCAATTTGGATTTGATTTGGTTGGGCATTCGGTGAATTATAGCTCCCTATAGAAAAATATGTTGTTTCTCGTAGTAGTACTACACGAAACCCTGTAGCAATCTTCCAACATGTATATACTTACCCAGATTTTCTCAAGATGCTTGGTGATCATACCATAGGGTTGAATAAAGACTCCTAGGCTCTAATTCAATTATTATGGAAGGCTAAAGACCGCTTAGGTTTTTCCTCTTTAACCATGCAAAATAGTTCAACGATTTTTGCTAATGGACAGATTTATGGATTGGATAATACAATGATGATTTTCTTGATTTTCACATCTAGTGAACTCTATTAATAGATATAAAATATTTGAAATGTAATGGTTGAAATTTAGTTCATGATCTTTACTTTCTGAAATTAAAATAGGTTTCTTTCCTTGTACTTTCTTTCTTGTAATAGGTTAAGGTTTCTATTTCGAACATTTAATTTTTTGCAACTAGTTTAGGATCGGATCTCATTACATGCACTCCATTACATCATGACAGCAAAGGAATGACACATTGTATGTTGCACATATAGTGTTGATACCTCTTAAGTTTGTATGAACCTCGGGTTGATAATTAAAGTTGGTAGCCTTGGGAGTTGCAACATTCTTGTTGCAATATCAAGGCTCATCAAGCCCAATAAGGGCCTATATGATTTGAAGCCCCACGAAATTCTTGCCCAAATGAAATCACTGCCCAAAAAAAGAGAAAAAAATCCTTGAAACCCTTGTATTATGGCAGAAGAAATTAGATCTTCAAATAAACTTGCTTCTCCTCCAAATTGATGGGGTTTTCACCTGTAAAGGAACTTTATGTACAAGATCCTAGCAACTAAATCCTAGATCTAGACAACCCATGTTAGATTTATACAAGATATGTACAAAATAAATCATATCTATACAAGGGTTAGAAATTTAAATTATTTACAAAATTTCTATTATACAATATACACAATGATTTATGGCTCTTATAAGTAGATCTATTCGTTAAATGCACAACAGATAAAAATAGATGAGTAAATTGGTTTAAATAGGTAAGTAGTGGCCCAGATATTTGAAAAACCAATTGTCATATATGACCTGAATTTAACACAATGCGCTCTTAATATTTCTTGTCTCGGGAGTTGGTTGGTCCAATTGAAGACTTCCCCTCACACCGAAGATTTGAATCCCTGAAATCTATACACACTAAAGATCAAGTTATTAGATAAATAGGGGCTAGATAGACACCATAACCCTCAAGATCTAGAGATACTTGCTAGATCAATCAAGTTAGAATGCTTTCTCTAAACCCAATAGCTAATGCAAGATACTTGTGCAAATATTTAATCCAATCAATGCCTAAATAAAAATAACTTATAAAATATTATTCAGTAAAGCATTAAGAACATGATTCAAAACAATTTACCACAGGAAGCATTAGAGGAACACCACCATGAATAAACCCCCAAAGTCTTATTTATTATTCCAGAAAAATATTACATTAGCAGAGCTTGACTCAAAGCTTGTTTACAAAATTTTCTCTCATTTGAGATGCAAATGACTTCCAATTTATAGATAAATAATCCAACTGAAAAATAACGGCTAGTTGGTTTGATCCCTGTCAAATTAATCTCAATTGTTAATTAATATTTGATCTTTTAATTTCCACCATCAAAAATATTTATTTTTGAGGAAGTTTTGAATTTTTATTTTAATCAATTTTTATTTAGCTCTTAATTGATTATTTTGAACTAATTTCCTTAAAAATTTGACTTTAACTTAACCGCCAAGGCCTAAGGGTCCATTTTTTCTTGAAATTTTCGATATCTAATTTTGACACTCATTAATTAAATTTTTTGTTAGTATTTTAATTTATTTTTGCCAGAAAAATTAATTAATTGACACTTAATGGGATTAATCATTTTTTCCACCCTCTAATATTTTATCCATGGTGCCTAAATATGAGGGACCATGCACCAAAATATTTTTTACATCAAAATATTAAAATTTCAACCCTCAAAGGGGGAACACCCTTTCGTTATAAACCCTCAATTTATTACCCAATTATGTGACTCACTATGATCTAGTAGACCAAATGATTTGTAATAAAACAATTTAGCCATTTAGCTTAAATTATTCCCAAAACACTTTATAAAAGACTCGACTAGAACACTAGGACTTACCTAAAATCTTGACAACAAATTCCACCCTAACTTTGGGGTGAGGCTGGAGGGAAAAGCTATGTCAATCATCCATGTTTAGAAACACAAATGAATCAATGAGATGAAAAACCTCCTAGGATGAAAATCATCGCCAAAATATATGCTTACCTAGGTTGTAC
Source organism: Pinus tabuliformis (assembly GCA_031772625.1). NCBI lineage: Eukaryota > Viridiplantae > Streptophyta > Pinopsida > Pinales > Pinaceae > Pinus > Pinus tabuliformis. The sequence goes on along the minus strand of CM062811.1, from coordinate 928,094,553 downwards.
ACACACACACACACACACACACATATATATATATATAGATATAGATATAGATATAGATATAGATATAGATATAGATATATATATATATATATATATATATATATATATATATATATATATATATGGTCTAGCTAGGATCATTTACATTACAAACATTACATAATGGGTTTACAACTGTAATAGACTGATGGATGATAATGATGAATCCAGGATGATTTGAATGCTCGAACATGATGGAATCCCTTTGCGAAAAAGTGTACTACTATAGGGTATTTGACACGCAGTGGTCAATGGGAACAATGATTTTTTCCAGAAGTAACTTTCCAACTTCTTTTCAATTAAAGGGAGCAACAGAGGGTTAATCTGTCTAAGCTCTTTCTTATATGGTTTTACTCCTGATTTTAAGGGAATCTTGTGTTGGATAATATATTTATTATATGTCCTTAAATCTCCATAAGACTAGACAAAAATATCATAATATTTTTTTAATATATTTACATACCTTTGTCGATAGTTATTCAATATTTCCTTCACTAGTTTAATGAATTTGGGTTGTTTCTTTGTACCCATATTACACTCTTTGATATCTTCTTCACTACTCTATTTGGTTAACTTGACTAGGACATCATTCGCATCAAATAATCTTTCCAAAGGTACAAGGCATTTTGGAATCATATTTCCTTTTAATTGTACAATCTTGTGATCTGCAATTAAATATTTCTAAGGTAATTCTTCTTCAATTTCTTCCTATTCATTCTCACCTTCTTCTTGATCAATTTTTGAAGAAGAAAAATCTCTAACAACCTCCATAAATTGTTTGATATTTTCCTCATCCTCAAATACTTGTCAATATCTTACATCATATAGTATTGAAGGTCTAAATCTAACTTCAACTTCATACCTCAACCAAGGATTCTGTGGAGGTTTGAAAGTACCGGTTGCTACTACTATGGAATCAACCAATTTTTTGTTCTCTTTAGATAATAACTTAATATTGAAAGCTGAGAAAAAATTATCAACTAGGTCCCAATCTTCATTTCGAAATTCTCTTAACCTTGGATGTTTTGTTTGGCATTGACTCTTATTTGCTTCACTACTAACTCAGAGTCTCCAAACACTGAAAAACAATCAATCTTCAATTTTTTGCAACTTGCAGTCCAAGAATTAGAGCTTCATATTTTTTAATATTATTTGTTGAGTCAAATTCTAGTTTGTAAGAAAGAGGGAGCATCTCACCTTTAGGGGAAATTAATAAAACCCTTGCACCATTTCCCTCTTTAGAATATGCTCCATTAAAATAAAACTTCAAAATGGAATTTTGATTTGCTTCTTTCTTTTGAACTGTTGCTGGAATTCGAACTTGTGTATCTTCAGCAATTTCCTCATCTATATCTAATATAAAACGAGCAAATATTTCTCCTGGCTATACACTGGGGATTCATTTGGATTACCTTATTTGTTAATAGTTTTGACAAACCTCAATTCTCTGTATATCCTCCTCTCTTCACCACCAAAAATCAGAATTGTCGCATGTGTTAAATCCAACTTGATAGATCCTCCAAGCTTAATACCCCATGATCTTTACAGAAGCATCCCAATCCTTGTTGGAATATCAGCAACAACAACATCCATTACAATACTTCTAACAAGAATTTTTTCCAAGGTGACCACCATATGTACAGCCTCATGAATGCTTCATTTTGACACTCTCCCTTACTATTTTATCCTCTCTTTGACCATCATCATCAACTCAAAAGGAATCAAACTACAAGGTTTTTGGCATGGTAAGGTATTTAATTTCCTTATCTTTCATACTTAATAATGTTCCTTATTATTGAATTAATGTTTGTATTAGCTACCGAATTCACACAATTCTACAACTAATCCATGTTTCTCTAGCCAACTCCAAGGTTTACCAGGATCCAAAGTGCTAGCTAAGAAGAAAAAGATATGGACAGGTGGAGATTGATCCCTTCAACAATTCCATCCTATCCATCCGAACTAGATCATCAAAGGATTGTTCGATTTCATGGTCAAAGGGTGAAAGTCAACGTGTTGCTGAAGAGGCGAGCAAGAGTCTGAAAATCTTATGCTTCGTGATTTTCTTTTCCAAGTAGAAAATCATGAGCAAACGATATTTTGATACCTATTAGAAGCTAAATTTAGAATTCATTTATCTAATGGTATGCGTAAAAGCCTCAAACAGTTATTTGACACGGGATTTTATAAATACTGTGCAGCAAAACATGAACAGAGGTTGAATTTGATGTATGTGACAGCGATGTTTTAAAAACTTAGTTTTCCTGTTAATGAAGAATGCAGCTTGATGCATAGCTTACTATGTGATTAGAGTTTCGTGACCGCTTGTTTGTGGAGGGCCCCTACAAACAGTGAAGGTTCTGAATTTCTATATTTTATTTTTATCATTTATTTCAATTATTTATATGCTCTATAATTTTTTTGCAACATTGATTTTAATTAAATAGAAATAAAAAGTTTTCACTAATGATGATAATTGTAGCATAGATTTATTTATAGCTTTCATTTACAATTTCATTTCAGAGTGTTTCATTTCAAGACATGAGTGATTTCCTTACAATTTCATTTCAGAGTGTTTCATTTCAAAACATGAGTGATTTCCTTACAGTTTTGTTTCAAAGTATTTCATTTTAAAGCATGAGTGATTCCTTTGTAGTTTTGTTTAGAGCATTTCATTTCAAAAGCATTTTATTTCAAAGCATGAGTGATTGATAATGAGAAGATGTATGGTTTTCATTTTAACTAGAGGTCAATTTCATTTTAAGTTTTATGCAAAATATTGTTAGAACATTAGATGAATACTTTTCATTTTAGAGATTAAATTTTTGTTGTGATAGATTAGTTAAGTTTTTCTTAATTCAATAAGACAATGTAAATTTGGTTTAGTTTCATTTTACAAGTGTAAAGAGTATTTTTTATTTCATTAGAAAGGAGTAACCAAGAATTTAATTGAGATTGAATATGTTAATTTCATTTTATTTAAAGAGTAAAATAGGAACACAAAATATCCTTAGAAATAACTTTCAATAACTCAATCATACACATTAATAATCTGAAGGCTTCTAGCATATATAGTGCACTTGCAGTTCACAAGTTTACCAACTCCAGCGGATAATTTATGTAACAATTTAAGACAATTAAAGTGACGAACACCATATATTTAATCAAGCCCACATATTTCACTCTTTTGAATCAAAATAATACAAGTATTTATAATATTTTGTAATTTGCGGGCCTAGCTTCTCCATAACAGAAAGAGGCATAAGGTTATGTGATGCCCCTAAATCTAGCATGAAATTATGCAACATCAAACCATGAAACAGAAGAGTGATGTAAAAAGGCAGGTTTGTTGAATCCTTCTCCGCCACATGAGGCCCAAACATCACAACTGGCCTTTCATCCTACAAAATTACAGCATCTTGTGTAGCAGTCACCAGTGACAGATTTATGAAATTTTCAACTTGCTTTTTATAAGTTGACTACTTTTACAATTCAACCAATGGGACAGGAATATTCAGCTTCTCCAATTCCTTTTCAATGTTAAAATAATGAACATTTTTCTCCACCTTTTCTTGTTCTTCTTCTACTTATTTATCCCCATGAATATTTTGTTGAGTTTGAACAATCTGGTTTGCTTGCTTTTGTTAACTAGGCTTGACTTGCTGAATTTTTTATGGCTCTCCTTCATGGACTAGAATAGTTTGAATAGGTTGTTTCCCTTTATTAGGGCTCTTCTTTATATTCTTCTAGTGTTGCTCCTCATTTTGATCTTGGGTTCTAGACCTTTTTCTTGACCTCAAGTCATACTTTTTATGTAACTCATCTTGCATCAAGTTTGCAAGTCTCTTGCAATAAGTATCAATTTATGTTGGAAAATCAGAAAGACAAAAATATTTTCTTTAAAATGATAATTACTTGTGATTTTCTTATGTTCTTATTAACTTTATTATGTTCTTATTAACTTTCTTATGTTCTTATTAACTTTCATGTGTTATTCTTTTATCTTTAGTTCATCAAGAAATTACCAAAACATAACATGAAGATCAAGGACATCAGATGTAGTTGGATAGCCAGGGAAAAACTCCTATCTAGGGGGGAACCTATCAACTCTTCCTTCAATAGTTTCATGAGATAATCCAAGAATTTAGACACTGACTTCTTCCAATCACCAAGTCATCCCTTTCCTTCTTCTGCAGATGATAACCTTCCATCACTATCTTTGACCTAGAACAGCAACAACAACAATTACACTTTGATATTGTAGCTGCAAAAACTTTGATCTAGTACCATCAACTTCATACTAGAAACTTCAACCTAGACAGCAGCAACTTCGACCTTAGTAGTAGAAACTTCGACCTTGAGACCTTGATGTAGCAACAACTTCAAACTAGCAGAAACTTTGACTTTGATGCAGAAGCAATTTTGATTTACTAGCAATAATCTCAATCTTCTAGCAATAGCCCAATAAATTCACACGTCTGAGAGAGATGACCCAGAAAAACTTTGATCTTGTGATCGTCCTTCTCCTCCTGCAATTTTGTACACTGCAACTACTTGTGCTTGTATATTAAAATTGTGAGTACTCTAAATGAATCGAACTGCACTATATATATGCCCTTTTCTAGAGATCGAATTACCTTCATGTAGGCTGACTTGTATAGGTAAGGGCTGACTTGATGTGGAGGTGACAAATTACATATTTGGCTCAAAAAATAATTATCTTTAAATGATTCAAAAGCCCAAAAAGGGTGTCATAAAATGTACAATGACTCTAATGACTCAATATAAATCCTAGAAGTCCTTAATGGGGATTTGACCTAAAACATGATGATCCAAGCATGAAACCCATGCTTTAATAAGTCATAATAATAATAAAATTATTTTCTTTCTTTTGATAAATATATTTCATTATGACTGAAATACAATTATTAAGACCAAACCTAGTTACATTCTTCAACACTCCCTCTTAACTAGGAAGGTATTCATAATGACACATACAAGTACAAGGAAGATCTCAAAATACATGAATCATGAAGAGTTTAGGCACCACGCTGCCATGGACTAGATTCCTGACCAACGCAATATATCCAGGTCCTTGCACAGTTTAGGCACTCACAGTGCCATAGACTAGATTCCTAACAAGGGCAATCTATCAAGGTCCATCAAGAGTTTAGGCACTCACAGTGCCATGGACTATATTCTTGACCAGGGAAATTTATCTGGTTAGGACTAAGATCGACTCAAGCTTTCAGCCACTATAGTTACCATCAAGCTTACTTGCTAACCATCAACCCAGGGATCCAAGTGTATAATGCAAGGTCATATCTATATGACCAACACCACCCTCCCTAATCCAGGAACTAGACATAAACCCATAGTGTCGACCGGATGTCCTCCTAGGAAATGTGTACACAAAGCCTCAACACTCTCAATTATTCAAATCGGTAGAAAATCCTTCCTAACAAACAAATTGGTAACAAAAAATATCTCCTGATCAAATAGATTGGTAACAAAAAATCTCTCTTGATCAAATAGATCAGTAACAACAAGCATGTAGAACATGCTTCCAAAACTCTGAGATATTTACCTGTACAAACACAACCCCAATTAGTAACAATTTTCAAAACATAAGTAAACACAAACCTTTGGTGTTTTCAAACATCTTGATGTTGCTTCATAGTTTATCACAATAGGACTTAGAGACTTCCCATACAAATCTTGACAGAAGATTCCTCAACCATATATCTTTCTTTCCTATTTCACATGCAGCAACATATTCTATAGATGGATCCTGCTTTCCTTCTTTCAGCATCACCTCAAAATGCATTCTCCAATTTCTTCTTCAAGGTATCCATCATGACTATAATATGCCCTCCCTCTCAACTTGGGAGATTTCTTCTATCCATGCTCCCTCTTAACTTAGGGAGACTACTTTTCCATAACATCAAAGAAATTGTCGTGGTTGCAATACCTATAAAATTCATATTGATCATCATTACTCATCATACTTATCAATCAAATCAACTTGAATTATGAATATCTTCAACATCTTGAAGATTATGTACATGCACAACTTATACAGGAAGTACAACCAAATACATAGAATCAAATTAGACAGCAAATACCTAAACATAGTTAGGTTCATAATGATCAAGAGACACATACTACTATATTTCAATCTTGCTCTAGTTTTTGTATAAACGCTAGATCACATCATCGGTCTTATTATATCTAGGGCCTCAATATTTCCTTTAGATATATGATGAAATCTTCTTATGATATATTTCAAACCCTAGAATTAATTCAAACAAGTACAATTCATCTAACAACTTTAGAATTCATATCTTAGACTTATACTAGGATTTAATGCAAACCCTATATTCCATCTTAGAGACATTGTGCCTTAGATATCAAAAACCAATCACAATACAATATAATTTTTCAATAATATGACCAACCTTTTGTGAACCCTATATTTCATCATTACATTTGGAACAATATCAACATATTAAACTTCTACGAGGGCTTAGCCACAAATCCTAGAATAATGAGCATCAACAAATAGGTTAGCACATATTCATATCTAAGATTTCATAATCATGCACAACCATATCATAATAACATATATCTAAGACATGTATATCAATACATTGAAGTTATACATATAACAAACTTGATCAGGCTAGGGTTTCAATCAGACGGACAAACATATACCTAGATTTTCATTCCTAGGAGCTTACTAAAGATATATAAGGGTTTTGATCACAAACCCTAATTTATCAAAACCTCAAATGTTTAGGATTTCAGACATCACCATTTAACCCCTAAAATATTAGGGTTTCCATAATCATACCAAAACCCCAAACATGACATTATCATCAAAACCCCAAACATCAAAATAACATTATTTTCTAGATTTCATTAACAACCCTAAGTGGTTTAGTGCTTCTCACATTATCATTTACATATCCTAAATTTACGGTTTTACAAATAACCCTTTTAGGGTTCCACAAGGATGATCAAAGATATGAGTAGGGTAGAATTATCTAATGATTAATCATTTGATCAAGAATATTTATGATTCAAAATAGCTAGACAAAACAATGTTAGTAATGCAGAACAAATTATTAAAAGGAATGAATATACCTTTGTCATGAATAGAACAAAGCTTATGGTCTAATTCATACATTTGATTTTTTTTCTAGACAAGCCTTGTAGAAAATTAATTATAATTGAACTTCTATCATGCTTTGTCTTGTGAGGTCTTCTCCATAACCCTTGAGCATTCAGCAAGCTTTTCCTAAACAAGGAAAATATGAAAAGGAATGTGATTAGCATATAATACAAACACATCTAGATAATAAAATGAAACCAAATATAAAAATACAATATGAGTGAGATACTTATCTTTGGAAAATGGTGAGGGCTCCTTCTCAATCCAATCTTGAGGGATACCTATAACTTTATCAAAACAATTCAAAAATGTTTTTCAAAAGCATGTTAAACCTTTAAATACTAGAAAATAAAGCATAAATGAAAACAATCAAAACTTAGAGTATATGATATAGAGTTCCTAGGAGTCCCTAGCAAATATTTCTTTGATTTCCTATCCTTCCATCTTGTTTGTCTTTGGAGATCCTTCTTCGGAAACATTTGCTTGATCCATGTTTCTCTTTTGATTCCTACGATTTTCAGGACAGTCACTTTTATAGTGACCCATTTTATGGAAATGGTAGCATTCTATCTTAGATAGGTCTACCTTCCTTCTTTGCCCTTTACTCTTCTTGAAGATTCCTTTCTTTTGATGATCGGAGTAGGAATTTGAAACTGTCTCTTCTTCATTATCTTTGTTGGTTACCAACACAATTCCCATTTCTTCCTGACTACATGCATTCCATAATTCCTCAAATGTAGGATTTTCCTTCCAACTGTTGATTCCAAAAGCAAATGCACTCCAAGAGGGTGAAAATCACAATAGTGCAGAAATCACGAGCTCTTTTTAAGGTATTATCTCATCGATGGCTTGAAGATCATCTCTAATTCTAGTTATCCTTACAAAGAAGGAAGCCACAGTGTCATCCTTTTTCATTTTCATGGTCCTTAGTTCATTCTGAAGACACCCAACTTGACCAAGATTCTTGATGGTGAACAATTTTGATAAGGCTTCACACATCTCTTGGGCAAAGTCAATTTTGGAAATGTATGGGATAATATTATCCTTTATACCATCTACCATTACGCTCATAGCCAATATTTCTAATGCTCTAAATTTAGTTTCTTCAGCATCACTTGATTCCCTTGTAGGATTCTTCAATTTTCGATTGACTAGATCTAGGACTTTATTCTTTTCAAGGATGAGACCTATCCTCTTCTTCCATGCCCTGTAATTGGATGCTACTTCTAAATTGTTTTCTCCATTTATTGTGTTAGACATGGTTCTTGAAGATAGTAATTTTTTTCCTTATATTATCCCCTTTGATAACCCTTGTTCAACTTCTTGAGATTTCATTTTTTCCTTTCAATAGATCTTCAAGTTGACATTTTCCTTCATCTTCACCTTACCTTTGATACCATGTTGGAAAATCAGAAAGGTGGAAAGGTTTTCTTTACAATGATAATTACTTGTGATTTTCTTATGTTCTTATTAACTTTCTTGTGTTCTTCTTTTATCTTTAGTTCATCAATAAATTACCAAAATGTAACACAAAGATCAAGGACACCAGATGTAGGCAGACAGCTAGGGAAAAACCCCTATCTAGGGGAAAACCCAGTCAACTCTCCCTTCAATAGTTTCACAAGATAATCCAAGACTCTAGACATAGACTTCCTCCAATCATTAAGGGAGTTTCGAGGTATAAAATGGGTCTCCTAAGAAAATTATAAAATAATAGTGGAAATAATAAAATAAGATTACATTACATCATCAGATTTTACAGGGAAAAAAGAAAAAAACTATTTTTTCAACTCGTATTTTCAACTTATCTCCCTATGGGTTTACTCAAATTTCGAGTGCCAACACTCATTGGATGCAGAATTTGATTCCTCATACAAGTAGTACCCATGTTTCATACTTTCGATGGACCCTGCTACATGAAAAATGAGAAATACATGAAAATCATGATTGCGATCATGTTTTTTCATGTGTTTCTCATTTTTCATGTAGTAGAGACCATTGAAAGTATGCAACATGGGTACTATTTGGATGAGGAATTAAATTTTTAATCCAATAAGTAATCCCACTCAAAATTTGAGTAAAACCTTAGGGAGATAAATTGAAAATACGAGTTGAAAAAGTAGTTTTATTATTTTATTATTTTTTAATCTTTTTACTTTTTTACTCCAAAAATGGTGAATCATCCCCCATGGTTGACATCATCATCTTGAATCCTATTGGTTCCTATAAAGTTTATTTTGTTGTATATTTTTCTTAGGAGGCCCATTTTAGACCTCAAAATTCCCCTAATGCACCAAGTCATCCCTTTCTTTCTTCTATATATGATAACCTTCCAACATTATCTTCAACCTAGAACAAAAACAACAACAACTCTTTGATCTTGTAGCAGCAGAAACTTCGATCTAGTACCAGAAAATTTGACTTAGACAACAACAACTTCAATCCAGCAGCAACTTCAACCTTAGCATTAGCAACTTTGACCTTGATGTAGCAGCAACTTCGACCTTGTTGCAGCAGCAGCATCGATTTACCAACAAAAATCTCGATCTTCTAGCAATAGCCCAGTAAACTCACATGTGTGAGAGAGATTACCAGAAAAAAATTCGATCTTGTGATCCTCCTTCTCCTCCTTCAATTTCGTACACTGCAACTACTTGTGCTTCTATATCGAACTTGTGAGTTAGTGCTCCAAATGAATCGAATTGCACTGCATATATACCTTTTTCTAGAGTTCGAATTACCTTCATGTAGGCTGAATTGAACAGGTAAGGGCCAACTTGGTGTGGAGGTGAAAAATTACATATTTTACCCAAAAATAATTATTTTTACATTATTCAAAAGCAAAGGAAGGGTCTCATAAAATGGACAATGACTCTAATGACTCAATATTTCCTAGAAGTCCTCAATAGGGAATTTGACCTAAAACATGATGACCCAAGCATGAAACCCATGCTTTCATAAGTCATAATAATAATAAAATTATTTTCTTTCTTTTGGTAAATATATTTCATTATGACTCAAATACAATTACGAATTTCGAATCTAGTTACATTCTTCAACAATTTCTTCCTCATTCAAAGTGACCTAGGGGTCCAAATCAGCATCACCTTCATATGTTTATTATCATTCTTCCTCCTCTGACAAAGTAGAATATTGATTCTATTGAAACTTCAATGCTTCTTCAATCTGAATTGAGGATTGAAATTTCTTTAGGTGCTTGTTGAATTTGTCTTGGTGGGTTCTTGTTTTCCAAATCTAGTTTTACTAACTTATTTGAGATATTTCTTATTACCTTAGTCATCTCATCCAATTTTTTCTCCTGGGTATATTTTTGCTGCAGTGAATATCCAGCTTCCTATTTCCCTTTTCTTTTGTCACCATGATCAGATTTGGACTTTAATTTTAAAACTCTTGATAAATTTGCCTTTATCTCCAGAGCATCTATTTCATTTTGATCTAAGGTAGGTGACACCCTTTCTCTCAAAGTAAAATAAAAATAAGAGTGAAAATCCCCTACAAAAACTACCTTGGCAGTTGCTTGTGGGGGTTTAATCTTTGTTGACAAATTGTTCTAAAATTTATTAAATCTCTTTATAAATTTTGCAACCTCTTCATTTGCCTTCGTTTTAATGTTATTGAATTATGTTAGAAAATATCTATGATCCTTCTTTTCTCCCCATCTTTGTATGAAAGTAGTCTCTAACTCTTCCCATGTGTTAATTGAATTAGCAGGGAAAGTTTTAAACCATTCCTTACTTCTCCATCCAAGGATTGTATAAACAATATCATGACAACATCCAAATATTCCACATTCAAATTTTTTTCAAAACCACAAAATGTAGCCATATGTTTTTCTATTATTATCTCATCTTCCCTTGTAAAACGCGGTAATAATTTTAAATAATCCTGTGTCATGGAATTCATGGGTTGAAGCAGATTTAAAGGAGCATATTTGTTGAGTAAAAACATTGGAATCGCCATATTTTGATTTGGAGGTGGAGGACATTTTATTGTTTGAGGTGCAGACAAGATAGGAGGGACAACCAAAATCGAAAGTGGTTGTGAAACTATCACAATAACATGAGAGATGTCTGGTGTATCGATGTTCTTTATTTCTTCAACTTTTGGCAAGACACAAAAAGAAAAGGAGACTGATTCAAAATATTTCTCTTCTAGAGTAGGTTCTGGAAAAGGAAATGAGGAAGAAATTACCCTTCTGAAAAGTCCAAATTTTTTGGAGCTATTTCAGGGATATCAACTTCAACCTTTTGAGAAATAGAACAACAAGTGCTAGGAGAAAACAAGGTAGGACTTAGGTTTTTTGGAGATTTCTTTTCTCTCCAAACTCTGCTTGAAACAAGTTTTTGAGGATCATATAAGACTGGAGTTTTCCATTGGGAGGAACCAAACCAAATATGAGATTTTTTTGGAGCCAGGATTGTTGATAATAACTCCCTCTTTGTGAGTGAATTCAGGCAAAACACTTTCTCTCTTCACCAAAAAAGTAAATGATTTAAATAAATACCCAAGGAAATATGACTTCATTTCTCTGTTCTCCGACAATAACACCTAAATATGTTGTAACCATAGGGAAAACCTCTTGCTGAGATGATGCTAGTGCCTAGGACATCTATTCAAAATAAATAAAAATATTTCCTTTTATGACTGTAACGATTACTTCCCAAAGATATTTTATTAAAGTGTAATGTAATTTCAATTCTTGTAGAAGATGACAAAACCCTTCAAGATGGCCAAGATGTTTGTGGATACAACTCACTGAAGTTGTAGTATGGCAAGAAAGAATACTGAGAAAAATTATTCAACATAGAGGGTTGAAACATAATCCTTTACTGAAAACCTTAGTTGAAATAATGTAACGTAAGAAAGTGAACTGATGAAAAATTGGAGTGTAGTTTAAGGATTGTTTAAATAAATATCTACAAGTACTTTAAGTTTTATCGCAACATCAGTAAATTCGTTGGTGGAAAGAAATAAACAACGTTATTACACATATTTCAATAGAATAATGATCGCAATGAATGACTTACAGAGATAATAAAAACATGTTATAGCCAACACACAAGTGGAATCACTTGAAAAAATTTATTGATTCTCCAAGAAAATTTTGTTACACATTACACAACAAAATTCGATCTCCATGCCAAAATTTTGGAACCCAACATTGGTCGCTTAGAATTCTTTTAAAGGAAATTTACATTAAGTGATAGTTATAAAAAAATTGCCAACTACCTTAACTACTTTTAAACTACTCAATTCTTTTAAAACATTCGAAGACTAAAACACTTCTAGATTATTACAAAATTACAAAATAAAATGTTTTCGAATTTTCCAAAAATAAACTATTTAGAAATTGAGGACTCATGTACTTTTAATACTTTTTCTTCTTTTGATGAAGTATTAGACTCAACAACTTGAATATTATGTGGTTTGAAAATACTTTGGCACTTCTCCAAAGCGTTAGATCAAGGCTAGGCATTGAAGCATCTTTTTGTCAGTCGTCCTCAAATTAGTTAATTTGGTGTAACTTGGTTTGTCTGTAAATAAAGTCTTAACTAACCAAAGCAACTAAAAATCCAGTTGCAGGTTTGACTATTTTTTATCCCTTAAACACTACAATCTTTTCATATGAAGAGTTAATCTTGCTTTTAGCCTCCACTAGTAGTGTTTCATATTGCTCCTAGGAAACAAGGTTGCCTTTCTGATCCCAACAAGTTGGTAACCATGCTCTAATGCTTTTGTCAAACATGGAATTAAAGGATGCAACTAATTCTTTAACCTCATCCAACCTACTCCTTTCCTATTTTCTATACATGTTTTTCTGGATTGTTTTAATTATTTCAAGCACCATAGTTATCCTATATGAATTATTCACAACCCTTAATTATTGGGAGGATTCGACATTCAAATAATCAATGATTTTCTTTGTTCATTGTGCACCTTCTTGTAATTGATTTTTATTTATGTAAATAATTTATTCAGAAGCCTTGATCATATCTTTCTCTTCAACGATGACATTCATATGCTCCCAAATTGCTCGAATTTGTTGAATTGTGTATTTCCATGTAATCTCCCTTGCTTGAATCAAGAGACATGTTTCCTTTAAGTTTCTCTTTTAATTCCTTTACCTCATAACATGTTGATTGATATTTGGCATTATATTGATTTACATTCTCTCTTTCCATATTTAATTGACTCTCTTTATGTTTTATTTGTTCCTTGGTGTCATCCAGATTTTTCTGCAACTTCTTCGACTCATCTATTGATATTTTCAATTCTGTCATGACCCTGGTTAAATCGTCAGTTGGGTCCTCTAAATAAGATGATACCACTACTGTGCAAACATGTTTTTCTATCATTTACAACATTTATTAATTTTCCTTTTGAGGGGTGCAACTTCTTGATTTATATCTAATAAATCCTTGATCAAGATCTATTTCTCCTTTTCCACCTGATCCACTTCAGGTGTCTACACATGTTTTACTGCGGGCATTTTTAATTTTCTCCTCAAAGGTTGAACTTTTGATTTTGTAATTTGAATCAAAGCTTGAATAGTTGTTATATCCTCAGGATTTATTCCAAGTTTAATAATTGACTTCTTTGAATATGAATATCTCTCGAAATTTCTTTTTCAAGCTTGAGTTGATCTATCACCTTTCCCAGAAGCACCTCCGCTTTATTTGTTGCCAAATAAGTCTTGTTGAGGTCATTGTAAATAAATTCCCCTATTTTTCTATGCGATTTATTTTTTTTGGTAGTGGAATATCTTCAATATTAACAAATATATTTATAGTTTTGAAATCTACACCAGAAGAAATGGGGGCATTGGATGAGAGAAAGATAACTTCAATTAGTTACTCTCAATATCTATGGCTGAGAGGAGTCTGGTTTGATAGCCATAAATTGTTTGGGCTTCTAATTGTGCTACAACTTTACTCGTTATTGTTGTATCTCTCTTCAATATGTAGAATGTCTTTTTGTAGAGTATTTAGAGAAGACAACTCTTCTTTAGTTGGGTTCAGAGATGAATATGAGTTCCTTATGCCTCCCAATTTCATTTGAAATCAGACTTCACTTGAATTCTTCTCTATAAACTGTGAAAATTTTGTCTCCCCTCCCTGAATATTTGCCTTTTTTCTGGAATGAGAACTTTCCACATCAACATCCATAGTTTCCCAGAAGCACCTCTGCTTTGTTTGTTGCTAAATAAGCCTTGTTGAGGTCATTGTAAATCAATTCCCTATTTGTCTATGCAAATTTATTTTGTTTGGTAGTGGAATATCTTCAGTATTCACAAATATATTTACAGTTTTGAAATTTACACCAGAAGAAATGGGGACATTGGATGAGATAAAGATAACTTCAATTGGTTCCTCTCAAGATTCATGGCTGAGAGGAGTCTGGTTTAATAGCCATAAATTGATTGGGCCTCTAATTTTTCTACAACTTTACTCCTTATTGTTGTATCTCTCTTCAATCTGTAGAATGTCTTTCTGTAGAGTATTTATAGAAGACAACTCTTATTTAGTTGGGTTTAGAGATGAAGATGAGTGCCTTATGCCTCCCAATTTCATTTGAAGTCAGACTTCACTTGAAGTCTTCTCTATAAACTGTGAAACTTTTGTCTCCCCTCCTTGAATATTTTCCTTTTTGCTAGAATGAGAACTTTCTACATCAACATCCATAGTTTCTTCAACACTTATTTTTAAGCTTTTTCCTTTAGGAAGAGTGATTTCTACATTTACATCCTGTTGTGACTCCTCTATGTAGATCTTCCTAATTATGGCCTAGCTTCATGAGTATATGGAGCACATGATAATTCTACTCTTGTTTTTTAAATTATTTGGTGTGGATCATAATTTCATCATTCCCCCTGCTCAAAATTGAACTCTTGTGTCATCCTCTCAATCTATTCTACAGCTTGCATGTTATTTACAATGAATGGGCCTATTGTTCTAGGGATCTTGAACAAAAACCCCTTTCTAGTTGGGATAAAGTGGACTTGATCTACATTCAAACTTTGTCTCATGAATTCTAGAGAAAAAATCTTCATTGGTACAAATGTAGGCAGCTTATATGGTGGAATTTATGCCACATATAGCCTTATCTCCAAATGATCATTAAATATATGCAAATAAAAACTTTAAGGTCTTCGTTTAACTACAACAAAGATCTATCCTGTGGAAGGATTCTAGGAGCAAGCAGGTTATTGATAATTATGTATGAAATCGACATAAAATATGACATATAAATTGAAAATCCTTCGTTATTTTCTTTCTTTCTAACTATATCAGTCCAATTGATGGCATCTTTCTTCTACTTATGAGGATCCACAATATTTAATTCTAACCCTGTAAATTGATCTACATGTTGGTAGAGAAATGAGTAAACAAGAAAGGAGGGATATTGAAACATTCAGTGATGTAAAAGTTCTATAATTGAAGGCTAATAACATGTTCCTAGTAGATTGGAATATCCAATATGATGTCTAGTTGCATTATCAAATGAAAGAAACCTAATTCTTGGAAATTGATCACTCTAGTGTTATATTTTCCCAATACACCCATAATAGCAGACATGATTATATTGACATTCTTACAAAATGAAGTTATAGGAAACTCAGTAGTCTCTATAGAAAGCATATAATTTGAAGGTAAAACTAGACCAAATAGCATGTTTATGTCCTCTATGGAAAGGCTTTGATATATAGATAAAAGGGAATCATCAGTGAACTCAATATAACCACCAAACTCTAGGAAGTCTAAAGCTTGATGAATTAACAAACAGACCTGTAAAAAAAAATTCACCCATTGAGTTCATGAAATAATTTTGTCGAGGATATAAGGATGAAGTAACCCAACTGATAAATTCCAGGAAAGGGTATGTATGGAGAATGATAGCAACGCTAAGACCAGATTTTACTAATCGTAAGAAGACTTCTTACTCAATTTGATTAACTAACAAGTTTTGATGAATTTCCATGAGATTTAGATGACAAACAGAATCGAAAATATCCCTTTCTTTATCCATTAGAGGCATATGAGTGGTTGACCCAAATAAGGAAATGTTCTTGGCCATTTTAAATTATGTTATTTAATGAAAATGGGGGAAAATTGATCATATTATTACCTCTATACTTTAATGTGAATACACTACAACTATGAACTGGGAGCATGAGCAGAACTAGTGAAATAATATGTATAATAAGTGAAATAGGATTTTTCCATATGATAAGGTTGGAAAAACGAGTGTTGATAATGTGGACAAAAATTATGAAAGGGATGAGGTGGAAGATGATGAGGGAATAGGAGGTGACGTGGATGGAGAGAGGGTGGTGTGGAGAAATGATGCATAGGGGTAAGTTGGCTCATCTTCTCACACGCGCTTGATGTCATCCCTAATTCCATTGAATCTGGTTACCTCCCTTTGGAACACTTTTGCTAGTAGGTGGTAATATCTTGGAGTACTAGAGGGGTGGATCAGATTCGTTGATCTGCACAATGGCAATTTCATGAAACTACCCCTCTAGGGCATTGTCCTTCATATCCTTCATTTACTTTTTCATCGGGCTTCATCTGAGCGCAACTTGATTTGGAATTATGGGGATGTACTCAAAAACTTTCTCACCTTGTAATCCTTTATGCCACTTTGTGTTTATGTGGGATGTCGAGAATTCAATAGGGCAATGAATATGTTAATTCTCTTCAGTTGATAAATTTTGTGTTATGTTTTTAATTATTATCTTTGTTCCTTATTATTCCAATGTTCAATACATCAAACAACTACCAAAAAAGTAATAATAGTGACATAGTATATAGGTTGCAAACGAGGGCCAAAACCCCTCCTCTTGAGGGGAAAACCTGTAAATCTCTTCTTTATCTTTCATATCTTTCATTTGGTGAATACCATGGCCTAGACTCAGAAAAATACCCTCCAAGATCAAGTCTACCACAACCTCCAACTGTAATATCTTCAACCTTCCAGTAGATCTGAAATTTATGCTCCCCAATAACTGATGCAACTATTGTTGCTCCTCTAACAAACTTCAATCTCCCTATAATATCCTTCCCCTTGACTTTGCTTGCCTTGACTTGTGTCCTAGGGCTATTAGGATTCCCTAAGAGACCTATGATTTCCTTCCCTCCTCTTCTCCTTCAAAATCAAACCCCAGAAGATCCAGCACAGAAAACCCTAAGTTCAAACTTCCCAGAAGAAAAGATAAGGCCCAGAAACTTTGACTTCTTTGACTTCCTCTTCTTTGCACTTTCTTCTTAACTTCTTATTCTTATGCTTCTTCTGATAATAGATGAGTGAATGAGTTCTCCAAATGGAGGATGAGTTCCTCTTATATATAGGCTTCTTCAAGGTTGTACATGGCTCTTCATTTAGGCTAACTTGACAACTCAAGGTTGACTTGATCTTGGAGGTATTTTGACACTTTAAAGACAAAATAATTTTTTCTTTACACTTTATAATGTTCCCATAGGGTCTTCAATATATGACAATGAATCTTATACCTAGGATAAACCCTAGAAGCACTCAATGGGTGATTGACCTATAAAATAAAAGAACGTGATCATTAAACCCATGCTCCAATAATAATCATAATAATTTCTTTTTCATTTTATATTTTGAAGAATACATTCCATACTTATGAATACTGAACATAGTTACACATTTTTCAATGCTCCCTCTTAACTAGGGAGGTATTCATAAGAGGTACATGGTCATTCTCAATATATCATAAGAAGAGTCAGATTGGTAACCCATTTGTCTAGCATCAATTAACCAGCATTGTCACATAGAACATCCTTGACTAAAATCTCTATCTCTTTACATGATCAAAGCACAATGTTGGCAATACCAATGATATATATAAACACCATCATCATTGTCTCCCAATGTACATGCCCCACCCGGGTGTTCACAAAGTATGACCTCCCATTGGACTATTCCTATCTTGGGTAGTGTTGCAGCCACAACCACCACCCTATTAAAATTTTCTCTAGTAGCAATTTTGAATGGGTCCCCTAGAAGTTGATCTTGCACCCCTCCGAATGACCAGTTTTATCCTTGGGACTTTAATCCTTTTCCAAGTCAAATCTTCAATTTTTTTTTTATGGTTGAGCCCCCCTCTTTAGATATCTGTTGCATGATTTATCTCTAGCCCCTCCTAACCCTCCATTCATTTCCTCCATCGGGACCTTTCCAACCCGCCAAAAACCTTTTATCACACTTTATTCCATTATAACCCTTTACAAAAGAAACACTTCACAAAATGCATAAATCATCCCTTTTTTTGGCCTATCGCAATCAACACTGCGTATTACTATAATCTGGACCCGACGGCATTATTAACCATATTTCATTCATATTCTGGGTCTGGGACCATATCGCATATCGCAATTGGCAAGAGTCAAAGCCAAGCCATAAGGTCGATGCGATTTAGAGGACCCGACAGGGCTATCAGCTACAATATATATATTATCAGGTCCACCCCCCAATCACTGATCGCTATTGGCAGAACCCAGGGGTTATATATATGGCACACCGTTATCGCCCAAACCTGTCGATGATTATAGAGTCGGGCATATAATATATCAAGTCCGGCCTAACGATCGGACTCTGGTTTTCCCGTATATTTCTTTGTTTTCAAAAAATATTGAAGGTGGGGTTTTCTCAAAGGGAGTCTAACATTACAAACCCGTCAGCGGTATTAACACACATATATATACGTCGAGTTCGAAGCCCCATCACACATCGCAATCAGCGGGTTATCGAGGTTATATATAAGGCACACCACTCCATACCGGACCCGCCTATAACTATCAATGCGGGTGCATAAATTTTCAAGTTTGACCCTATGGCTTGGCCACGGGGTTTTCCCGTGTTTTCCTGTGTTCTTTGATAATATGCTAGGGTCACGGTTTTTCAAAGAGGAGCCTTATGCGGCAAACCCAGAGTTATTATGAACCATGACATATATCTATGTCAGGTCCAGCCAGTCAAAAGGTGCAATCAGCATAGCTTTAAGCCCAAACACATGGCACGATGTGATGCGATATGGCGGACCCGATAGGGTATAGGTCCCCGTATATAATATTTCAAGTCTGGATTTTAGATCTAGTTCTATGTTATACGACCATTTTCAATGTAGACCGAGTTTACGCTTGTGGGACTTAATCAATGCGTGAATTAGAAAAAAGGGGCCTATTCCTTCACATTTATTCCTTCTGATGTAATAAACATTCAATGAAGGCAAGTCTATATGTTTTTAATAATTTCTATCGTATTCTCATAAGCATGAATGGTGTCTATTATCTCTACAGGCAAGGAGTAAAGTATGCATAAGCAAATTCGGAGAACTCATATATGTGGTTGTGTTATGTCGAAAGAGCCGGCCTTTAGCACTCTCAATCGGTTTCCAAGTGTTTCATGTGTATTCCGAAAGCGAAACTGCCCCAGATATCATCATGAAGAGATGACACACAATCATCCTCTTCTAATCAACATCTATTCATTTCCCCAGGAAATGAAGCGCTCCAGTGATAGAAAATGCCCTCTACGTGTCAGCAGTGGCACCGATTGTTCTACATCTGTGTATTCTGATCTATATATCGAAGAGAACAGTAGGAGAGGGGGGATTTTTGTTTGTAGAAAACAACTTTGAGTTATTATGAATAAAAGAGATTGTTTGGTTCAATGAGGAGCCTTTCATTTCAGATTTAAGATCCTTTGCTTTCTGTGTTTTGAAACAGGGTGTTGTTGTTGGCACAAATACAAATGTGTTTTGTTTTTTAGCATATCAAGAATGATATAGCTTGTGATTAACCTTGGTTGTTTGAATGTTATTCTTCATCATAGTTAACTTATGAGAAATCCTTGATATGAAACTATGTTAGACATTAGTTGCAAGCTTTATTTATATGAAAGGGAATGTGTATTCCTCTATGAGTAATCAGATTGCAATTCAGATTTAATGCAGCCTTGTTCTTATGTGAACCAGTAATTGATTCATTTGGACTTGGAATTTATATATGATGTTTAACCTCCTTTGTTATGCTCCTGCATGATAGATTAGGATAGTTAGGATTAGACTCGAGTAGCTAGAAGTAGTATAGATAGGATTTGATACTTAGAGGTTAACTGTTTTATTTTGTTGATTTAATTGAAGTCTTCCTCCCAGAAAAAATCTTTCAACACATTTAATAGTTTACTCGGTCCTTTAAAACCCGTTAGAGCTATCCATCCCAAACGAAAACATATCTAATTGGGGTCTGTGATCGAGTTATTTCCCCTTGTTGGTATAGCGAAAATTCACCATGTCAACGAATGGGCACTAGAAGGAGGGCCTGAACCACCGTCCAAAACTTTTCAAGATTTCATTTGTAAATTCCACGCATGGATTCAAAAAAATTAATGTATGGATCATAGACGTCGAAAATATCATTCCACCCATTTGAAAGAGACTCATTTCAAAGAAACAGAGACCCTTTTAAGTCCTATTTCTGGATCACCCAAGGAAGAGAGACTATGGGAGTACCCCGTCACTCAGGAACAACCAGTCAAAAGACTTACTCAGGCTTATGCTTGTTCCCTATCACATCTCCCTATCTTTCAGTCTTTACCTTCGACAGCAAAAAGAAAGCCAAGGGTCTATCACATAAACAAAGAGACATATGTAGCCCCTTCTCTTGAAGATATTGTGCTTGATTCTTTGCAGAGTATTGACTCTCCTTGGGAAGAAATTCCTGAGGATTCCCTTTCTGAAGGCAATCCCCAGCCTGATTTGGAAAATCCTAATCAAGGAACCCTCAACTAGAACCTCCATATCCATAACATGGCTAGCGTTCCTCCTCCAGGTGGGAATCAGCCTCCACCCCACCCAGGAGCACTCCCTCCCTGGCTTGCACAAGATGCCATAGTAGTACCTGGGCAACAACATCCCTTACCCAAGAATGAAAAAAGATTATTTCCTAAATTCGACCCTAAGAGGGGAGACACCGCTGATACCCATATTCACTCTTTATTCCTAGTCGTGCACATGTTAGGGGTAGCATATGAGGATGTGGTATTTCGCTTATTCCCTTTCACTCTTATTGGTGTGGCCTCAACATGGTACTTTAGCTTGAGAATAGGATCGATCACCTCATGGGTTGCCTTTCAACAGGCCTTTTTAGATAAATTTGGCGATGACGAAACACCTGCGGCCTTAGTTTTAGAACTATCCCGTTTAAAAATGGAAGCCAAATAAAAGGTCAAGGATTTCAACATCCGATTTAACGCTTTGTTCAATAGAATCCCGGCTAATTCCAGACCTACTGATGAGGTTCTCATGGAATCTTATATCACCGCTCTCCCTGTCCCTACTACGAGGTGGGTCAAGAGAAGTAATGCACAAACCTTACAAGGTGTTATCGATGAAGCAATAAAAGTCGAGAATGAAATGATCAGTCTCACAACATGTCATCATACCACCGAAGGGAAGAAAACCTCTCAGTCATCCAAGAAGAATAATGGGAGTGATAACAAAGTGGCTGAGGGCAAAGAAAGGGATACCACAGATGTGGAAGCTTTACATCAGATAATTAAGAAACTGACAAACACAGTTATCGATATGAAAAGGAATGCTGGAGAGAGTACTAGTGGGAATGGAGGAGAGTATTATAATAGAAAACCCTTCAAACCTTTTTATCGTAAGAAGACAGAAGGTGGTCAAGGTCAACTTGCGTTACCCGCCCCACCCAATGAAGGGAATTTAAATATGGAAGAGCTAGTTCTTATCAGATCTCTCCTTAACAAAGAAGAACCTATAGTGGAGCTAGAGCAAGAACAAGAAAATAAGGAAGAATATGAAGTAGAAGATCCCTTGGATGAATAATCTCATATCAACGTACCGTGGGATTTCTATACAAATGAAAATGATGATGACGAAGAAGGTAGCACAGCAGAAATCCACACTAATAAAATCCACACACGAAGTAAAGGGCCACTTCCAGGTGCAATGAAGCCTGTAGACCAGACAAAGAAAGATGTTTCCCCTATGAAAGAATCTACTCCCAAAGTTTCTATTGAGAAGGGCATACCTAGTAGTGAGTCCAAGAATACTCCAGCTGCAAACTATCTAGAGAAAAGGAACACATCTCTGACTATAACGAGAGAAACTCAAATTGGTAAACTCCCACCTAAGAATGGAAAAATCGGTATGTTTACTCTGCCCTACCCTATTTATAACATTGATTACAACATTGCGGATGATCTTAAGAAATCTAGGACTAATATCACATACTTTGATTTGCTAAAATTAACGTAGCAAAGAGATTTTCTCCTGAAAGCTATGAATGAGCGGAACTGCAAAACTCCCACCATCCCAAGCAGCCAAACCAAGAAGTCAGTGTCCAGACCTGTCAGTACCTCCAGTGCATCCCAAATACCATCAGGTATGGAAGCCACTCTGTATAAAATGAATCAAAACCCCCAAGATGTCAGTGCAACCATGATAGGGAGGAAATCAAAATCCATGACTCCACCTTTGCTTATCACATTTGAAATCCTCAACATGAACGTACACAATTGCTTGGTAGATTCTGGTGCCTCATCCACTGTGATGCCTTATGTTGTTGCTAAAAGACTGCATATAATACCCGAGAAAACTGGGACTCGAATTATACAATTGGATAGGACAAATGTGAAAGTAATTGGAGAATTGAAAGATGTGTTGATTTGGATGGCTGCTAAACCACAATATACACGTCATTGATATAGTGGTAGTCGATATACCCAAGGCTCATGGAATGCTACTTAGTAGGGACTGGTCAGCAAAACTGAATGGATATTTCTCAACTGATTCGTCCCATCTCTTGCTACCTCAGAAGGGGAAGGGTGATATGCTGAGAATTGACCGAGAAAGATACATGAAATATGTGGTGACAGAATGAAATGGCCCCAATGAACCTGTAATGTTTACCAATTCTATCCTTGGGAACTATAGTTTCAATGTTTATGCTACGGAAACCTGTTTTGGAGAATTCCATGCAGAAACAGTTGAAGAAACTTTGACAAACACAAAGTTCTAAGCTCCCCCCCATAATCCAACTGACGAACTATCTTGTATTATAGTAGATGATAGGACTAATTTCGTAGGTAGCAGTTCAATTGATGTAACATTAGATTATATATTTTGGACACTCTACTTTGATGGCTCTAACTGCTTTGAAGGTGCAGGTGCTGGGAGCATTCTCATTGACCCGCAAGGGAACCAACATTTGATGGCTAGCCGGTTGGAGTTCGCATGCTCTAACAACACGGCAGAATATGAAGGCTTGTTGTAGGGCCTGAAGAAATACATTGATATGAACGTGAAAAATCTTAAAGTTTTTGGTGACTCACAGATAATCGTGGATCAGGTAAGGAAAAGGTTACACTGCAATTCGCCACACCTAGTAAGGTACCATCATGAGGTATGGAGCTTAATTGACATTTTTTATTCTTTTAATATCACATACATACCTTGAGGGAAAAACCAAGATGTCGATCTGATGGCTAGAATGGCTGCTAAACTTTTAACTGATTTTGGATTGAAGAAGAATAAATGTTACGTTGAATTGATTTTCAGACCATCTGTGCCCGATAACATCTCAAATTTGCAGGTGTTCGAAGATAACGAGAAAATCCTTGAGTTCTTGCATTGCGAGAAGACATTCAAGAATGTAGTCATTGATGAAAAATAGCATGACAAGCTTATGAACAAGAGGGAAGACGAGGAAAAGGATCAGCCTAATGTGATTCCCAAGTCAGTTGTCAAGATGGAGCACTTGTATGACCTGCATGATAAATTCAAGAAGTCGACTAATTGCAAAACACATAGCTCATCCATGAAGTATGAATCGGTCAACCTTGGAACCAAAGAAGATCCAAAAAATGTCAATCTAGGCTTGGGGTGCTCTCTACAAGAAAAGGCTACATTTGTCAAGCTATTTAAAGAATACAAGGATGTCTTTGCATGGACATATGGAGACCTAAAAACATTTGATACTAGCGTTATGTAGCATGTAATTCCTTTGGAAAAGGAGGCTAGGCCCTATCAACAAAAGCTTTGTAAGATTCATCCAAGCCTAGAACTGTTGGTGAATAAAGAATTAAACAAAATTTTGGATGCTAAAATCATACTTCCTGTCAAACACACACACTCGGTAGCCAATCTCGTGCTAGTAAGGTGTTAACACTCAGGTTGTTCCCTTTGACTCCCAAGGGAATACGGCCGAGGTAACCACTAACCAATCTTTGGGTCACAGGTTCTAGCCTACCTATGACCAGAGAGGGCTCTCTCTTTATGATTTAACTTTGTTTGTATAATATTTTAGGCTAGTTATGATGCTCAAGGTTTTGTTTTGAATTTTGCTGGATGATGATTTCAGTCAAAACAGATATATGTTTACAGGGTGATCTAGGCCATTGGGCATGGAGTCAGTGATGTTTAACTGCTTGATATGTCTGTGTTGATACAACAGTGATGCTACAGAGCCAGATAAGCGTCCAAGGAACAATTCTTTAAATCTGTAATTGGATGTGATGGAATCAGGGCGTGAAAGGCAACTAAGGATCTTTCAGTAAGCTGATATGGAGAACAGTGGGAATATTACTTAGGAGCACTGAAGAATTCCTGCATAACATTCATATTTATAGAATTGATACAAACATGAGCAATTAAGAATTCATGTTCATGATTAATTCTGAAGAAAACATTTTCAACAACAGAGATTGAATACAGGGTGTAAACAAACATATCATGTACTATTCCTTTTCTCTATTGTTAGATTGGTGAAACATGCATATGATTCAAACAAACATGAGAAGATAAGACATAGATTAAGAAAACTTATTGTTACATTAGACAGCACAGGAATTCTGCAATAGCATGCAGAGCATCATTGAGACATCAAGCATTCAAGAAACACTGAGCTTTTCCAGCCTTTTTCATTAGATCATCTGAAAATATACAATATATTTGCCTTAGAGTGAAAATCACCAACCCCAAATACGTTGCCAGGGGAGGTATATATACAAAATTTACATCAGAAAATATCTAGCTGGTGAGTTAATGGCTCATTAATATTGTGCCAACTCCTAGAGCATTGTAGCTGAGAAAATAAATGCTGCAGTAATTGCTTAGTGTATTAGCTGTCCAAAATGGTCAGAGAATGTTGACTTTGCGACCGATGGAGTCAGTTGAAGCCGTGCTGCCCAAAATTTGCGCATTTCCTATGTTTTGGCTTGCTGTCGTTGTCTTCATGCTGAGTCACCCTTTTCGGCTGCCTTGTATGTTGTCTAGATTTTGTTTTTTGCCTTTGGCTGAGTTGAAGCTGACTAGGATTGATCAATTGAAATTACTGAGGCAAAATTTGCAGCATTGCCTACCACCAATCCTCTTTGGGCAGTTGGTGTCTTCGTATTTTTACCAGGGTTTCATCTGCCTCTATATACCTATAAAAGTTTGGAGGAACCTCAAATAGGTGATTGATCTCATGTTCAATAAAAAATAGATTTTCAAGCTTGTCATAGAGGCCCTGCCCTATTGGAGGCCCTGTTTCCTCAGAGGTACTGGTGGATGCAGTGATTTGATTTTCAATAAAATTTGTCATCCTGGTAGCATATTGCTCACAAGGGAGCAGTATTCCTGTGCTGGTTAATAGGCTGGGCAATCCCTTTTCTTGCAGTGCTCCCATTTTGAGCTTGTATTCATCCACCTCAGCCTGCATTTCATGACATTTTCTTTCTACAGTTTGTACAAAATTTCTGAGGGTGAGCACTTTTTTAGCTGTAAGGACAGCATCTGTTCTGTTAATGATGTTCAGGGTTGCCAGCTCCTCCGTGGTCTGATTGTTGAGAAAATTTATCATTCTGTTGGCCTGCTCAGGCCTGTTCCCTAATACTGTTTTGGTTTTCTGGCTCTCAATTTGTGCTTGGCCAATCAATTCCATTTGTTCATGCACTGTCTTGATTGACTTCCATTGTCTAGTAAGGGAGTGGTCAATCCGGGCCCACAAAATCCTCTTTATTTCTGCCAGAGTATTTTCAAGTTTGAGCTCTTTCTCTAAGGCCTTTATTTTGTCTTTGAGGGCCTTAATTTCTCTAGTCTGCTCTGCTACAGTCATCTTTGATTTTTCATATTTGGCCTCCATTTCTGCCAATTTTTCCTTGGCCTGCTTGATCTCGGTTGCCTGAAGTTCCAGCCCTTTGATAACCTTTGTCAATTCATCCATGTTTAAGCTGGACTCGGGAGTTGTTGTTGTTGTTGCTGCTGCTTCCGTTGTTGTTGTAGTTGTTGCAGGGGTTACTGCTGCCTCTATAGTGGTGGCAGTGGTTGAGGTAGTTTGAGGAGGTTGGGAAGTTGATTCTCCATGTTTGTCTTGCAGTGCCTCTTCTAGCTCCTTCTCTAGATCAATAACTTTTTGATTCAGCTGCATTATTAGATCGAGTTGATCTTCAGATTCCCTTTCCTTTTGCAGTTCTGTTGTTTGAGGGTGCTCAGTGGGAAGCAATTTCAGTCTTTTCTTCAATGCAGCAATATCATCTTCTTTCTTTTTAATGAGGGCCCTCACACCCTTTGGGTCCTTAGGATCATGTCCTAGGTCCACAATGATGTCCTCCAGTTTTTAATCCTATTGTCCTTGGTCGTGGAGGACATTCTCTCGAAATCTAGCTGAATGTTGGTGTTCTTCAGCGATTCTTTCAATTCATGGGCCATTATGGCCCTGTCTACCAAGGTGGCATAGACCATTTCCCCCGTTTGCTTGTGCAGCTCTATCTGGTCCATGGGGTGAATGTCCTTTGCCATGACTTCCAGCTTTGTTTTTACAAAATCTGCAGCTGAGTGAGGCTGCGGTACTTTGGGTTTGAAGTGGCTGAGGATTATCTTTTCCTCTTGTATATCATACACTGACATCAACCTCTCTTGCTTAGCTGGTGTTGCTTTGAGGAATTGCTTGTATACCTCCACTCTCAACAGCTCATTTTGTGCCTTTATCTCTTTGAAGGAAGCCTTGGTGCTTGAAGGCTTCTTGCTCTGCTGAGTGGAGGAGGACACCTCCATGCCAAGCTGTAATCCTTGCTCTTGTTGAAAAGAGCTTGTAGCCGTTTGCTGACTGTCTCCTCCTTCTTTCCTTGGACTCTCAAGGACTTCCTCGCTTATTTCTTCTATGACTGGGGAGTCAACCTTTTGCCTCTTGGCTTCAGGTAGCTGGGAGGATCCACTAGCGGGAGTGGACTCTTCTCTGTCCCGTTTCTTGCCCCTCTCCTCATGTGCAGGGGTCTGCAATGCAGGCACTGTTGGTGGTTCTGTTTGTGGTGGAGGGGTTTGATCTTGTTGCTACCCAATTGAGGAGGCATGCTTTTCTTTTACTATCTCTTCTTCAGCACCCATTATTCCCTTGCCCTTATCTGTGCCTGATGCTGCTGTAGATGGCGCTTGGGTGGCTGGTGCAGTTGTAGTAGTTGAGGTTCCTTCTCCAATTGGATGCAGCTACTTGAAAATTACCTGCTGCACAGAATCTAAGTCAAGAGTTTTCTCCAAATCCTTGACATTTCTTTGCATTATTTCTTCTTGAGTTAGTTCCTCAATTAATGTGTCTTGCAACCATTCTTGTTGATTGGCATACTGCTCAATTTGTGGAATTTTACAGTGCTCATAGCCTAGCAGTCTGTACTTGACTCTTCTAGCACTGATGAAGCCTTCAGGGTCATAAGGGACCCACCAGAAGCTTCTTGATAGCTTGTATTTATCTTTGAGGATTTGCTCAGCCTCTTGCCATCCCTCTTTTTTGTTCATGATAAAGGGGCCCAGGTGATGTTTGAACTTGAGGTGGGCTTTCTTCTTGGCACTATGAAAGTGGGTGAGGTCAGAGTTAATAAGCTGCCTATAGTACTCCAAGGCGAACAGTCTCATTGGTACATATCTCGGGAGCCTATATGGACAGAGCTCGCAGCCATAAATTCTAATGACTGTATGATTTTGGTATAGGTACCAATCACCTATTTTATAATTTTTGGACAGCTGCAGAGTTTTCTGGATTTCAAATGACACTATGGGAGGAGGGGTTCTCATTAATAGGCAAGAGACCAGGTAGACAAATTGATCAATAAATTCACAGTATGAATATGGTGAATCTTGGACTTGGTGGAAAACTGATGACCGGAAGATGACAGACCTTCTTTCTCCCCTAGAATCCAGCTTCTTGATAGGGCATTGAAAGGCCTTGGATTGATAATACATAAACAAGTGGTAGATATATGATGAATATTTGAATATACCCTCCCTGTCCACTTTGAAGAGTTGGTCATGTATCTTATTGGCTATGAATTTAGCAAAGTTATATTTGTAAGCAGGAGGTTGGCCTGGGCTGTAAGCAGCTAATAACACCAGCACTGTCTCATCAACGTGCTTACTGGTTTTATAGCCCAACACATAGGAAATCATGTCAACCAGAAGTTGGCCTACATCATTAAAATGGACATGCAAGAAAGGAGGTGGCCCTGTGGGCTGGCGGTCAGCTCTCATAAATGTCCTGGTGATCTTCTCAATGTCAGCAGTGGAAAGCTTGGCACCTGTATCCAGTAGATAGTTCATGGAGAAGGGATACAGCAGCTGAGTTTGTTTGAAGTTGAGCATCTAGTTGATGGAGTCAGCATTGATGTGGAAGAGTATGCTCCCAGATGGAGACTTGACAGCTCTGTGATTTGGATCATAATTCTCAGCACATAAGCGGATGATTTCTGGAAAAATGTTAACAGATGGGAGAAAATAGTGAGGCAGATTGGATTCCCATATCCCATATGTGTCATTGTTGCTCAAATAGTTGTCCCTCAATTCCCAGAAGGTCTGTAAATGGTTCATGTCACCCACAAGGTCTTGGATGAGGTAATCTCTGTCAGTAAGAGGCATGGCCTCAGGCTCTTTGTTAGGTGGATTCATGGGGGCAACACTGAGAGTTGTGGGTGCAGCCATTGTATAGCCTTTAGGTGTTGTCTTTGATATGCAGTTTCTGAATGTAACAATGTGAATGTAATAGCTTGTAAATATTTTTAGAAGTCAGGTGGCAGACTGAATGCAGGTGATGCCAGATATATCTTCAAAGAGGAGTAAGTAGATTAAGCAGACTTGCCTCTGCTCTGCTCTGGTAAATTCACAAGGATTGTGAATAGTGAGGATGAACTACAGAGGGGGGGCAGG
This sequence comes from Pinus tabuliformis, assembly GCA_031772625.1. NCBI lineage: Eukaryota > Viridiplantae > Streptophyta > Pinopsida > Pinales > Pinaceae > Pinus > Pinus tabuliformis. The sequence continues at coordinate 928,065,094 of CM062811.1, read as the reverse complement.
ACTACAAGCTGGTGAAATGCAGTTCTTCAATTATATGATCGGCAAAAGGGAACAATGTCGGGCAGTTGGAGGGTAAATTGCAAATTAAGGCCGAAAATGATTGTTCAACAGTGAATTTTGAACAAGGGGACAATGTGGATTGTTTTGGGCCAGCATTTACTGAATGACAGTATTTAATTTAGGATTTACCAGGTATTTAGTGGATAACTCTGCAGAGAAATGGCATGAACACGGGCAAAATAGGTAAATTTCGGCAAATACCTGGATAATTAGCGCCGAGAGCTGCCGGGTTGAGCAATGGATGGAGAATGTAGCTGAATTGGTAAGTAGCGGCGTCCCAAGCTTTGAATTCGAAGTGTGGAGGCAATTTTTGGAATAAACGAACAGAACGGCTCCCTCTCCTTTCCGGCGAAAATGACACAAAACGGTTCAATTGCGCGTTTATAACGACAAATTCGGCATATATGGGCTTTTGGCGCTTTTCCGCAATGACGTCAGCATGACATCATCAGCGAGGCCCGGGTACGGATGATGACGTGGGTGTTGAGTTGGAAGCCAGCGTGGCGGGACACGGTGGAGGGATGTGGGGGCGGCAAGATGGCGTGGAGGGCGACATGGCGCGGTGGCGGGGGCTTTGGGTATGACGTCGTCATGACGCGGGACTGACGCGACAGGGGAGGCAGATTGCGGGAGGGTGGTTTCCGGGTTCCCCGCACTGCTATTGGGGAAAGGCGGTAATGGGAGAGGGGCTCCGAACAACCCCGGTGGCCGCCACGCATCCAGCGTACGGGAGAAAAACCACCCACTCCCCGGACGCTAAACCACGGCAGGTCCAGGAATGAGATTGACCGCCCACCTTTGGATTGGGGGCAGGGGAAGATCGGCGGCTGGCGGGCGCCCCGACCCAGTGTGCAAGTTTGGGTGGGGACCCGCCAAACAATTAAATAATATTTAATATGGCGGGTTCAAAACTTTGGTTATCGGGGTTTTAATGGGTTTCAAACACATATGGGTTAACATGTCGGGGTTTAATCAAATATTTAACCTTAGGTTTGAGCGCGGGGGGGGGGGTTTATTTCATAGGTTTTTTCGGGAAAATGGTAGGTGAGGGTTTAGTGTAGGCTATTAATCTAACCAGGGGTTAGAGTAATTCCCAAGTAAGGGTTGACTATAGTCCCTGATGGACTAATGTCTCCCATATAAGTGCTAATTAGCTATAATGCTAAAGGGGAGGGGATATTTATATATTTTCTGGGTTCTTTGCATAGAATGCTATAATAGTAGGGGGAGGGGTAGCACTTAGGGATTTATATAGTAAAATTAGAAATTAATATGAATTGGGGATGTGAGAGAGGAATAGAGAGCTAAGTTTAATGAGTAAACTTAGATTTAGAAGCAGATGGGAGTGAAGAATGATTTTACACAGGAAATGTGGCTTCTTTTCAGAGAGAGAAGTCACAACTTGACATGAATTTTACAAATGAGAAATGTAAGGAGGACTGTTTAGGCAGATCCTACAGTCCTCAAGGGTATGTTAGTAAGAAACTTCTGAAGGGGATAAGGGAAGTTAGTGATGGTTTGGTAGTTTTCCAAATAGGCCATTGCTCTTGCCTTTCTCCTACTGGTGACATCATATGTGATTTTTCTCATGTCATATGCTTAGATCTTGTATTCTGCAACCTTCAACTGCCTACCCTGCCTAATATGCCTAACATTCTTTCTTCCTTTGGATGGGTGCATTTAGCCTTGCAAACCCTGATAATTCTCTTTTCTTTTTGTTGTCCTCCTATCTAATTCTACCCTTATAACTTCCAAGGGCCCAGATTAAGCAATTGGGCTCCTTCCTTTCTCTATCCACCTAGTCATCTGTCAAGCTTGAACTGTTTGAGCAGGTACTTCCTTTCTAGTCTAAAACATGCAATTTAAAACATGGTATGGCCCAGCTTGAGCTGTTGGACCACCCATGAAAGTAGCAGTGGCATTTTGGATTAGCCACTTTCATGGTCTCTATTTGGGGTTCATTTCATTTATTTTTTCTTTGACCAGTTCATTTTCTTGCCTTTTGATTATTCTTTTAAGGCATACCCTCTTTACATTTTTTTAACTGTCTATTTCTTTCACAAAAATGGAACCTTAGTACCATGGAAGATGAACATTTTTTGGCACTTCCACTGTCAATCATGAGAAATGAAAACCTATTGGTATAGGAGGCTAACATAAGGAAGAAAAATGGAAATATCAGTTGTGTATTGATTTCAGGAACCTGAACAAAGCATCACAAAAGGATAACTATCCTATCCCTTCTATGGAACACATTCTTCAGTGTGTTTCTGGGTCTGAAATGTTGTCCCTATTAGATGGGTTTTCAGGATATAATCAAGTGTTGGTATCTAATGGGGATTATCTTAAGACAACCTTCAACACTAAATGGAGCACTTACGCATATTGTAAAATTCATTTTGGACTTATTAATGTGGGTGCCACATTCCAGAGAGCCATGGATATAGCTTTTCGAGGGTTGATTAATAGATCAGTAGTGGTTTACATGGATGACATCACTGTGTATTCATATCACAAAAGGGATCATATTCATCAACTGAAACAGATTTTTGAAAGATGTCGAAGGTATGGAATATCATTGAATCCCAAGAAGAGTGTCTTCACAGTCATAGAAGGGAAACTACTAGGTCATATCCTCTCTAAAGAAGGGATTGTCATTGATCCTGAAAGAATAGAGACCATCATGAGAATACAACCCCCTGCAAATAAAAGGGCAATGCAATCTTTCTTCGAGAAGATCAATTTCGTTAGGAAGTTTGTCTCAAGTTTCGTGGAAATAGTGCGCCCCATGATGCTAATGTTGAAGAAAGACATTGTGTATAAGTGGAGCAATGAAGCCAAGAAAGCATTTCAGCAAATCAAGGAAGCCATCACGGAAGCTCCTGCATTGGTCAACCCCAATTTCAGCAAGGACTTCTTCTTGTAGACTTTTGCTTCTGATGTTTCATATGCCACAATACTCACTCAGAAAAATGACGAAGGCAACGAAGTCCCTATTTCTTATATGATCTCTAATCTCCAAGGGGCAAAACTAAACTACCCATACGTGGAGAAACAAGGCTTTGCGGTTTTCAAGGCCGTAAAACATTTCTGTCGTTATTTACTAAAGGTCGGGACTAAAGTGATCGTTCCCCATCCTATTGAAAGAGCTTTCTTCATGCAGAAAGAAATGGGTGAACGAAGGGGAAATTGGATAACCGCAATTCAAGAGTTCGACCTCGAGATTAAGCCGGCAAAGATAGTTCAAGGGCAGGGACTGTGCAAGCTAGCAGTATAAGCCTTGGCTAATAAAGAAGGGGTGCCCGAAAAACCAGAAGCACAAAGCATGCAATATGCACAGAAGGAATTCAAGGAGGAGCCCCTATGGATTAATGAAGTGCTGATGTGTGAGCGCGAAACGTCGAAAGCCCTTCTAGATCCTGAGTGGTGGTATTACGACATACACTTCTATCTAATACAGGGATCATGTCCTGAACACATGGATGCATCACAAAGGAGAACGCTCAGATTTAAATCTAATCATTATCATTTGGCCAATAACACATTATACAGAAAAAATTATGATCGAATCTGGCTGAGGTGTTTGGAAAAGGATGATGTTGGCCACGTCCTGAAGGAAATGCATGATGGCCAAACAGGTGGTCACTATGGTGGAGATACCACCGCTGACAAAATATTAAGAGCCGGATATTATTGGCCCACAGTGTTCAGAGACTTGCATGCCTACACTCGGAAATGTAAGGTGTGTCAAACCACCGTAGGACGAGAAAGAAAGCCAATTGTTCCCCTCAGGCCCATTATGATTTGTCGCCCATTCCAGCAATGGGGCCTAGATGTCATAAGCGAGATCATGCCAAACTCTTCGTAGCAACATAAGTATATACTCACAACGGCCGACTACTTCACCAGATGGACCGAAGCCATCCTGCTTCAAAAGGTAAACGAAGATGAGGTAATATCATTCATTGAGAAATTCATTATCAACAAGTATGGCATCCCTGACACTCTCATATTTAATAATGCTTCTTACTTTTCATCACTGAAACTAACTGAATTTGCTATTAATAAATCTATTCACATAAGGTATGCATCAAACTATTACCCCCGGGGAAATGGAGTTGCAGAGTCCTCAAATAAGAACCTCATATGCATAATTTGTAAGTCTGTCACAGACAACCAAAGGAACTGGCACAACACTCTAAAAAATGCCCTTTGGGCCGATAGGGTCACCCCAAAAGTGGCCTTAGGAAACTCCCCATACTTCCTCATCTATGTACAGGAAGCCATCCTACCTCCCAACATTACCCTTCCCTCTTTACAGCTCTCCCAAGCTTCAAGAGGAACCCCTTCTACCTTACTTCAAGAGAGGATCAACCAACTGATGAGGTTGGAGGAATTAAAAGATAAAACCTAAAATAAATTCAGGAATCACCAAATGATTGTAAAAACATGGTTTGATCGTCATCTAGCAAGAGATAAAGACTTCCAAGTAGGAGAGCTAGTCCTGAAATGGGACAAGTTGAGTGAGCCAAAAGGTAAACACGCGAAATTCCAACACTTACGGCTAGACCCATTCCAAGTTGTGGAAAAAATTGGTCAGGGAGCTTACAAATTGAAAACTTTACAGGGAGAAACTGAAAAACCCCCTGTTAATGGCCAGCATCTCAAAAGATACTTCCAATAGCCACCACATGGTGGTTACCTCCTGAGTAGGTTAGAATTCATTTTCATTTTTGTTGTTAGTTTAGTTACATTTCGGTCTTTTCCTCTTTTTGTTTTTCTACAAAGTTTATTTTCCTTCTGTCTTGAATTGCAGTGCTTTCCAGCCAACTGATTTCAGTCCTCCAGTCTCATTTTTACCTTTTCAGATTTCCCTTATTCGTCACCTTTAGCTTTTGCCTCCTTCATTAACCTAATGATGAGTCTGCTGATCCTAAATCCATCACTACCTTGCAAATCGAACAAATTTTCAATGAGCCCATGAGAACTTGAAAATCAGTAGTGGAATTCAAACCGAAGCCACTCATTGGCATCTATTGGGAACTAGGTGAGATTTGTTGATAACTTGGATATCTAGAGCATGTAGGGGCATCTTTATAAAACAAAAAAAATGGGTAACTATAGGTAGAATGGCATGGAGGAACACTACATTTTTAAATAAATCCCACTCAGACCTAGCCTATACTTACCTATAAGGTTTACATTCATTCTCCATTGGTCCCATCCACCACACTAAATTGTCCAAAACCTATTATCTACAAGTAAACCTCCTTTCATGGGCTAAGGTCACTGTCATATACCCTGTGGCAAATCCAATTGGGATCTAGTCCTTGTGCTTGAAACTAGAAGCACTCACTTAAAAGAAAATGAAATGTCAAGTCCTTGTTCCAATCTGGAAGGATAGGTTATTTGGGAAGCCGGTTAGAGTAGGGACTATTGTTGGGCTCAGAGTACCGGTTGACACAGCAAGCCCAACCTTGTTTAAGTGATTTAGAAATATGGCATGATCCATGACTGCGCCCCATTCAATCATATGAAAATATAACACTGAAATTCTTATATAAAGTGCAGATAAACATATCTACATCAATTTTGATGAGAAATAAAGGGCTGAGGTACACACCTAAACAAGTATTGACAGACCATTGATGGCCCCAAAAGGATTTTTGAAAGTAGGAAAAGGAAAGGTCAATAAATCCCATAATACTACCATTGGAGAATGCTTGTCAAAACCCTATCAGTAAGTAGAAGCTATTTGTCTCTATCCCACGTGAAGCAATTAATGTTGAATTGGAACCCATGTCTGTCCATCTATACAGTTTGCATTTCAAGTTTATCTCAACACCCTGATGTTCTATTGATCCAAGGTTTATTTGGAAACAGAGATAACTGGTTTGCCATTTGTTGTGGCCATAACCACCACCCTATTAACATTTTCCCTAGTAGAAATTTTGAATGGGTCTCTTAGAAGTTGATCTTGCACCCCTCAGAATGACCTATTTTATCCTCGGGACTTTAATCCTTTGCCAAGTCAAATCTTCAATTTTTATATTTTTAAGGTTGAGCCCCCCTCTTTAGATATTTGCTGCATGATTTATCTCTAGCCCCTCCTAACCCTCCATTCATTTCCTCCATCGGGACCTTTCCAACCCTCCAAAAACCTTCTATCGCACCTTATTCCATTATAACCCTTTACAAAGGAAACGCTTCACAAAATGCATAAATCATCCCTTTTTTTGGTCTACCGCAATCAACACTACTCATTACTATAGTCCAAACCCGACAGCATTATTAACTATATTTCATTCATATGTCGGGTCTGGGACCATATCGCATATCGCAATCAGCGGGAGTCAAAGCCAAGCCATAAGGCCAATGTGATTTAGCGGACCTGACAGGGCTATCAGCTACAATATATATATTATCGGGTCCACCCCCCAATCACTTATCGCTATTGGCGGAAGCCATGGGTTATATATATGGCACACCGTTATCACCCAGACCTACCGATGATTATAGAGCTGAGCATATAATATATCAAGTCCGTCCAAATGGCCAAGCTCGGGTTTTCCCGTATATTTCTTTGTTTTTGAAAAATATTGAAGGTAGGGTTTTTAAGGGATTCTAACATTATGGACCCACCCGCAGTATTAACACACATATATACATACGTCGGGTCCAAATCCCCATCGCATATCGCAATCAATGGGTTCCCAAGGTTATATATAAGGCACACCACTCCATACCAGACCCGCCAATAACTATCAATGTGGGTGCATAAATTTTCAAGTCCAGCCCTATGGCTCGGCCACGGGGTTTTCCCATGTTTTCCCATGTTCTTTGATAATATGTTGGGGTCGGGGTTTTTCAAAGAGGAGTCTTATGCGGTGGACCTGAAGGGATTATGAACCACGACATATATGTATGTTGGGTCCGGCCAGTTGAAAGGTGCAATCGGCATAGCTTTAAGCCCAAACACATGGCACGATGCGATGTAATATGGCGGACCCAATAGGGTATAGGTCTCCGTATATAATATTTCAAGTCCGGATTTTAGATCTGATTCTGTGTTATAGGACGATTTTCAATATAGACCGAGTTTACACTTGCGGGACTTAATCAATGTGTGAATTAGAAAAAAGGGAACTATTCCTTCACATTTATTCCTTTTGATCTAATAAACGTTCAATGAAGGCAAGACTTATGTTTTTAAGCATTTCTATCATATTTTCATAAGCATGATTGGTGTCTATTATCTCTGCAAGAAAGGAGTAAAGGTTGCATAAGCGGATCCAGAGAACTCATATATGCGGGTGTGTTTTGTTGAAAGAGTCGGCCTTTCGCATTCTCAGTCAGTTTCCAAGTGTTGCATGTGTATTCCGAAAGCGAAACTACCCTAGGTCTCATCATGAAGAGATAACACACAGTCATCCTCTTCTAATCAACATCTATTCACTTCCCCAGGAAATGAAGTGCTCTAGTGACAGAAAATTCCCTCTATGTGTCAGCAGTGACACCGATTGTTCTACATCTGTGTATTCTGATCTATATATCGAAGAGAACAAGGTGAAGGCGAAAGGGTTAAGGGAAGACCGAGAGTCATTTCCAGTTGCATAAATACTCCCTCCGGATAGGAGAGGGGGGTTTTTGATTCAATTAGGAGCCTTTCATTTCAGATTTAAGATCCTTTGCTTTTTGTGTTTTGAAATAAGGTGTTGTTGCTGGCACAAATACAAGTGTGTTTTGTTTTTTAACATATCAAGAATGATATATCTTGTGATTAACCTTGGTTGTTTGAATGTAATTCTTCATCATAGTTAACTTATGAGCAGTCCTTGATTTGAAACTATGTTAGACATCAGTTGCAAGCTTTATTTATATGAAAGGGAATGTGTATTCCTGTATGAGTAATCGAATTGCAGATTTAATGCAGCCTTGTTCTTATGTGAACCAGTAATTGATTCATTTGTACTTGGAATTTATATATGATGTTTAACCTCCTTTGTTATGCTCCTGCAAGATAGATTAGGATAGTTAGGATTAGACTTGAGTAGCTAGAAGTAGTATAGATAGGATTTGATACTTAGAGGTTAATTTTTTTATTTTGTTGATTTAATTGAAGTCTTCCTCCCAGAAGCAATATTTCAACACATTTAACAGTTTAGGGGGTCCTTTAAAACCCATTAGAGCTAGCCATCCCAAATTAAAACAGATCTAATTAGGGTCTGTGATCGGGTTAGTTCCCCTTGTTGGTATAGCAAAAAATTGCCATGTCAAAAGGTAGCTAATACTCAATTAATATCAGTCCATGATTACTCTTGTCTTCAATGCCCTACCACATTCTCAAAGAGTATTGAATGCCAGATGGTTACCCAATCCTCCATTATTTCTTCTGAAGTGAAGACAAGAATGTAGTGTTTATCTCTCCCTCTAAACTAGGGAGGACAAATCCACCAAACCAAGATTGTCCCTTAAGTATACAAGCTTATTGTTCAGAAGTGATTTCGTCAATATGTCAGCCACCTGCTCATCAATGGAGATATACTATAGCTCAACACACCATTTTGTACTAGCTCTCAAATATAGTGATACTTGTTGTTGATATGCTTTGTCTTTCCATGAAACACTGGATCCTCAGACAAACGATTACAACTAGTTTTATCACAGAGTATCACTGTAGGTTTCATCGGTCCCTCAAAAAAGTCAGATAGCAACTTCCTTAACCATACTACTTCTCTGCTTACTTCACATGCTGCAACATATTCAACCTCAGCACTACACAAAGCAATGGTGTCTTTCTTTCTTCTCATCCATGAGACCGTGGAGGATCCTAAACTGAAACATCCTCTTGTAGTGCTTCTTCCATCCTATTCGCTACCTCCCCAGTCGGAGTTTGTATACCAAATCAATTGGACATTATTCCTTCTATCATATTTCAGACAGTAGTTGATGGTTCCTCACAGATATTTCAGAATATGCTTTGTTGCTATCCAATGATCATATTTCGGCTCCACTTGGAATTGACTGATTACATTACTACAAAGCATATGCCTAGTTGATTATTCACCAAGTACATCAATGAGCCAACAAGTTGTGTATACCTAGAAGGATTCACAGGGCTTGATTCAGAACTTCTCATTCTTTTTAAGTTTGTGATCATCGGAGTGGTCATAGTGTTGTAGGGAAAAGTATCCGATTCGGATGACCCTATCCCACTCTAAGGGTGATAGTACCTCAGCAACAACTGTAAAGAAAACTACTTAAGGTTTACTTCTTTACGAAAGCAAGAGAGAATGAGGAAATGCACTAACCGTTGCCTTGCGCTTAATGTCGAATCCAAACTCTTCTCTTTGGCTACTTGCTCCCAGCTCCTTGCTCTTTTGCTGGCCCAGCTACAATGAGATCCTGCAAAATAACAAAGAAGGAAACTACAAGAAGCATGCAATCATAACTGATTCACGGATTAGCATAAATCAAATATACAATTATCACAACACATCATTGAAACAAGTGCATATAGAAGAACCTCAATAGCTTTTATTAATGAAGAAGTAAAGTTCTGAGAAGGTTACAACCATTGAAGGCCCCAATCCAGCAACACCTCCCAGCAGAAAGAATTTCTCCTCTTCACCTCCTTCAAGCAATCACCCAATAGCTCTATAGTGAAACCAACAGCATATCATTACTTTGCACAAAATTCCAGCCTCCTGAGCTCATAGGAGAGAGCTCAATATATAGATGAATTGAGAAAGGATGAGTCAGCTTGCAACTGATGTGTAGCTGCCTTGTGTCCTCTCTCTCTTCAGTTGATCTTCAGTTCTTGAGTCCACTTGGAGAACCTTGCTTCCACTTGGAGAAACAGAGCCTCTGACTCATTACAAGGCAAAATCCCTGATCCAAGTGTCATTTTTGGAAGATTCCAGAGCAATGACTCAGTGTGCCACTTGTCCCATCTCGCTCAGCGCAGGTGGCCTTTGTTCCACTTGCTTTGCAACGCAGGTACACCATGGAGGAGTTGAGTTTCAGCGCAGAAGCCTAGTGGAGCACCTGCTTTGATTTCAGGATTGCTTGTTTTTGAGTGTTTTCAGGTGGAGAATTGATCTGAGAGCTGTTGGTTTGCTGACCTTGTTCCTCTAGGGGTAGGAACATCATGTTTAGGGACTTTGGATCCCTTGGATTATTGACAATTCATGCCTGATGCTGCAAGGCACAAAATTGTCTATAACAGATGCCCCCTAAAGTATGAGGTCGTTTATCGGGTGAAATGCTTTATTAGGAGGATCCGAAGTTCATTCAATCTGCTGAGAAGTGTCCTGTAATAAGATACAATACAATACATTATTTTTCATACTTTTTCATGATCTAGCTGAGGCGGGCATTCCCATGCTCAGCTTTATAAATACATTTTGGTACATAGAACAGACGATCGTCTGTTGATAGACTGATAATTCTCTGCTGAAATTATCATCCTTTGAGAAGGATGATCATCTGCTGCAATGATGTACATATCAAATGTCTTTATATCCTGAATATATATCGCAGCCCGGATGGATGAAACTAGATCCGGGGTCTTCAATCTCTTCTGATCTTCACTCGATGCACAAGTCGATCCATGTGAGAATTTCTTGAAGTCGAACATGGAAAGACATCGCTTGATTACCGGTCAATGATGTAAACCGTTAACAAGCGCGAGAGGAATCACCGATAAGGATGATGACCCTCAAGGTACGGCAGTACAATTCACATGGTGGGAATAAAGGACTTGGCGTCGACCACCATGAAAAATCTTCTGGTCGAAGATCATTGATGTATACCTGTCGCCGGAAGTGAGAAACTTGCCATTGAGGCATGCAAGCTTCAAAGTACTGAAGGGGTTGTTCCTAGATCAACTCCTTGGATAATGAGCTGATGTCGACAAGGAGCGATCCGTCAAAGGAGGGCCTTAATGAATCCCACATCAGTGACACGGAACGGAGCTAGTGATTGTGATGAGGTGAAAACAAACTGTGATGTATGATTCAGGGTGGCGGTCATGAAATGGATGAAGGACAATGTATGGCAGTGGATGGGACACGGTTGACTCTTTGCAGAACAACATCTCTTGAACATATAACGACACTGATGTGATGGATCGGTAGCATTACCCCAAATGTGGATGGTGTGGCGAGGACCATGGTGATGAGACCGGTGAATGAAACAACCCAACCCGATGTGATACGGAGGACAAAGTGTCATGTTCAAGAGCGACTTGCTACCATTAAAGCTGTGAGGTTCTCCCAATTTTTCCCCAGTCATTGCTGACCAGTACCTCTTTATTTTTATCAAGCTTGAGGAGGATAACATATGCTTGTTCTATAACCTGCCCTTCGGGCAAGCCCATCGCTATGTTTTAACGAGCCTAGCGATAGGGAAACTCGTTCTCGTCTAAAGACAAGTTTGTCGCTATTTAATGAATTTAACGAGTCTAACGACAAGGATAACTCGGTCCTTTTCATTTTTAGAGAGTCTGAAAAGGTACGTAAAGTCAACTCCAAAATTCCTTTTTCGTCATCTAATCCCTTAAGTCCGAAAAAGTATAAAACAATACAGAAGGGATGAATTTTCGATTGCTTTAACGAGCCGAACAAAACAAGCGCTCGATCTTTTTGTGCAATAATCCCTCAGGTCCAAAAAGATTAAAATCTAGAGGAGGGATAGCTCTTCCGGTCGTTTAACGAGCTGGAAGGCCAAAACTCGGCAAACTTTTCATATTTTACGAGTCAGTGAAAAGAGCTCAAAGAAGACTCGTCTTTTGAGGAACGAGTGATGAACAGGGATAGCAGCAGATTCCAGGTACAGGTTGGAATTTTCCAATCACGGCAGTGTCACAAGGATGGCTAAGTGAAATCACTCTTCGCAGCTGTTCCTCAAAATGGGTAAACAAACATATGGAGATGAACGATTGGCCAAATGAACGGATGGAGGTGAGACTGCAAGAACACGACCAAGGGCTTTAATATGGCAGTCAAAGGTTACATTTCTCAAGGTTATTTACCGGTTCATTTTTTCTGGGTGAGCTTGAACTCTAGGGGAAGATTGCTCACAACTTATGTTTATTTTTTAACGAGCATGAACTATGTGCTAAAACTGCTCGGATCTTGCGTTTATTTTTTAACGAGCATGAACTGTGTGCTAAAACTGCTCGATTATACCAGTCATAATACAAGAAACGCCTCAGGTGAGATAGCTATTTTTTAAGGAGCTTTATCTCACGAAGCTATGCTCCTATTTGGCAAGTTTTAACTTTTGCCCCACATCCTTTCTTTATGCAAGCTGGAAACGGCTAATCCTACGAGTTTAACGGGTTAGACCTACATGTTTAAAGGGAGGACCTAAAAATTTAAAAAATAAATAGTCGTCCCGTGCTTGCACTCCAAAAGGTTCGCATGCCCCCAGGTATAAAGTATAATTTCTAGGGCCTTCCTCTTACTTATTATCCGAAAAATGGTTTTGTTTGCTGCCGCAAACTAAACTCTTTTTCCGGCGATGTCTATTACTAGGTTGCTAAGGATGGTGACTACTTGTTGCAGCAATTTCATCTCTTTCTTTGGAGGCTGCCCCTACTTATCCTTCAAAACATATGTTTTAATGGGTGAGGCTTGCCTTCAAAGATGGTGGCTACTTACAGCCACAAATGGATCTCCTCCCTTAGGAGAGCCTAATTTCTAGACAAAGGGAGCCAATTATTTCGCTCACATAACTTTGACAAAAGAACTTTATCCTAGAACAACCCTCTCTTCCTTCCTTCGGACGGGGTACGGACTAGTCATGTTCTTCTGCGGAAATTAACTTTATACCCAAGGTTTTCTCTGCCCAAGGCAGGCCAGGGTGCATGCCCCCTGGGTCCCAGTTCTTTCTTCCGAATCACTCGCATTCATCGGGAAGTAGAACTGGGGGTGGAGGCATTCCTTGAGTGAATAAACCGTTAAGGGATGGTATTTGACTATTTGCGATGCGTGATCCTGGAAATGAAAGTTGGTCTATGAGCTTGACCATTCTTCCTTCGTGCGGAAAACACATAACTCTAAAGAGTGAGGACACTATCGCCTCCATGCAATATATATAGTCTCGTCCAAGGAGTAAGTTATACACTAAGGGTCCCTGGACGACCATGATGTTCATATGAACTGTCTTCCCTTTCAATGTAACTGGAACATTGGGGAGAATCCCTAACGGGTGACTGGTTCCTTTATCAAAACCTGATAGATTTCTCATCTCAGGTAAAAGCGCCAGGGAACCCAGTGCTTTCCAAGCAATAGAGGAAAGGATACTCACAGATGCCCCTTCATCAATGATAGTTCCAGCCATCACCATTCTGTAGATTTGGACGATGATTCTGAATGGGATACTGGCTGGTAACCGGGGTCTGCCTAGTTGATTCCAATCAAAGGACACAACCAGGTTGCTTGGTGGTGGGACCGAATACACGGCCGGATACGACCCTGATGATGTTCCTTCCTGCGATAAAGGAATGGGCGCGTTGCCCTGATGCTCATCAGAGTCTGTGTTGATGAAAAGAATATGGATGGTGTCATCCTTATCCTCTTCAGTGAGGGTGTCATTTGAAGATGGGTCTTCAATGACGGAGTCATTTGAGGATGAAACCTCTGAAGGAAGAACCGGGTCAACTGCCGTTTCGACCTTTAGACTTTCGTCTGGTCTGGATTCAGTAGGTTCATTCTCAATGACTGACACTTCAGCTGACCACTTGAGCGGGCCAGCTGGATTTTCAACTATCGAGGGATTAGGCACGAGTTTTTGGTATCCAGGAGGAAGTCGTAACGGTGAAACCGGACGATCTTCCAAAACTCTCTTCGCCTCATCTAAGAATGGACATCGGTGGATGGCGTGATCGCCTTCACACAGTCTGCAGGGTGATCTTGGTCTCCCTCTTTGTCCTTCACTCTCGCTAGTTGACGGAATGCAATCAACATGTCTATCAGAGGTTGATGCTACCGGATTGTGCAACCTGGGGGACCAATCCCTTAGTATCCGGGGAATACAAGGACAATCATGATGGAAGTGGGTCCCTTTGCAAATGACACATGGCGATTTAGGCCCGGTCGGTGCAGTGTGTGGATTTTTGTCAGATGTCTTTTGCTTGCCCCCAGTCGCCTTCGCCATAGGCCCCTTCTGCTTCTTTTCTTTCTTCTTCTTCTCCTTCTTCTCCATGGGAGGCTGACTTTTGCCGGCTCTACCTCACGAAGATGAAGGATCAGAGGAAGAATTGTAAGAAGTGGAAGGCTGGTGGGTAGTTCTAGACTAGTCTGACTGTTGATTCGACTGCTCAAGATTAGTGGCGATCTGAACTACATTAGTTGAAAAGAGCCATACAGGTAGGCCAACTGTCAATCCTGGAAGTGACAATGTGGCCATATGAGGCGCACCAACATCTCCCCAAGAGGAGAAGGGATTGGGACTTCCACCAAGGTGACTTCCTTGGTTGGTGGGCTCCATACTTTTCAACTGAAAGATCAACGTGGGAATAACAGGTGATTATGTTCCGATTAAAATAAATTTTATTAACGACGCTTTAGACACAACTTTGCTTTTTCATGTTTTAAGAGTCGAGAAAAAGCTAAAGATGACTCTAGTCTCCTTCGATGTTTTAACGAGACCGAAGTGACAAATGCTCGGATGGACTTTTTCAGTTATAGAGTTTGAAAAAGGCCAAAAGAAACTTCTCTGGAGTTCTAGGCAGAGGGTGTGCCAAACTTTTCGCGAAACCACAGAATATGTTTTACGGTACGGGTGGTCGATCTTCGTGAATGCTGTGTTCACTGCATTGCGATCAGTAGGGCGGTCGACACGGCTTCCTATGGATAAAGGCTTTGTTCCTATAGGGGTCTCCCAATATATACACGACGGTACGTGGGAGCACAAGTCCGTATTAGTGCCACCGACTCTCAGGAGGAATCACCCACCTTCGTAGAGATCGACAATCACTATGTTTAACGACGCCGGAACACGTCTCTACCTAGACCTCTATATGTTTGCGTTATGTTACAAAGCGTTGTTATGTAAATTGAATTTATTTTAATGTTGATCTTGTTTAGCAGTTTGCCTTTAAGGATCACCACGAGATGTATGTAACAAATTCCTGAATGCAGTCTAAGATGAGAAGCAAACTTTGAAAATCTTTCAACTTTGAAAATCTTAACTACTGAGGGAGAAGAAAGGCAAATCTTTTCACACAGATCATAGAGCACACACTAATGCAAAATTTCCTAAATCGTCATGCAAACAGTCAAATGCAAAATGCACAATGCATGTATTTTCTTTTCCCTTTCTTAATGTTGATGGGTTACAGAAAGAAAGTTGTTATATAACTTTGATTTCGATTTAAAGCGAAAACAAACAAGTTTGTCCAAAATCAAAAGACACCTTAAGATTTACTTGTTTAATCACTGGAAATGCATGAAATCAAACCATAATGACGAAAGTAAAAAGACTAATCAGCTATGGACAGCAAACAAGCTAACTCTTTAGACCAGCAAAATGCCTAACACAGGTTCAGATCTAAGAGGCCAAAGCAAGACTAGTTTACTCTTCGTTATGGGAAATTGTAAATGAAGTAAGAAATACAAAAGAACAAGTACAATTTCGTTATATAACAGAGGCGGAATGATGGCAAGTAAGGTTGGTTTCAGAATAGGTACAAGACTGGTAACTGGCTGCAAAACCTATAGTGAAAACAGGCAAGAAAAAGGGAGGAAACCCCAACTGCACTAGGCAAAATTGGGCCAACGCAGGTGCTGCACAGCCAGTCTGGCTCTCAGCGCAGGTAGCCCCTTCGGGACCTGCGTTGCAAAGCAGGTAGCCTGTGTACTACCTGCTTTGGAAAATGAAAGTTGCGTTTTCACAGTTTCCGGGTCACAATTTTCTCAAAAATGCACAGTTTTTGCTCAAATCAGAAGCAATCAGTCAAGTACACACAAAGGGATGATTAGGAGGATGAAAAGCTATCACTAAGAGCTTACAAGGATCCTTGTAGATCAGCTCTTCAAATCATGAACATGCTCAGGAATGAGCTAGAGTAGCTGCCCTCTACTTCGCTTTTGATATAGTCAAAAGCTTTTCGATTTGGTACTCTCTTGTTCAGGAAATGAATAGCAAAATACTACAAACAATCAAACAGATACGATCCCCAGCGGAGTCACCAGTTTGTTGTAGGGAAAAGTATCCGATTCGGATGACCCTATCCCACTCTAAGGGTGATAGTACCTCAGCAACAACTGTAAAGAAAACTACTTAAGGTTTACTTCTTTACGAAAGCAAGAGAGAATGAGGAAATGCACTAACCGTTGCCTTGCGCTTAATGTCGAATCCAAACTCTTCTCTTTGGCTGCTTGCTCCCAGCTCCTTGCTCTTTTGCTGGCCCAGCTACAATGAGATCCTGCAAAATAACAAAGAAGGAAACTACAAGAAGCATGCAATCATAACTGATTCACGGATTAGCATAAATCAAATATACAATTATCACAACACATCATTGAAACAAGTGCATATAGAAGAACCTCAATAGCTTTTATTAATGAAGAAGTAAAGTTCTGAGAAGGTTACAACCATTGAAGGCCCCAATCCAGCAACACCTCCCAGCAGAAAGAATTTCTCCTCTTCACCTCCTTCAAGCAATCACCCAATAGCTCTATAGTGAAACCAACAGCATATCATTACTTTGCACAAAATTCCAGCCTCCTGAGCTCATAGGAGAGAGCTCAATATATAGATGAATTGAGAAAGGATGAGTCAGCTTGCAACTGATGTGTAGCTGCCTTGTGTCCTCTCTCTCTTCAGTTGATCTTCAGTTCTTGAGTCCACTTGGAGAACCTTGCTTCCACTTGGAGAAACAGAGCCTCTGACTCATTACAAGGCGAAATCCCTGATCCAAGTGTCATTTTTGGAAGATTCCAGAGCAATGACTCAGTGTGCCACTTGTCCCATCTCGCTCAGCGCAGGTGGCCTTTGTTCCACTTGCTTTGCAACGCAGGTACACCATGGAGGAGTTGAGTTTCAGCGCAGAAGCCTAGTGGAGCACCTTCTTTGATTTCAGGATTGCTTGTTTTTTAGTGTTTTCAGGTGGAGAATTGATCTGAGAGATGTTGGTTTGCTGACCTTGTTCCTCTAGGGGTAGGAACATCATGTTTAGGGACTTTGGATCCCTTGGATTATTGACAATTCATGCCTGATGCTGCAAGGCACAAAATTGTCTATAACACATAGGCTTATAGTCCATCATGTCGAACTTCTTTAAAATCTTGGCCACATACTTTCCTTGACCCAAATAGACTTCATTTGGTCCTTGACAGACTTCTAGTCCCAAATAATAATGCATGAGCCCAAGATCCTTCATGTCGAATTTTGCTACCAGTTTTTTCTTACATTATTCAATTCGACCTTCTACACATTTCAAGAGAAGATCACCTACGTATAGAATAATAATTACAATTTCATTATTTACAACCTTAATATAAAGGTTCGAGTCAGTAGAGATTTTTATGAAGCCTATTCTTTGTAGGTATGCATCCATTTTAGCATACCATGCCCTTGGTACTTGCTTGAGGCCATATAATTCTTTCTTCAATATGAAAACATATGCCTCCCTATCTTTAACTTCAAATCCCAAGGATTTTTCTATATTGACTTCTTCATCTATACTGCCATTCAGAAACGCAGTGTTGACATCCATTTGGTGGATGACCCATCCCATCAATGATACCAAAGAGACTAATGATCGAATAGTCATATATCTTGTTGTTGGAGAAAATGTTTCTTCGTAGTCGATGCGTTCAATTTGAGAGAACCCTCTAGCCACAAATCTTTCTTTATACTTATCTATACTTCCATCAACTGTGTGCTTGATCTTATAGATCCACATGGAAGTAACCACAGATTTGTCTTCGGGCCTAGGTACAATCTCCTAGACTCCATTCTTCATTATAGATTGGTACTCTTCATTCATGGAATCATTCTATTCTCGATGTTCTATAGCCTCTTCAAAGGTGGATGGGTTTGCTTCTATTAATTTTGTCATGTAGGAAGCATACCCAAAATATTTCTTGGGTCTCTTACTTTCTCTAAATGATCCTTGTGATGCCCCATGACCTTCTGCATCAAGTAGTGTGGATCAACTAATTAAGTATTTTCCTTGCTTCTGGAATGACCACGGGTTAAACAGGTTCACTTGGCCCTTCTTCTTCATGTTGTGCTTCTTCTCCTTCCTTGTCAACTTCCTCCTCAAATATTTAAGGTTCTTCATCATCATAATCTATGGAAAGCTATTTTGACTTCTTGAATGTTATAATCTCATCAAATATGGAATTATGACTAACTTCAATTTGATGTCCATCTCTCATATAGATTCTATAGGCCTTTGTTGAGTTACTATACCCAAATAAATTCCCCTTCATATTGAAAAGATCCAGCTTCTTTCTTTTTTCCTTTGGTATATGAATATACACAAGACACCCAAAGATTCGGAGATGATCTACAAATGGATTCTTCCCAGTGAACACTTATTCCAGAGTTTTGTAATGTAGGGATCTGTGAGGACATCGATTTTGAATGTTGACTGTTGTCTTGATTGCCTCTCCCCACAGAAACTTAGGTAGATATTGAACGTGTAACATTGCCTTTACACTTTCTTCAATGGATCTATTCTTTATTTCTGCAACTCCATTTTGTTCAGGATTGTATGGGACTATCAGATACCTCTTAATCCCAGACTCCTTACAGAATGCTATAATCTCTTTAGATGTATATTCTCCTCCATTATCAGATCTTAGTATCTTGATTTTTCTTTCTGTAAGGTTCTCCACTTCAGCTTTGAATTATTGAAATTTTGTAAATACTTCATCCTTGGTTTTCATTAAGTAAACCCAGGTCTTTCTTGAATGATCCTCTACGAATGTGACATAGTATAGATGGCCTCTAGTGATTTTGGAGTCATAGGGCTACACACTTCAGAGTGAATAAGATCCAATATTTCTTTCGATCATCAAGCACTACTTCCAAATGGTCTCTTGGTATTCCTTCCCAATGCACATCCCTTGCAGACACCTTCATGATCCTCCTTCCAATTCGGTATGCCATATGCTATGGAACTTAAAGTTGGAAGTATTTTAAAATGTAGATGACCAAACCTTCGATGCCAAAGTTCACATGGCCTAATCTCTGTGTTAACTAGGGCTTGGTTTACAGTAGATATTAATCTATAAATCTTTCCTCCTCATATACTAATAACTTTATCTTGATCTATGCTTGAGTCTTTTCCCCAAATGAACTACTTTTCCATCAATGAAGGCTACTCTATCTCCTTTATCTTCTAAACTTGAAATAGAAAGTAATTTTTTGTGAAAAATAGAACAAATGGAATGTTCTTGAGGTGGATGTTGCTTCCATCCTTGAGCTTTATGGAAGTTGATCCAATCCCCTTCATCGGATAGCTTGTGGTGTCTCCAAGTTCCACAGAGTAAGCAGATTTTCCTTTTGATAAGATCTTCAATTGGTTGGAGTGACCAGTGATGTGACTTGATACACCACTATCAATTACCCAGATGTCCTCATCTTTGAATGTATGAGAGAGCACCAAAAAGAGACCTTCATCCCTTTCATTGATTGATTCCTTGTTTGAAGAGAATAAGGGACTCCATGCTTCCTTGATACCTATCTTGAGATGGCTTGCAATATTCTTAATGAACTTCATTGTAGAGGAGATCTTCATGATGCCTTTAGTGAACCAAATCTCTGATCCCATGTTGAAAATTCAATAGGGAAATGAATATGTTAATTCTCTTAATTTGATAATTGCTTGTGTTAACTTTTTACTTATTAGCTTTGTTCGTTATTATTCCAATGTGAAATACATCAAATAGCTACCAAAATAGTAAGAACATTTACACAATACATAGGTTGTGTTGTATCTTTTTCTAGCACTTGTAGCAGCAGTGCTTCAAGGGATAAGAAAAGCCTCCTAGAGATAGCCTCTGGGTTGATTATAGACCAGTGCCTAAGACATCTTAAGTAGTGCTAGAAAATTTATCTTGAAATCTTGCAACACTAATAGTTTTCTGTCATAAATAGTTTCAAAAGGGTTGGTTCATAACCGCTCATGAAAGCACAATGTAGGAATAACATGTGTGCAGAACTCCACAAGGAGTAATACTTAAACAATGGTGGCCAAATCAGATTGAAACTCGCAACAAATCAATTATTAATGGAGATGGAATAGTAGAAGACAATAGAGAGAAAATCCATCAAAAAAAAGCTTAGACTTTAAGAATTTTGTATCTCTATATTCAGATGAGAACGAGAGAAATGAAAGGTTTATGAGATGCTCAGATGCATGGTGCGCCTTTTAGATACCTTATCACCATATCCATACAAGAATTATTTATCAAAGACTCGACTGAAATGAATCTGCATATAATGGAAATATATCTAGTTTCTACTTACATGCAATCTAAGGAGAATGTCAAATATATATGGAAATACTAAGAGAGAAAATAATATTTCAAATCGAGTGTAATCACTACAATTCTTCCATTAAATTCTCTGATAGAGTGCATACATCAATGTTCATACACTGCCTTTGTGAAACAAGAAAAGGATCCACTCAGGAGTTTCTTTCCAAAAAGTTCTAACATTTCTTAAGTGTTGCTTCCCCCTATTTATAAGGAGATGGGAGATTTGAACAATAGTTACGATAAGTATCGCATTCAAGCTTCAGTTGTTTGACCGACTAACTGTCTCAGCATGGGATGTCTCTGTGGCCCAAAAATGACTACAAAAGAATAATTTCTTCATTAAATAGCGACATAGTACATGATAACAAAACAAGTAAACAATTAGATGAAAACATCAGCAAAATATCTCCATGCCCATCCCTGGGATCGCCTTTGATCAGGTAACTGATTTTTCATGATCTTCCTCCTCTAGTACTCGGCTGGTTCCAAATGCTTCTACCTTTACTACTTGAATCGCTCATTCTCAAGATTTGGAGTGATTAAACTATCAGTTTCACACTACGGTACCAAAAACAGAGGCCATCTAGGCAGTATTTCTGTAGAAATTTTGAATAATATGACACTTATTCACAGAGATTATCCCGATTATACACTATTGCGGAATACATGCATAATACATAACCTCCTCTACGTTGATCATCAATTTTGCGAAATTAAAAACAATGAAACATCAATCGCATGCGCACATTAACACAGTATGTAACCTGGGGAAAGCATACAGCTGAAAACCCCACACTATCTGTATATTATCATGATTGAGAACATGTAACAATACATAGTACAATACTCCTCACAAGTACTCAGTATTATCTCCACCTATTACACACGAACTAGCTCAGATCTGATGCCTCAAATCTCCTCCAATGTTTGTCTGCCTCCACTGTGCAATCCTGCAAGAGAATAATGATGAATGGCTGAAGAAAACTTGTATTTTCTTGGCTGAACCACGCAATCCTCATTGGAATTACTCAATCCCACTGATTATGCAAGATCTCATGCACAACTATAGTCACAACTGATATCAATCTCAACCTCTAACACCTGTCTCCACTGAACTGTACATGCACTGACATGCACTGAGTTAACTGATGTATTCTTTAGTTGCTTTATGAGTTAATAATTAGTGAATTAATTAATAATTAATTCACACAACTCATCACCAGTGTATTCTTTAGTTAGACTAAAATACAACTAGTTCAACCAAGTCAAACTGAACACAACTCCATCAACTCCACAATCAACTCCACCAAACTCAACCACATGAGTTCTAACTGAAGTCCTGCATGCAATAGCTCAACTAACCCATAAGAAAGCGTATTTCCTTCTGACAGCTGCATGTGCTACATCTATAGCTCAAACTGAAGTGCTCCAAGAGGATAAGATAATGTTTATAGTCCAAATATTATTATGAGATAATAATATTCGATTGTTCTATTTTTAGCCTAGCAATCTAAATATAGAAACCGCCCATATCTCTAAAAATAAAAGTCCATTTATTTTTACCAACATGACCAATCATCCACAAATAGCATCCTGCAACTCATAGACCATGATCCATATGTCTAAAAATAGACATAGTCTAAAAATAGACTTTGCGCCAAAAATAGCCTGCGGGCCCACTTAGTGAAGGCGACTTCTTTCCACTAAGCTCCATCATCTTGTTGCATTCTCAACACTTCCTCTCAACAAGATATGGATTATCAGCAACCCCTATCCTGCCTCGGTGGTAATCCATTTTCTCCTGGTGAGCGCCTTCGTCAAGATATCAGCATCCTGATCCTCCGTTGGAATGTATGAAAGCAACATGATTCTCCACTGCACACAATCTCTGATATGATGGTACCTGATGTCAATGTGCTTGGATTTATCATGAAATACTGGATTAGCTAAGAGTTTAATGCAACTCTGGTTATCACAATAAATCACTGTAGGCTCCAAGTGAGAACCGAACAACCTGACCAGGATCTTCCTCATCCATATAGCCTCGCATGAAGCCAAACTTGCTGCCATATACTCGGCCTTTGCTGAACTGAGTGCCACGGATCTCTGCTTCCTGCTGTACCAAGAAACTTCTATCGACCTGATACTGAAGACCCCTCCAGATGTGCTCTTTGTCTCCGTTGGGCTCCCTGCCCAATCCTCATCCGTGAAGCCACATAAATTCACCTCATCCTCCTATCTGTACCACAATCCATATCCCGAGGTGCCTCTGAGATAACACAATACATGCTTGCCCTCCTTCCAGAAGAGCTTGGTCGGCTTAACCATAGCTTGTTAAAGTTGGTTAACAGAATAGCATATATCGGGTTGTGTATTGACCAGATACATAAGTGACCCCACCAACTATCGATAAACAGTGGCATCCACTACCTCCACTAAAGTAGCATCCCCCTTCCTCCAACCTCCAGGAAGAGGCGTATCAATAGGCTTGCAGCCATGCATGTTGAACTTATCTAGTATCTCCCGAGCATACTTACCCTGAGAAACAAATAGTCCATCACTACACTGCCAAATTTCCAATCCCAGGAAATAATGAAGGAGGCCCAAGTCCTTCATCTCAAACTCCTTAATAAAATCATCCTTGCATGAATGTATCAACAGCTCATCACCTGTTAGAATCAAATCATCTACATAAAGTACAATGATAAGAAACTTACCCTCCGCAACAATCTGGTATAGGTTAGGATCCGCCTCACTCTTGGAGAATCCAAGTCTGGTGAAATAACTGTCTATCTGTGTGTACCAAGCACGTGGTGCTTGTTTCAACCCATACAGTGCTCTCTTGAGCCTGCACACATGCGACTCACTACTGAAGATCTTGAAACCTTCGGGCTGCTCTATGTACACATCCTCCTCAATGACTCCATTGAGGAATGCAGTCTTCACATCCATCTGATGAATGTGCCACCCCATCTGCACTGAGAGAGCAAGAATCGTCCGTATGGAAGAATACCTTTCGACAGGTGCAAAGGTCTCCTCATAATCGATCCCCTCTATCTGTGATAAGCCTTGGGAAACAAATCTTGCCTTATACTTCTCCACACTCCCATCAGCTGCCTGCTTCACTTTGTAGATCCATCTCGAACCCACCACTGATTTCCCTTCCGGTCTTGGGACAATCTCCCATGCACTGTTTCTGACAATCAAATCATACTCTTCCACCATGACATCTACCCATGCGGGATCCTCCACAGCTTCCTCGAAATAGGATGGCTCAGTCACAACACATTTTCTCACAAGAGACATGTATCCAGTGTACCGATCAGGTGACTGTCTCTGTCTACATTGAGATGCAGGTGGTCCTATAACCTTTTCTTCATTTGAGCCAGTCACTCAGCTTCTATCAAGCGCTTTCGCCCTCTAATGGTTGGCGTTGCATGAGTGGTCTCTTCCACTCCATGAACTTCATCCTGTGGTTGATCCACGTCCTGAAGCTCATCCTTAGGAACTAATAGCTCTTCATATGCATGCAAGTGTGGCTCCCTCTCAAGCGAACACTTCATGGCTTTCTCCTCCTGAAATTTTATATCCCATCGCACAACAGTCTTGCCACTGTCTGGCAAATACACACGATAGTTGTGGGGCGTATCAGTGTACCCCACAAATATCCCAACCTCTGCGGTCGGTTCCAGCTTCTTCTTGGCATCCTTTGTCACATGCATGTAAATGTTAGAACCAAAATCCTCAAATGAGAAATACGAGGTCTCTTACCAGAATAAGCCTCCTCGGGTGTACTCATGTCAAGTATCCTGTGAGGACAACGATTCTGCACATATATTGTAGTATTGCATGCTTCCGCCCACAAGTGAAGGGGTAGGCCCTGATCATGCAACATCGCCCATGCAGCACCCACAATCATTCTGTTCTTCCACTCAGCAACCCCATTCTGCTATGGGTTATGGGGAGCTATGAGCTCTCTTCGAATCCCTTCTACACTGCAGAAGTCCTTGAACTCGCCAAAGATGTATTCACCACCATTGTCACTCCTAAGAGCCTTCACCTTCTTCCCCGACTCCTTCTTGACCAATGCTTTGAACTCACAGAACTTTGAGTATGTCTCGCTCTTCTTATGCATGAAGAAGATCTAGCACTTTCGAGAGAAATCATCAACAAAGATCACATAATACCTATGCTTTGCTGTCGAAGCTACTGAGAAAGGTCCACACACGTATGTGTGAATTCTCTCAAGGATCGTCATGGCACGACTATCCTTCTCGTGAAAGGTGTCTTTCACAAACTTTCCCAAAGTACACCCCTTGCACTAATCTGACTATGCAAGAGTGCCTTTAGGAAGCCCAATAGTGATCTGTTGCAGTATCTTCAAGGCTCTATGGTGAAGGTGACCCAATCTCCTGTGCCATAGCTCGCCATCATCCCGGCTCACCAATCCTTCTACCTTGCATGCCATTGCTGTGCAGCCATATACATGCAACTAATAAAGGTTCCTAACTCAAACCCCTATCTTCCGGGTTTCTCCAATTGTCTTACTACGCAGGAAAGCCTTTCCCTCGCTGAAAACAACATCATATCCCTTGTCTTCTAACATCGCCACAGAGATAAGATTCTTCTTCAATCCTGGAACATGCATCACTTCCTTCCATAGGAAGGGTTTACCGGACTCCCTCTCAAAGGAAATGGTACCGATATCAGTCGCACTGTATCTACCATCATCACCCATCTCGATGTGCACTCCAAGATCTTTCTCCTCCAGATCAGAAAACAAATCTCGACCTCCTGTCATGTGAAAAGGCGCACCACTGTCCAAGAACCATACTGATCCCATCACACTTGATACTAATCATGTGATCAATGAAAAATCAAGCTCAAACTGCGAGGCTAAGGCCTCTCCCGTTACAGATTCAGCAGCTTGCTTATTTTTCTTCTTCTGCGGACAATTTGTGGCATAGTGTCCGTGCTGGTGACAGTGAAAGCACTTCACCTTGGACATGTCTTGCTTCTTGCCTTTCACACCTGAATAAGAAGCTTTCTTGTTCTTCCCCTGCTTTGCTTTGGCAGCCAAAGCGCAATTTTCTTCATCAGTTGCCTTTGATGAAGATCCATCCCTGATATTCCGCGTGATCTCCTCCTGCACAAGATCTAACCAAAGTCTCTCCCATCTTGGTAATTTCTCTCGACCATTGACAGAGTCTTGATAGGAATGCCAACTCTTTGAAATACCAAGGAGATCCAAGCTCACCAAGTCCTCATCATCGACAATCACCCCCACACTTCCCATCTCATCCCTGCACTGAGTGAACTTCGTGAGATACTTGGGCATACTGTCTCCCTTCTCGCATTTAATGTTTCTAAGTTTATCCTTGAGTGCCAACTTCCTCTGATCGCTCTTGCTTTGGAATAGATCTATCAACACTTTCCACATCAAGTATGGAGAAGCCTTTCCATGCAGGCTAGACACAATGTGATCCTTCACGCCCTCCAACAGAATCCTTCGACACTTTGTTGTCTTCTTTTGCCAAGCATCAATCTGAGCAGCATCAGTAGGCTTTGGGACATCATTCTCTATGAACTCCTTCAGCCCATTATCATCTAGCATCGCCTCCATCCTATCTTTCCATGCAATATAGTTCTAGCTGCCCTCAAGAGCATACTCCAATTGCAATCCGTTGAAAGACATTTCAACTTTGACACCAAGAAAACACTGCTGCAAATTCAAATTCCACCAGCTCAAAACTCAACCGCTTCTGATCTAAAATTTGTGAGAACAAATTATTTCTTGTACAGAGATCGACTATATGGGCATTCACTAGATATATCACCTTCCAAAAGAAGGATGAATCTAGAGGCTACCTGGCTCGATTGCAGACTCTTCCTGAAGAAATAAAATGTAAACACTTTTTGAATAATAGATCTGATGACCAACAGCTCTGATACCATGTAGAAATTTTGAATAATATGACACTTATTCACAGAGATTATCCCAATTATACACTATTGCGGAATACATGCATAATACATAACCTCCTCTACGTTGATCATCAATTTTGCGGAATTAAAAACAATGAAACGTCAATCGCATGTGCACATTAACACAGTATGTAACCCGGGGAAAGCATACAGCTGAAAACCCCACACTATCTGTATATTATAATGATTGAGAACATGTAATAATAAATAGTACAATACTCCTCACAAGTACTCAGTACTATCTCCACCTGTTACACACAAACTAGCTCAGATCTGATGCCTCGAATATCCTCCACTGTTTGCCTACCTCCATTACGCAACCCTGCAAGATAATAATGATGAATGGCTGAAGCAAAATCGTATTTGCTTGGCTGAACCACGCAATCCTCATTGGCATTACTCAATCCCACTGATTGTGCAAGATCTCATGCACAACTATAGTCACAACTGATAGCAATCTCAACCTCTAACACCTGTCTCCACTGAATTGTACATGCACTGACATGCACTGAGTTAACTGATGTATTCTTCAGTTGCTTTATGAGTTAATAATTAGTGAATTAATTAATAATTAATTCACACAACTCATCACTAGTGTATTCTTTAGTTAGACTAAAATACAACTAGTTCAACCAAGTCAAACTCAACACAACTCCATCAACTCCACAATCAACTCCACCAAACTCAACCACATGAGTTCTAACTGAAGTCCTGCATGCAATAGCTCAACTGACCCATAAGAAAAGTGTATTTCCTTTTGACAGCTGCATGTGCCACATCTATAGCTCAAACTGAAGTGCTCCAAGAGGATAAGATAATGTTTATAGTCCAAATACTATTATGAGCTAATACTATTCGATTGTTCTATTTTTAGCCTGGCAATCTAAAAATAGAAACCGCCCATATGTCTAAAAATAGAAGTCCATCTATTTTTACCAACATGACCAATCATCCACAAATAGCATCCTGCAACTCATAGACCATGATCCATGTCTAAAAATAGACATAGTCTAAAAATAAACTTTGCGCCAAAAATAGCCTGCGGGCCCACTTAGTGAAGGCAACTTCTTTCCACTAAGCTCCATCATCTTGTTGCATTCTCAACAATTTCATCATCCCTCAGCATGGAGCTCCATGCTAAATCATTAAGTCTTCTTAAGTTTCCATACAGTAATTTACTCGCCACAGGCCTCGGCGTGGTACGGTCGAGTTCATTTACGTTGTCTATGTTGACCCTGATTTCTTGTCACAAGAGGCTTTATAGGGTCAGCCAATGTCGATTTTTGAATGCTCCATGTCCTTCTTAAATGTCTCAGTTGTTAACCCACTATGTCTTTAAAGCCATGTATTCCATTATCGGGCAGTTATCACCTCAGGACTTTTGTATTAAAAGATCTCATAGATGTTGTATTTTGATCCACTTTAGACCCTTTTTTTTAGCCCCTTTCCCCTTTTTCATCATAGGACCAGGGGCTATGACCAGACGCTTAGTCCTTGTGCACTAGGGCCCTTGGACGCATGTTCATGAGACTCATTCCTTTGTTAAAAAAATCTCGCATATCTATGAAATCCTTGACCTTTACACTGGAAAACCCTTACAAAATTGCAAGTGTCGATCGTCGATTGGGCCCACCCAAAATATCTCAATCGGCACATCGGAAATTTCCAAGTCGTTCCATTGGTATGACCTCCATAACTTGTGATAGTCGATCACATTTTGTGCTTAGCCCCTGGTTCTTTGGCCATTTATGTGACCACGGGCCAACCCCTATATTGGATCCCCCTAGTTAAAGGTTCGCTATCATTGAATTCCATTTTGATGCACCATGCACTGCCACCCCCGATCGTTGATCACCGACTGGTGATGTCAGTACCACCATGTCTTTATCGGACCCAATAATATTCCACCACGTGGCCCCCCTAGAGGAGAGAGAAAGGGCATGCCTACCCTTGGTTTTGTGTTGATTTCTTTGTCACTCTTTCTGAGGTGCTCCGCAACACTTTACACTGTTAGTTTTTTCCATACTATTTCTTTAGGGTGGTCTTTTGCAGACCGTAGGGACCTCTGATTGTCGATTTGTGGGATTCCTCCTCAAGGCATTTTCTCCTTGGCTTCTAGTTTTCAATGGAAGCTCTGATTTGTTATAACTTCTGATTCCAGGGTCCATATGAGGAGTTCCATATGTCGTTGCAAAGTTAATTCTGAGCTTTACCCATTAGAGGAGGTCTGATAAATATTCGACTTCTTCTGTGACCCTGTAGATGGATGCAAACTTTTATACCCAATCTCACCCTTTTAACAGCCAAAGACAAGTTTTTTAGAAGGCGACAACATTGGCTCCACCTGGGGGCAGTGCCTTGCTGGCAAGGTATTGAGAACCTACAGACTAACAACCTTCTATCCATTGGGCATGGGGTTATTTTAATGAAGTATATAAAACAAAATAGAAATGTAAATGATTGAAAGTGTTACTGATTTTTGCAATGTCTCACCAGTAAGTACAATGGCTAAGAGATGGACCCTTTAGTGTCGGAAGTACAATTTTAGAAATTGCCCATTTACAGGCGGCTCAAGCATGTCACCCTCCAAGTTCTCCAACATAAAAGTATTGTTTTCTTTAGCCCCATTAATCTTGAAGGGTCCAAACCATAAGGGATAAAATTTACCATGTTTCCCTTCATCTTCTCTCCTCACATCCCACCTTAGGACTAGATCTCCTGGTTGAAGAGGCTTGTCCCTAGATTTCTTATCAAACAGCGACTTCATTTTTTTCTAGTAGTTGTCCATCTGGTGATTTACTTGTTCTCTGGTCTACTAGAGCTCCACCAATTGGTGTATCCTTCTAGTTAGGGAGTTGGGTTCTTCTTCTACATGTTGTAGCATCTTAGCCACTAGCATAGAAAGCTGAATGGGGAATATAATATATTTCCCATAAACCAACTCAAAAGGGGATTTACCTATGGATCTTTTTGGAGTGACTAGGTTTGTCTATAGTATGGATTTCAACTGAGAATCCCAATTCCTCTAACTTTATACAATTGTTTTCTTGAGGATTATCACCACTGTTTTGTTGGAAGACTCAGCCAACCCATTTCCTTGGGGATAGTAAGTGGTGGAATGGCCAACTGTGATGTTATATTTCTAAGGCTTGAAAGCCTGGGAGTTGTCAATCACGATCTTTACAGGGAACCCAAAGTTGGCCAAGATATTCTCCTCCAGAAATTTCATAACCACATTGTCAGTTGCATTCTTGGTTGGGATTTGTTAAATTATGGTATGTTCTATGCTTAGAGTAGTTTACTTCTTTTTCTTATTATTATCCATAGATTAGAAGCCACATGTACATTAACTAAAGTGCAGATATAACATTAAACGATCGACAGAAAACAAGCCAATACAAGAGACACAAGATGTGGCAGCTAGCCAGTGACAAACCCCAATATAGGGAAACCCTTTGATCAAATCTTCCTTTATCTTCAATAGTTCAACAGAGAGTAATAGTACATAAATCTGATTTACATCAGTAGCAGCAAACCCTAGATTGAACCTGTCAAGTCTTCATCAGTGAGTTGTTCACCGTGCACCAGTCCAAGACTTTGTCGTGCACCAGTCCAAGATATCGTCACTCACTACTGCAAGATTTTGCTGCCCACCAGTGCAAGATTTCGTCACGCACCAGTGCAAGATTTCGTCGCACACCAGTGCAAGATTTCGTCGTGCACCTGAGAGAGAGAGAGAGAGATGTGATGAGATGAGAGTGTGCAAATGAGGAAAAGACCTCCTATATTTATACACAAATGTTGATGATGAATAGATGCGTCTGTTGGGCGTCTGAGCCTACATGAGTTGCTAGTCGGCTTAATAATTATTCCATAATCAAAATAAATTCATATCTCCATAAATACTTATTGGAATCAGATGATCTTTAGATCAATCCTACACCTCTCAACGAGAGGAATCTAATAAAAATATTATCAACCATGAATAAGATGACCCACATGGAGTTTGGCCCTAGTTTCCAATTTTAACACTCCCTCTCAACTAGGGATAACTCCATCTGCAATTCATTTGTCGGTCGCTACTATTCATCCATCAAATTCATTGCCCTGTACAGCTTGACCCCTGCTCTGCTCTGCTTTGTTCTGTTCTGCCCCGTTCTGATCTGCTTTGCTCTACTTTGTTTGCTCTACTTTTCTTTGTCCGAATTATGAAGAGGAAGAAATGATCGAGGATGTATCATACCATCCTCCACTGACTCAAAGTCAGTCTCAGAGTGTGTACCACTAGTCCCAGACCAGTCCTCAACTGACCCGAAGTCAGTGTCACAGTGGGTACAACTCCTACCACTGGTCCCAGACTAGCATGATCTTTCACTAACACAAAGTCAGTCTCAGAGTGTGTACCACTGGTCCCAAACTAGTCCTCAACTGACTCGAAATCAGTGTCATAGTGGGTACAACTCCTACCACTAGTCCCAGACCAGTATTAATTCTAGATCAATGAAGGTCATCCTAGCATAGGCAATACAGTAGATACAATTATGCGTCCATCGGTACTATTATGGTCCCTATCCTCATTTCCCTGCTCATTGATTAGATGAGAAGTACTTCCCATGAGTCTGAGACTGCATGGGTAGGATGCCTTGACAAGAGAACTAATCAATCCTATCCACAGGAGAGCAAATCATCTTGTCCCACAAGAGAGTGAATCATCTTGTCCATAATCTCCATGGAAAACACATCATCCAAGCCTCACAGGAGAACTAATCATCTTGCTACACAATCATCATGGAGAACACATCATCCAGACCTCACAGGAGAACTAATCATCCTGCTACACAATCGTCATGGATAACACATCATCCATACCTCACCACGGGGTGTCACAGGGGATGGTGAATCACCCTGTGGTCATATGTCGCTCCAAGAAGTACCCCGCATCCCCCCAGAGCTCCCAAAACTCAATACATCATATAGGACCCTCATCAGAGGGTCTTTGAATGACAATTCTCAAAAAGTCAAGAATTTGACATTCCCCGGGGATTTTGTCAGAATGTTGGCGACCTGTTCATCTATGCCGATATGTTGGAGCCTTATTGCTCCTCGCTACACCATATCTCGAATATAGTGGTACCTGATATCGATATGCTTGGAGCGATCATGAAATATGGGATTCTCTGACAAACGAATCCCACTTTGGTTGTCACATAGGATCATGATGGTATCCAATGTAAATCCAAATAGCTCACTGAAGAGCTTTCGTAACCAAACTGCCTCATAGGAGGCCATGCTAGCAGCAATATACTCTGCTTCAGTGGTGCTCAAAGCCACCAACTTCTGCTTCCTACTCATCCAAGATATCGAAGCAGATCCTAAGGAGAAACAACACCTTTAACTGCACTTATAGTCCACCACATTGCTAGCCCAATCAGCATCAGTGTATCCAAGTAGTCTCACATCTCCGGCAGTGTATCTTAACCCATAAGTAATTGTGCCACGAAGATATATTAACAGATTCTTGGCACCAATCCAATGTATGTGGTGAGGTTCAACCATATGTTGACTCAAAAGTTTTACTGCAAAGCATATATCTGGATGGTAGTTCACTAAGAACATTAATGCTCCGATGAGTTGACGATACTCGATGAAATTTCGTAAAACAGGTCTAGCAGTGCTACCGCTTAACTTCTTAAAGTCAAGCTCCATCGAGGTAGTAACAGGCTTGGAATCCACCATACCGAATCTTTCCAAAATATTCACCACATATTTTCCTTAAGATAGGAAAATTTCCCTTGGCTTCTGTCAGACTTCAAGTCCTAGGAAATAGTGCATCAGTCCTAGGTCCTTCATTTCAGATTCAGAAGCCAACTCTCTCTTACATTTGTGAATGAGAGAGTCTGCACTTGTTATAAATAGGTCATCCACATACAACACTCGTATGAGAGGCTTGTCATCTTCAACCTTAAAATAAAGGTTAGGGTCGTCTTCACTCCTAGTGAATCCCAGCTTCATCAAGTAGCTATCGATCCTCTCATACCATGCTTGGGGTGCTCGCTTCAGCCCATAGAGAGCCTTTTTCAACCTGTATACATGAAATTTTTTATCATAAATCTCAAATCCTTCGGGTTTCTCCAAGTAGACCTCTTCTTTGATCGAACCATGCAAGAACACGGTCATGACATCCATCTGATGTAGGTTCCATCCTTGTGAAGCCGCAAGGGCTATGATTGAGTGGATGGTGGTATATCTAGCAACAGGTGCAAATATCTCATCATAGTCTATACCTTCCTTCTGGGACAAGCCATGAGTGACAAAATGAGCCTTATACTTTTCCATACTTCCATCTGTTTCATGCTTTATCTTGTAAATCCATTTAGAAGTGACAACTATCTTGTCCTGGGGTCTGGGAACTACTTCCCATACATCATTCTTCATAATAGACTCATATTCTTTGGTCTTAGCATCCTTCCATACTTGATGCTTGACGGCATCTGAGAATGATGAAGGCTCATTTTTTATGATCGTACTCATGATGGTCAGGTATCCCTGATACCTGTTAGGTTTCTTACTTTCATAGAAGGTTCCTCGGGGTTCAGTCTGTCCTTCACCATCATCGACTAGCCCCCTAAGCCAAGAGGGCCTCTTCCTAGAAGAGGAAGGCTCAAGTGGATCAATAGGATCCATGGGTTCATCCACATCGGGCATTGTTACATCATCTTCCCACAGAAACTTCGGAAGTCTTTGATCATGGAGCATGGCACAGGCAGCTCCCACAATCGTACAGTTCTTCCTTTCTGCAACATCATTTTGCTCAGGAGTATATGGTGTAGTAGTCTCCCTCTTAATGCTAGCCTCAAATATGTCTGAGTGAACCAGTTGTTTTATATTAGAGGTCTTGCTTTGGCTTGAGGGGAATGGTCCCCTTTTGAGCATTCCTCTGGCATATCCCGGACATACACCTTCTTTCTCTACTCGAAATTTGGGCATCCTTGTCACCATATGTCTTACATCGGGTAGAGCTTTATAATGAAGGTGGTAAAACCTCCAATGCCAAAGTTCAGACTGAAGATATGTGTCACAAGACATGACACCTAGCAGACTTCCATTGACCTGATATAATGAATCAACACGAAACCCAAGAGTAAAGGCATCTTTAACATTGATTTTCCATACACGTACCTTGCCATTGCTGAAGGTCACCTTGTAGCCTTTGTCTTCCATTGCCGAGATGGACACCAGGTTCTTTTTGAGGTCAAGTACATACAATACATCCTGTAAGTAGATCGTATTACCTTGGTTCAATTTAAGAGAAACATTGCCTACACCTTTCACGGGATATTTCATATTATCTCCAAGGACAATTTCCAGGTTATTTTATTTCTCTATCAGATTATGGAGAACTTATTTGTAACCAGTGAAGTGGCTTGAGGCACCACTATCAATAAGCCAAATTCCCAGCGAGTCCGAAGGAGCAGAGGTAGATAGAGAAGCTGGTAGATAATATTCATCTTGATTATTGTCAATAGTGTTAGATTCATACCTGGAATTTCTAGCCTTCTTGAATGGTTGTCCTCTTCCTTGATTTCCAGCACTCCTTTTACCTCTGCTATTAGATTTTCTATCCCTTTGATTGCCATGAGAGGGATTTTGATCATCGTCCCAGTGTGAGTCCCTTCTATCAAGGCACTCCCTTGCATAGTGACCTACTTTATCACAAATGTAACATCATCCTTTTCTTCCACCCTTAATTCCAAACTTTCCTTTTGATTTAGTCCCAAAATTATTTCTTTTCTTAGCATGAGAAGAAAAGGTAGCAGGAGGACCTTTAGGCATGGGCATTTCTTGCTCTTCTATCCTTGTTTCTTCTTGAATGCATCTTGCCATTAATTCCTCGAAACTAGGAATTACATTATTGTTGAGAAGAGTAGTCTTGAACACGTACCATTCATATGGTAATCCTCTAAGAGTCGTGAGTGTCATTTCCATATTAGTAATAATCTCCCCAATAGATAGGAGATCATTCCAGATCTCGGTGATTCTTAATAAGTATGCTTGCATACTCTCATCTTTTCCCTTCTTAATTTCCTTCATCTTATTTCTAAGAAACAAAACTTGATTTGCATCATTAACTTTAAATAAACTCACCAGTCTATCCTATATTTCCTTGGAGGTGTTCAGGTCTGAGATGTAGGCCACCAAGTGCTTATTGATAGAGTCTCGGATGATCTTCTTTGTTTTGACTTCTCTGGTTTCCATTTGTTCCTGGCAGCAGTGAGTGCATTTGATGGAG
Source organism: Pinus tabuliformis (assembly GCA_031772625.1). NCBI lineage: Eukaryota > Viridiplantae > Streptophyta > Pinopsida > Pinales > Pinaceae > Pinus > Pinus tabuliformis. The sequence goes on along the minus strand of CM062811.1, from coordinate 928,030,255 downwards.
GCTCAACGATATTGCCTCTCACATGGTCCAACACTCCTTAATCTTCTAAGGTTAGATCGAGAGACATCTTCCATGTGTGATAGTCATCTTTCTCACGGAGCTTGTCTTCGGCAAGGAAGAGTGTTGAGACCCCATAGTTCTTTTAGGATAGCCTTGCCAATCTTCTCTTCAATGATTGCTCTTGCTCTTGCTCAGACTTTCTCTTGAATCACCTCAACTCTGATACCATGTTAAATTATGGTATGTTCTATGCTTAGAGCAGTTTACTTCTTTTTCTTATGATTATCCACATATTAGCAATCACATGTACATTAAGTAAAGTGCAGATAGAACATTAAACGATCGACAGAAAACAAGCCAAGACAAGAGACACAAGATGTGGCAGCTAGCCAGTGACAAACCCCAATATGGGGAAACCCTTTGATCAAATCTTCCTTTATCTTCAATAATTTAACAGAGAGTAAGAGTACATAAATCTGATTTACCTCAGCAGCAGCAAACCCCAGATCGAACTTGTTAAGTCTCCATCGGTGAGTTGTTCACCATGCACCAGTCCAAGGCTTCGTCGTGCACCAATCCAAGATATCGTCGCGCACTAGTGCAAGATTTCACCGCCCACCAGTGCAAGATTTCGTCGCGCACCCGTGCAAGATTTCGCCGCACACCAGTGCAAGATTTCGTCGTGCACCCGAGAGAGAGAGAGATAATTGTTTGTGTTAAATTTTTACTTATTAGCTTTGTTCGTTATTATTCCAATGTGAAATACATCAAATAGCTACCAAAACAGTAAGAACAGTGACACAATATATAGGTTGTGTTGTATCTTTTTCTAGCACCTGTAGCAGCAGTGCTTCAAGGGATAAGAAAAGCCTCCTAGAGACAGCCTCTGGGTTGATTATAGACTAGTGCCTAGGAAATCTTCAGTAGTGCTAGCAAATTTATCTTGAAATCTTGCAACACTAATAGTTTTCTGTCACGAATAGTTTCAAAAGGGTTGGTTCATAACCGCTCATGAAAGCACAATGTAAGAATAACATGTGTGCAGAATTCCACAAGGAGTAATACTTACAATGGTGGCCAAATCAGATTGAAACTCACAATAAATCAATTGTTAATGGAGATGGAATAGTAGAAGACAATAGAGAGAAAATCCATCAAAAGAGAGCATAGACTTTAAGAATTTTGTATCTCTAGATTCAAATGAGAACAAGAGAAATGAAAGGTTTATGAGATGCTGAGGTGCATGGTGCGCCTTTTAAATACCTTATCGCCATATCCATACAAGAATTATTTATCAAAGACTCGACTAAAATGAATTTTCATATAATGGAAATATATCTAATTGCTACTTACATGCAATCTGAGGAGAATGTCAAATATATATGGAAATACTAAGAGAGAAAAACATATTGCAAATTGAGTGTAATCACTACAATTCTTCCATTAAATTCTCTGATAGAGTGCATACATCAATTTTCATACACTACCTTTGTGAAACAAGAAAAGGATCCACTCAGGAGTTTCTTTCCAAAAAGTTTTAACATTTCTTAAGTGTTGCTTCCCCCTATTTATAAGGAGAGGGGAGATTTGAACAATAGTTACGATAAGTATCTCAGTCAAGCTTCATTTGTTTGACTGACTAACTGTCTCAGCATGGGATGTCTCTGTGGCGAAAAAACGACTACAAAAGAATAATTTCTTCATTAAATAGCGACATAGTACATGAAAACAAAACAAGTAAACAATCAGATGAAAACATTAGCAAAATATCTCCATGCCCATCCCTGGGATCGCCTTTGATCAGGTAACTGATTTTTCACGATCTTCCTTCTCTAGTACTCGGCTGGTTCCAAACGCTTCTACCTTTACTGCTTGAATCGCTCATTCTCAAGATTTGGGAGTGATTAAACTATCAGTTTCACTTGATCAACTAGGGCTCATCCTCTACGCCTATGTTGTGGTCCTCCACGTGTTCCTCAGCTCCCTGTTCAATGGGCTTTGAAGCTACGTCATTTGATTTGAATATCCTTTCGAAAGGAACTAGATACCATGGAATGGTGTTTCCCTTCAACTGCAGAACATTTTTTCTTGTGATGCTTTCCTCCCATGTAGTTGGCTTCTCTTCTATTATTTCTTCCTCTTCTCCATCACGAAGTTTGAGACTTCCCTGATGAACTCCATGAAACACTTGATCTGCTCATCTTCCTCAAATACTTGCTAGTGTTTAACATAGTCTGGCACTAAGGGTCTATATCAGAGTTCAATTTCGTACCTGAGCAAAGGATTGTGTGGTGGCTTGAAGTTGTTGGCAGCAATGGCTAAAGAATCGGTCATTTGATTTCCTTCTCTTGGAAGGAAATGTATGTTAAAAGCTGAGAAAAAGTTGTCAATCAAGTCCCAAACCTCATTTATGTGGGCCCTTAGTCGGGTGTTTTTGGTTTGGCATTGGTCCTTGATCTTCTTGACTACCAGTTCAGAATCTCCAAATACGGCCAGCTAGTCAATATTTAGATTTTGTGTCGCTTGCATGCCCAAGAAAAGTGCTTCATATTCTACCACGTTGTTGGTGGCCTCAAACTCCAATTTGAAATATAGATGAATTAAGTTACCTTTTGGAGATATCAGCAATACTCCTGCCCCATTTCCTTCTTTTGAATTTTCCCCATCAAAATACAGCTTTCATACTGTTGGAGAGGTAAATCCCCTCTGCGGACAGAGGCGATCCCACTAGCCCAAAATGGGTCTAGCAACAATCAATCAACGCTACCATGCAAGTTCCTAGTTGCAAATTAAAAGTGGATTATGAGGACCAACCTGAAGTCCAACGCTAGTGTTGTGGAAGAGTTGATACTCCCATTTCCTTGCTCCAGCAGGTCACGATCCTCACGATCTCCGCGAATGGATACCTGCACATGCAAAGAACGAAGCAAATACAAGCATAAAATCCACTAAATACAACCATATATCGGTCAGAAAAGATATAGATCAAACATTATCATAATGAACAATAAGATCGGAACCATAATGATAGTCGTTTATTAATGGTAATCAACAGAGAAAAGTACAACCAAGGTTCTGACGTTGAATCCCTCCTCTGGCTAGGCAAACAGCTACATATGTCTTTCAACAAGCCTTTCTCTCTCTTTGACTATGAATGCAAAGCTCAGACTTTTGACAGTATAATCTCCCTATGCTCCAAAACTCTTACTATCACTCAAAAACTAGCACTATCACTAACTTTTCAAATGCATGAGGTCAGGCTTTTATAGATGGAGGAGGGGAAGAAGATACAATGAATCAAGACACCCATTATGAATTGGCATTATCCCCAAAAATCCATTGTGGATAGATGTAAGGGATAGATGATGAATCTCGACATCCAAGAGATTAGCATTATCCTCAAAAACTTCATGATTTGAAGGGAAAAAACATCTGGGCGCGCGTTTGTTATAAATCTTTTCCAAACTCGGTTGGTGCGAGTGTAACTCTAAGACAGAGTGCCAACTGGCGCGCCCTCTTTTGAGGATTTCCTTCATTGGCGCGGGTAGTACATTGTGGACCCGCGCTAATGGAAAAAGGGCACTTTTCAGGGATATTTTGCAGGAGATGTCTTCAAGGCACATGAAGCCCATACTTAGGGGAACATAATGCAATTGTTTTTAAGTTATGTCACTGCTCACAGGTCCCAGAATGAGTCCTCCAAAGTGCGGGAAAGGGGTAACAGGGACGGTGACCAATGGTGACAAATTACTATGTAACACATACCTTGCTACACACTTTGAATTGTCAGACCAATTGGACTGCAAGTTGTATTTTTGTTTCTTCGAGGCTGAATTCATCTTCTTCTAGCATAAAGAAGGAGATGTATCTTTATATTCTATACACAAGAGCGTTGTCTAAACAATCAACTTTGATGACTGTTTTGACGAATCTGGATTCCCTGTATAGTCTCCTTTCCTCTCCACCAAAGGTAGGAATGGTAGCATAAGTCAGATCTAGCTTGATGGACCCTCCAATCTTAGATCCCCAAGACCTGGACAAAAGCATACCAAACCTCGTTGGGATGTCAACAACTACAATATCCATTACCACACCTTTTGTTGGGATCTGAGCTAAATTAACCACCATGTCCTTGATCATACCCAAGCACCTGACCCTCTTAGAGTGAAAGGAATAGAGATCCTTATAGGTCCTAGTTATCTCTAGACCTAGTTGCTCCATTACGAATAATGGTGTTATCACAAAATCTAGCCCTGATAGGTTGCTAACTAGAAGACCTTGTATAACTCTTTCAAACCAACTTTTGGCTGAGGCTTAGCCTCCTCAACCTGAGAGGGCTCTCTCACTAGGTCAAAGATTTTGATAAAGATTAGATGGCTAACTCTATGAAACAAGTGAAAAATATGAATGGTTGAACATGATCAGTAAACATCCATTGGGTTTATGGAGTCAAGAAATGTTTCAGTATGACAATTATATTAACTTTGCATGGAAATCAGGGCATCTGGAGTTCAACATATCAGTTAACACATAGAGACAAGTAAGAAACATAGTCTACAAATGTATGAAGGAAGTCAAAGCATGTCAATGAATTCTAAGTATCATACATTCATACTACTGAAAATAAGGAAATAAGGACAAACATAAAACAAGCCACCATTGAACTCTTTCTGAAACCTGAGAAGTAAAGCCAAAGTCTGTATTCATAAAAACATGATCTTCAACAATGACACAATATGAGTGTTTCTCTGAAAATTTCCAACCCTTGGTGCATTACATCTTCTCCCATATATAGATTTTAATACATGACTTAGATTCCTTCCTCTAGGATGAGGAGAATTCGAATTCTACCTGACCTGACACCTATTGACACCTAAAACTAACTATTTAATATAACTGACTGTTAACTAGCAGTTCTAGAGACCTAAAACAATTAGGAGTGTAACTCCTCATTATGATTAAAACAACCTTATCTAGGAATTAAACATTCCTTTTGACACCTATAACTCCATGAACTCGAATTTGATGAAGCCTCCCACGTTGTCACCTTGTTGCTGATGATAAACCCTAGGAATTAAGGAACATGTTTCCCTATTTTTAGGTTTAGGATATTTGAACATTATCACGTGGGACAGAGCTTTTATCTTCTCATCCATGACATATTTTACGAAACTGAAGGAGGTTTTTTTAGTGCATGATATCTAGAACAAAAACCTCTCTTAGGTTTTTAAAACACTACTCCAGCTGTCCATAATCTGTCCTTGAAAAACACGCGTAAAACAGGAAAAGTTTGTTTGTGAAAAATTGCACCTACAACAGTTTTGTAGCGCAAGTTTAACCATAAATTTCTCCCACCTTATAACGAATTTGAAGAAACTGAAAGAGGTTTTTGTAGTTCATTATGTTAGGAAGAAAATCCTCTTTCAATTTTCAAAACTGAGTTCTCAGCTATTCAGGAACCCTTCTGGAAGTTGACTAGGAAAAGCCGAAAACAGAGTCTTTTATGCTGAAACAAGCTTTTTCAGTGGTTTCGTAGCGCGCTATGAAACTGTTGTGTGATTTCAAAAACATATTTTTATGCCAAAATTTGACTTCTTTGAGTTTTCTTTCCTTTGAAATGACTTTTCCATATGCCATGAGGCTCTTCAAAAGTGAATAAACTGATACCATTCTTCAAAGTAAACTTCAAAAGGTGATCCACATCAAAACTTTAAGATTTAGCCTTACTTGCTATGTAGTTTTTCTTAGCTGAGTATGTCCTTCAGGCTGTTCTTCAACTGAACCTTGTCACACATTTTGCCTAGGCTTCGAAACAGATAGAAAGGCAAATCCAGAGATATCTTTCCAGTGAAATGAAGCAGAAGTTTGAAGTGATGGGAATACACCTTATGATACCTCCCTTCATAGTGTAGGTAAGCAAATTTGCATATGAATCCTTGACAAAGATCCTGGGCACTGACTTGTTTAAGTTTGAATCAACGACTTCTGGCTTTAAGAATTCCTTGCAAGGAGTCATATCAAACTTGAAGTTTTTAAACCACCTCCTCTGTCCCCTTGGAATTTCAGTGACTACAAATATAACCTCTGGAGAGATTGGTAATTCAAGCACTGCAACCTTCGAATTTAATCTTGTGAAATTGAAAGTGAATTCTTTGGTGACTTGCATGTGGCCTCTTTGAAGTTTTTCACAAAATATCCAACAGCCAACCTGTTTGAAAGCTTGTTCAACTTCATTGTTATTCAGGAGAACATCTAAACCTACAGGCTCATTCCTTAGACACCTGCCTGACCTATGATCCTTCTTTTCTATAGACATCTCCATGGAATTCCTGCAAGATGACAATTGAAAGAGCTTGCACCATCTTAATCTTGATCACTACCTCGCTTGAAATGGAAAGGGAAGCTGCCTCGCTTGGACTTCAAAGAATTCTGATTAAATGCCTGTCAATTTGCTTCTCATGCATGAACCCATACATAATCATAACTGAAAATACTTGGCTCCTTTTTTGAAATTTGAAACTTGAGCATACCAAGACACCTAATGAACCTAATGATGAGAATGAGCAGTTGAATGTGATAGGCAAGGTGTATGGATTGACAATTGATGATGTAATATTAATGGATTCTGATAGATTTGACAGTTGGATGACATTTGACACGGATCTGCATGAATCCCTCATTTCATAGCGTAGCCAGTGCAAATTCTAGGTTTTGCACTATGAAAACTCCTAGACTGGGTTTTGCGCTACGAAAACTCCTATACAGTTTCGTATCGCATGAGAACCTTGAAACAAGTTTGACACATGGAGTGATGTGGGACCAGTGATAGGCAAGAACAGAGTGTTGACCCTATTTGACCATACCAACAAGACTCTCTTCTAGATCTTAGACTCTAAAACAACCATGGAAAGACTAGACCAAGACTAACATCAATCCTTTGGAATCAAACTGATGCTCAGAATTTAGAAATTTTTTCTTAAGTGATAACAAATGGAATCAAATTATGAAAAGCTCCAGAGTCTAACATGCAATTGTGAAGCAGGAGGTCGTGTACTACCAAAGTGACATAAAAATGTGACATGGAGGGATCGTGTACTTCGACATGAGGCCCAGAGACAATCATTGGCCTTTCTTCTTGGAGGTTCAATTTATTAGGTGACTGAGCAGGAATGGATGGAAACATAAACTCGGAATCTTGAGCCCTATAGGTGGTTTGTTTCAAGAGCTTCGATAAAGGCACCAATATTTTAACTTTTTCTATCTCATTTTGAAGATTAAAGACAGCATGGCCCATTTCTATAGATTTAACCTCAATCGGTTCCTTCCTCTTCTCATGGACGGGTCTAGGAGGAGGAGGTTGTTTCTCTTCTTTGTGAACTTCGGGCTTATGGCAGCTCAAATCTAAGGACTTCCCTTTTCTTTGAATGTTTGGATCTAACTGTCCTTTCCCCTTGTCTGTCATCTTGGGAAGCTCTTAAGAAGAAGCAACGTTGTCTTGGTCTTGTGCCCTAGATCTATTTTTTGATGATCGAAGATCGTACCTCTTTTGTTTTTTAGCATGCATGAGATCAGTGACCCATTTGTAGTAATCAACGATCTTATCGTCTCTCATGGTTGCAACAAGCTCCTCCTCTTCCTGTTCTTGTAATCTGACCTCTTGCTCCTCATCAGAGATAGAGGCATACACATTCCCTTAGACTTCATTGGCATTTGGCATCTGCTCCTTTGGATCGTCTTCTATATATAGTGGGGGATGGACGTGATCTTGTTGTTATTTCCTTTCCCTTTGCATCAACTGTAGGGGAGGCCTTCTATACTGGGGACTAAAACCCTGATTGGTAGCTAGGAATTTCTGCCTCTGGAGACTTTTGTTCTTCAGCTCCATCTTTGTCAGCTTACAGGATAAGACTTTTATCAATTTATCCATTTCTTCTATCCTGTGATCTTGAAATTGTCTTCCACTTTTGGAAGCTACCTCCTCTTTTCCCTTTTTCTTATCTCCTAAGTCAGCTCTACTTCTTGACTTCCCAATGGAGGCGTAGTTTACCTCTACTTCTAGGGCATCGATTTATATTTTATCTAAGGTCAAAGACCTCCTTTCTCTTAGAGTAAAATCGAAATCTAAATCAAATGCCCGAGTGAAAACCAATCGGGCAATGGTTGGTGGAGGCTTGATTTTAGCGAGCAGATTAATGTATAGCTTATTAAATATTTTAATGAAGTCTAAGACATCTTCACCAGATTTCTTCTTAACAGCGTTGAACTTAGTGAGGATGCACCCATGGTCTCTCTTCTCACCCCATCTCTACAAAAGAAAAATCCCCATTTCTTCCCAAGTGTTGATGGAAGAATTTAGTAGAGATTTGAACCATTTCTTGACCTCCTCGTCCAGAGATTGGATGAAAAGCCTCAACACTACACCCTGATGTTCAAAATTTTGATTCTTTGCAAAGGCACAGAAACTTCTATGTGTCATTGTGTTGTTACATCATATTCCTCATTATATATGGGAAAGAGCATGAGGTAGTCATGGGGCATGGCATGTGAAGGTTGAGGCAGGTTTAAGGGAGCATACTTGTTTATCAAGAAGCTTGGGAGAGCCATTTGGATCAAGGGTGCTTGAATTCCTAGAGGGGCTTGAGGTATTACAATTGGTATGATAGCTCACTGGCAATGGAATAAGAGACTTCACACTGTGGACAGGGCTGCCTTGGGATTTATTTTTTATCTCCTCAACTTATTCTTTGTCCTCCAGAGAGTTTTCACTTAGGGGTGGACCACTCTTGGGAGGATATACCAGAACTCTAGCAAGAGATTCAGAATAACGAATTGTAGTGACCTGTGAACTGGATAAGGATTTTTGTTGAGAGGGGTTTGCACAGGTATGGGGCCTTTTAGGAGCCATAATGAAAAATAAAAATACAGATAGTGGAGTCACCAAGGTGAGAACTCTTCAACCCACACTTCCTCACTCACCTAACAGGGGGAGTGTAATGATTTGTCATACCCACAGAAAAATATTCTAATATGTTCCACAGCAACGACGCCAAAAGATGTTGTCGCTTTTTCTAGCACCTATAGCAGTAGTGCTTCAATGGATAAGAAAATCCTCCTAGAGACAGCCTTTGGGTTGATTATAGACCAGTGCCTAGGACATCTTAAGTAGTGTTAGCAAATTTATCTTGAAATCTTGCAACACTAATAGTTTTCTTTCACGAATAGTTTGAAAAGGGTTGGTTCATAACCGCTCATGAAAGCACAATGTAAGAAATAACATGTCTACAGAATTCCACGGGGAGTATTACTTAAACAATGGTGACCAAAGTAGATTGAAACTCGCAAAAAATCAATTGTTAATGGAGATGGAATGGTAGAAGACAATAGAGAGAAAATCCATCAAAACAGAACTTAGACTTTAAGAATTTTGTGTCTCTAGATTTAGAGGAGAACGAGAGAAATGAAAGGTTTATGAGATGTTGATATGCATGGAGTGCCTTTTAAAGACCTTATCACCATATCAATATAGACATTCTTTATCAAAGACTTGACTGAAATGAATCTGCATATAATGGAAATATATCTAGTTGCTACTTACATGCAATATGAGGAGATTGTCAAATATATATATGGAAATACTAAGAGAGAAAAACATACCGCAAATCAAGGATTTGGAATCACCACAATTCTTCCATTAAATTCTCTGATAGAGTGCATACATCAATGTTCATACACTACCTTTGTGAAACAAGAAAAGGATCCACTCAGGGGTTTCTTTCCAAAAATTTTGAACCTTTCTTAAGTTTTGTTTCCCCTTATTTATAAGGGGAGGGAAGCTTTGAACAATAGTTACAATAAGTATATCAGTCGAGCTTCAGTTGTCTAACCAACTAGTTGTCTCAGCATGGGATGGCTCTGTGGCCCAAAAATGACTACAAAATATTAATTGCTTCATTAAATTGTGACACAGTACATGATAACAAAACAAGTCAACAATTAGATGAAAACATCAGCAAAATATCTCCATGCCCATCCCTGGGATCACCTTTGATCGGGTAACTAATTTGTCATGATCTTCCTTCTCTAGTACTCTGTTGGTTCCAGTCACTTCTTCCTTTACCGCTTGAATCGCTCATTCTTAAGAGCTGGGAATGATTGAACTATCAGTTTCACGTTGCACTACAAAAAAAAGAGACCATCTGGGCAGTACTTCATCCTCCCTTTGCATGGAGATCCATGTTGAATCATTAAGTTGTCCTAAGCCACCATACATTCATTTACTCACCACAGGCCTGGGCGTGCTATGGTCAAGTTCGTTTACCCTGTCTGTGTTGACCTTGATTTCTTGTCACAAGAGGCTTTATAGGGTCAGCCGATCTCAATTTTTTAATGCACCATGTCATTCCTAAATGTCTCAGTTTCCGAACCACTGCGTTTTTAAATCTCTGTATTCCATTATCAAACAGCTATCACCTTGGGACTTTTGTATTAAAATATCTCACAAACAACACATTTTTATCCACTTTAGCCCCTTTTCCTTTTAGCCCATTTCCCCTTTTTCATCATAAGATCAGGGGCTATGACTAGGCGCTTAATCCTTGGGTGCTAGGGCCTTTGGATGCATGTCCTACATATCGGAAAAATCCTTGACCTTTACACTGGACAACCCTTGCAACATTGTGAGCGTTGATAGCCGATTGGGCCCACCCGAAATATCGCAATCGGCACATTAGCAATTTTTGAGCCATGCCATTGATGCGACCTCCATAACTTGCAATCATTGATCGATCTTCGTGCTTAGACCCTTGTTCTTTGGCCCTTTATGTGACCACAGGCCAACCCCCGTATCAGAGCCCCCCAGCCGAAGGTTCGTTGTCGACAAATTCCATTTTGATGCACCAAGCACTGCTACCCCCGATCATCGATCATCGAATGGTGACATCAGCACCATCGTGTCTTTATCAAATCCAATAATATTTTGCCACATGGCCCACCTAGAGGAAAGAGAAAGGGCCCGCATACCCCTGGTTTTGAGTCAATTTCCTTTGTCACGCTTTCTGGGGTGGCCCCCAACACTTTACACTGTTGGCTCTTTTCGCAGCTATTTATTTATGGTGGTGTTTTGCAGACCGTCGCGACCTCCGATTTTCGATTTGCGGGACTCATCCTTAAGACATTTTCTCCTTAGTTTCCAGTTTTCAATGGCAGCTCCGATTTTTTATAAATTCTGATTCCAAGGTCCATATGAGGAGTTCCATATGTTGTTGGAAAGCTAATTCCAAGCTTTACCCATTGGAGGAGGTCTAAAAAATCTTTGACTGCTTATGTGACCCTGCAGACGACTGCAAAATTTTCTGCCCAATTGCACCTCTTTAACAACCGAAGACAAGTTTTGTAGAGGGTGACAATAGGCTACAAGCCAGGGCCAAAACCCCTCCTCTTAAGGGGAAAAACTATAAATATCTTATTTAATATTTCAATTGACGAATACCATGACCTAGATTCAGACAAATACCCTCCAAGATCAAGTCTACCACAACCTCCAGCTACAATATCTTCAACCTTCTAGTAGATCTGAACTTTATGCTCCCTAGTAACTGTTGCAACTATTGTTGCTCCTCTAGGAGACTTTGATCCCCCTTTAATAGCCTTCCTATTGATTTCACTTGCCTTGACTTGAGTCCTAGGGCTAGTATGATGCACTAAGAGACCTTCACTTTCCCTCCCTTATCTTCTCCTTTAAAATCGAACCCCATAAGATCTAGTGCAAAAAACCCTAACCTTGACCTTCCGAGAAGAAATGATAAGGCCTAGAAGCTTCGACTTCTTCAACTTCCTTCTTGACTTCTTCTTCTTCTGCTTCTTTGCATAAGAGATGAGTAAGTGAGTGATCCAAATGGAGGATGAGTTCCTCTTATATATAGGCTTCTTCAAGGTCAGACATAGCTCTTCATTTAGGCTGACTTGATAGCTCATTAAGCTGACTTGATCTTCGAGGTATTTTGAGTTAGGTCCCTATACTACTAGTGTAACCCCTTATTGTTATTAGTAAAACCCCCTTATTATATTTTTGTGCCCATGTAGTCCCCATATTTTTATTATTGTGCCCCATAGAAGCCCACTATTGTTATTAGTGTGCCCTTAAATTATTATTGTTATGTCGGCTCTGATTATATTATGACCCCTTAGACTCCTTTATATAGAAAGAAGGTCTTCCATTTGTATCATCTAAGAATTGTTCATTTGTGTAATGTAAAGGAGGTTTCCCCCTCGAAGAGTCTTATTTCTAAGGCGTTGATCTATCTTTTCTATATTTTTGTGAGCTGGTTTCATAACATTTGGTATCGAGCTTTGGATTCTAGGGTTTCGCTGCTCCAAACAGGTCATAGTGGCATTTTCGCTATAAATTTTTTTCTGCGACATTTCATAAGTGAAAAAAAAAACCCATTACAGAATAAATCTCGTTGAACTTCAGGTCTGAATTTTCAATCTTGTCTCGCTATATTTTTGGATATATGATCTGAGGAAGTTAGGTTTTTGGCAAGCTCCAGAATTTCAACTAAAACAGGTCATCGTGGAATTTTTGCTATAACTCTTTTGCTACAAAGTTTCAAAAGCTAAAAAAACCCATTTGAGGATAAATCGATCTAAACCTCGGCTCTGAATTTCAGATCATGTCTCGCTATATTTTCGAATATATAATCTGAGGAATTTAGGATTTTTGCAGACCCCGGAATTACATTCCAAACAGGTCATCTTGGGAAAATCATCATAACTTTCGCTCTGAGCATCAGATTGAATTTTCATAAGAAGTTACAGAGAGAGGACGTACTATAGTTGTTTATGGTATCATTTTCAGAACCTAAGGTTGAAACAGTGACCTGCGGCACATCATACAAGTTCGCTCTACTGAACCAGTCTATAATCAAGTCACTGTGGGAGACTTGGCATAACTCTTCCTTGGAGAATCCAATATTGATAAGACTTGTGGTGTTAGAAAGAGGAATCAGAGGGCTACTGCGGGGCTAATTTTAGAACTTGTAGATCTGAAATTATAGAGTTACAGTCATTTCAATATTGAGGTTCTAAAACAAGAAAAGGCGATATGAGGAAGTTTTATGGCAAAGATTTGGTAAATTGGATACTACAGATGGAACAATATTTTGATCTACATGAGGTGCAACTGTTACAAAAGATACGTATTGCATCTTTATATTTAGAACCAGATAAATTTTTATGGTATAAAGGGCTTTGTTCTCGTAAACCACTTGTTACGTGGTCAATTTTCATGGAGGAAATGATAGCACATTATGAGGATACAAAGAGAAACACCTTCTTTAGCCAATTGATAAATCTCAAACAAAAGTGCTCAATGGAAGATCTCATTGAGGACTTCCAAAAATTGAATATAAGGGTAAATGATATTCCAGATAAGAAAAGGATTGATGTCTTCATAGGGACTTTAAAGGATATCATTCAACATGAAGTTCGTCTTTGGGAACCTGATTCATTGGAGAAGGCATTCAGGTGGGCAAGAAAAATTGAAAGTGAAATTATGGAAACAAAGAATCCCACCACTCATGACTATAATTATCGAAGTGTTTTTTCTCCTAGTCTTCCACAACCTACAAGGTTTACGCCACAAAAATTGGAAGAAAAAAGAGAAAAAGGGCTTTGTTACAATTTTCATAGCAAATACACTGAAGGTCATAAGTGCGTTGAGAAGGAATTATTTCACATATATTATGAAGAGGAGGCAGAAAAGGATCAAGAAACATCAAAATAAGAGGATATACACCAGGAAACAACCCCAGGTAAAGAAGAAATGAATCCGACCATATCTTGTAAAGCATTGGCAAGAATTACCTCTCCTCAAACTCTCAAGATAGAATGACATATCAAGAAGAAAAAGGTTCAAGAAGTGAAATATGACATCGAGAAAGAAGAAATGAATCCGACCATATCTTGTAATGCATTGGCAAGAATTACCACTCCTCAAACTCTCAAGATAGAATGACGCATCAAGAAGAAAAAGATTCAAGAAGTGAAAGATCATATCGAGAAAGAAGAAATGAATCTAACCATATCTTGTAATTCATTGGTCGGAATTACCACTCCTCAAACTATCAAGATAAAAGGATATATCAAAAAGAAAAATGTTCAAGAAGTGAAAGATTACATCGAAGATCAAGAATTGAATCCAACCATATCTTGTAATGCATTGGAAGAAATTCCCACTCCTCAAACTCTCAAGATAGAAGGACATATCAAGAAGAAAAATATTCAAGCAGTGAAAGATCACATCGAGCATCAACAACAAGTCCTCCAACTTTTAAAGGATAATGCCACTTTGGTGCAGAATCGAATAAAACAATAGATAGATCAACATCACAGTGAAAAAAATACACTAAAGGTCATAAGTGTGCTGAGAAGAAATTATTTTACATAGATTATGAAGAGGAGGAAGTAAAGAACAATGCCACTTTGGTGCAAAATTGAATGAAACAATAGGCAGATCAACATCACAATGAAAGAAGTTTTGATGTAGGCGATTGGGTATTTTTGCAGCTACATCTCAAGCAAGAAATTTATGAGAAGGAAATGTTGGCAATATTACATGCACTTAAGAAATGGCGACCTTACCTAATGGGAAGACACTTCAAGGCAAAAATGGATCATGATAGTCTTAAATACTTTTTAGAACAAAGATTATCTTTAGAAGAACAAAAAAAAATGGGTCACAAATATGTTGGGTTATGACTTTGAAATCATGTACAAAAAAGGGAAGCAAAATGTTGTTGCAGATGCACTCTCAAGAAAGGATGAGGATGTGGAAGCATTGTTTTGTGCTATTTATATTATCCCACCAGATTGGATACACGAAGCAAGGGATGAATGGAGAAAGGATGAAGAAGTGTGGCCACTCATTCAAAAGTTGCATAAGGTCCCAGTTCAAATAATATTTCCAGAACTTTACAAGGAAGGAAAAATCATATTGGAACCTAGAGCATTCACAGAAACAAGAACCTGACAAATAAGAAATCAATCAATTTTAGAGTATCTCATCAAGTGGAATAACTTACCCACTGAATATTCCACATGGGAGGACAAGAATTTTGTACAGAAGCATCAAGAACTACTCAAGCGTTGAGGACAACACTTTATGAAGAAGAGGGGCATGTTAGCTCCCTATACTACAAGTGTAACCCCTTATTGTTATTAGTACAACCCCCTTATTATATTATCGTGCCCATGTAGTCCCCATATTGTTATTATTGTGCCCCATAGAAGTCCACTATTGTTATTATTGTGCCCTTAGATTATTATTGTTATGTCGGCTCTGATTATATTATAACCCCTTAGACTCCTATATATAGAAAAGAGATCTTGTCGTTTGTATCATTTAAGAATTATTCATTTGTGTAATGAAAAAGAGGTTGCCCCCTCGAAGAAGCATATTTCTAAGTTGTTGATTTATCTTTTCTATCTTTTTGTGAGCTGATTTCATAACATTTTGACACTTTAAAGACAACTTAAATTTTTCTTTACACTTTACAATGTGCCCATAGGGTATTGAATATGTGACAATGACTTTTATACCTAGAACAAACCCTAGAAGAACTCAATGTGTGCTTGACCTATAAAATAAAAGGACTTGAACATGAAACCCATGGTCCAATAATAATAATAATTTATTTTTCATTTTATATTTACAAGAATACATTTCATACTTATGAAGACTGAACCTAGTTACACATTTGTCAATATTCCCTCTTAACTAGGGAGGTATTCATAAGAGGTACATTGTCATTCTCAATCCTAAGATATCTCATAAGAAGAGTCGGATTGGTAACCCATTTGTCTAGCATCATATTAACCAGCATTGTCACATAGGAAGGCCTTGACTAACAACTCTATCTCTCCACAAGATCAGAGAACAATGCTAGCAAGACCAATGATATATATATACATACCCCACTCGAGTGTTCGCAGAGTATGATCTCCCATTGGACTATTCTTATCTTGGGTAGTTAATCCTCAAAGAATATCGATCCATGAATACTCTTGTCTTGAATGCCCTACCACATTCTCAAAGAGTATGGAATGTCAGATGGTTACCCAATCCTCCATTATTTCCTCCCAAGTGAAGAAAAGAATGTAGTGTCTATCTCTCCCCCTCAATTAGGGAGGACAAATCCACCAAACCAAGATTGTCCCTTAAGTATACAAGCTTCTTGTTCGGAATTGATTTCATCAATATGTCAGCTACCTACTCATCAGTGGGGATATATTGTAGTTGCAACACACCATTTTGTACTAGCTCTCGAATATAGTGATACTTGTTGTTGATATGCTTTGTCTTTCCATGAAACACTGGATCCTCAGACAAATGAATACAACTAGTGTTATCACAAAGTATCATTGTAGGGTTCATCAGTCCTTCAAACAAGTCGGATAGCAGCTTCCTTAACCAGACTGCTTCTCTTCTTACTAAATAATGCTGCAGCATATTCAACCTCAGCACTACTCAAAGTAACAGTGTCTTGCTTTCTGCTCATCCATGAGACCATGGAGGATCCTAAACTGAAACATCCTATTGTAGTGCTTCTTCCATCCTGTTCACTACCTCCCCAGTTGGAATTTGTATACCCAATGAATTGGACATCATTCCTTCTATCATATTTCAGACAGTAGTTAATGGTTGCTCGCAAATATTTCAGAATATGCTTTGTTGCTATCCAATGATCATATTTCGGCTCCACTTGGAATTGACTGAGTACATTTGCTACAAAGCATATATCTAGTTGATTATTCACCAAGTACATCAGTGAGCCAACAAGTTGTCTATACCTGGAAGGATTCACAGGGCTTGATTCATAACTTCTCAGCCTTTTCATGTTTGTTATCAACGTAGTGGTCATAGGCTCACAGTCTATCATGTCAAACTTCTTTAGAATCTTGATCACATACTTTCCTTGACCCAAATAGACTTCATTCAGTCCTTGCCAGACTCCTAGTCCCGAATAGTAATGCATCAACCCAAGATCCTTCATGTTGAATTATGTTGCCAATTGCTTCTTACATTCTTCAATTCAACCTTCTACACCTGTGAAGAGAAGATCATCTACATACATAAGAACAATTATAAGTTCATTGTTTACAACCTTAATATAAAGGTTCGAGTCAACAGAGCTTTTTGTTAAGCCTATTCTTTGTAGGTATGCAATCATTCTAGCACACCATGCCCTTGGTACTTGCTTGAGGCCATATAATGCTTTCTTCCATATGCAAACATATGCCTCCCCATCTTTGACTTTAAATCCCAAGGGTTTTTCTATATAGGCTTCTTCACCAATAGTATCATTCAGAAACGCAGTCTTGACATCCATTTGGTGGATGTTCCATCCCATCGATGTTGTCAGAGGTACTAATGATTGAATAGTTATATCTTCTTGTTGGAGCAAACATTTCCTCATAGTCAATTCCTTCAAGTTGAGAGAACTCTTTAGCCATAAATCTTGCTTTATACTTATCTATACTTCCATCAGTTGTATGCTTGATCTTATAGATCCACTTGGAAGTAACCACAGATTTGTCTTTAGGCCTAGGTACGATCTCCCAGACCCCATTCTTCATTATAGATTGATACTTTTCATTCATGGCATCCTTCCATTTTCAATGTTCTACATCCTCTTCAAAGGTGGATGGTTATGCTTCTATTAATTTTTTCATGTATGCAACACACCCAGAATATTTCTTGGGTCTCTTACTTTCTCTAAATGATCCTTGTGCTACCCCATGCCCTTCTGCATCAAGTAGTGTGGATTTCATCCAATTAGGTATTTTCCTTGTTTCTAGAATGACCACAGGTTAAATAGGTTCACTTGGCCCTTCTTCTTCATGGTGTGCTTCTTCTCCTTCCTTGTCAACTTCCTCCTCAAATATCGTAAGTTCTTCATCATCGGAATCTATGGAAAGTTCTTTTGACTTCTTGAATGTTATACTCTCATCAAATATGACATCACGACTAACTTCAATGTGATGTCCATCTCTCATATAGATTCTATAGGCCTTTGATGAGTTACTATACCCAACAAAAGTCCCCTTCATACCGGAAGGATCCAACTTCTTTCTTTTTTCCTTTGGTATATGAATATACACAGGACACCCAAAGATTCGGAGATGATCTACAGATGGCTTCTTCCCATTGAACACTTCTTCCGGAGTTTTGTTATCCAGAGATCTATGAGGACATCAATTTTGAATGTAGACCGATGTCTTGGTTGCTTCATCCCACGGAAACTTAGGTAGACCTTGATCGTGTAACATTGCTTTTACACTTTCTTCAATGGATGTGTTCTTTCTTTCTGTAACTCCATTTAGTTTGGAATTGTATGGGACTATCAGCGTCCCCTTAATCCCAGACTCCTTACAGAATGCTATACTCTCTTTAAATGTATGTTCTCCTCCATTATCATATATTAGTCTCTTGATTCTTCTTCCTATAAGGTTCTCCACTTCAGCTTTGAATTCTTGAAATTTCATAAATACTTCATCCTTGGTTTTGATTAAGTGAACCCAAGTCTTTCTTGGATGATCATCTATAAATGTGACATAGTGTAGATGGCCTCCAAGTGATTTTGGAGTCATAGGGCCACATACATCAGAGTGAATAAGATCCAAGATTTCTTTCGACTGTGAAGCACTGCTTCCAAATGGTCTCTTGGTATTCTTGCCCAATGCACATCCCTTGTAGACACCTTCATGAATTCGGTATTCCATCTACTATGGAACATAAAGTTGGAAATATTTTAAAATGTAGATGACCAAACCTTCGATGCCAAAGTTCACATGGACTAATCTCAGTGTGAACAAGGGCTTGGTTTACATGAGATATTGATTTGTAAAGGCTTCCTTCTCGGATACCAATAACTTTAGCTTGATCTATGCCTGAGTGTTTTCCCCAAACAACTACTTTTCCATCAATGAAGGCTACTCTATCTCCTTTATCTTCTAAACTTGAAATAGAAAATAATTTTTTGTGCAAACCTAGAACAAATAAAATGTTGTTGAGGTGGATTTTGCTTCCATCCTTGAGCTTTATGGAAGTTGATCCAATGCCCTTCACCGAATAGCTTTAGTTGTTTCCAAGTTCCATAGAGTAAGCAGATTTTCCTTTTGATAAGGTCTTCAATTGGTTGGAGTGACCAGTCATGTGCCTTGATGCACCACTATCAATTACCTAGATGTCTTCATCTTGGAATGTACCAGAGAGAGTTGAAAAGAGACCCTCATCCCTTTCATTGATCGATGTCTTCTTTGAAGAGAATAAGAGACTCCATGCTTCCTTGATACCTTTCTTGAGATGGCTTGCAATCTTCTTGATAAACGTATTCATTATAGAGGAGATCTTCATGATGACCTTTGTGAACCAAACCTCTGATCCCATGTGTAAAATTCAATAGGGCAATGAATATGTTAATTATCTTCATTTGATAAATGTTTGTGTTACCTTTTTATTTATTAGCTTTGTTTGTTATTATTCCAATGTGCAATAAATCAAACAACTACCAAAACAGTAAAAATAGTGACACAGTATATAGGTTGCAAGCCAAGGCCAAAAGCCCTCCTCTTGAGGGGAAAACCCGTAAATATCTTCTTTATCTTTCATATCTTCCAATTGATGAATACCATGACCTAGACTCAGACAAATACCCTCCAAGATCAAGTCTACTAAGGCCTCCAGCTGCAATATCTTTGACCTTCCAGTAGATCTGAAATTTTTGCTCCCCATTCACTGTTGCAACTGATGTTGCTCCTCTAGGAGACTTTGCTCTCCCTCTAATAGCCTTCCTCTTGACTTTTCTTTCCTTGACTTGAGTCCTAGGGCTAGTAGGATGCACTAAGAGACCTTCGCTTCCCTTCCCTTCTCTTCTCTTTCAAAACTGAACCCTAGAAGATCCAACGCAAAAAACCCTAACTTCGACCTTCCCAGAAAAAAAAGATAAGGCCCAGAAACTTCGACTTCTTTGAACTTCCTTCTTGACTTCTTCTTCTTTTGCTTCTTCGCATAAGAGATCAGTGAGTGAGTGATGTGAATGGAGGACGAGTTCCTCTTATATATAGGCTTCTTCAAGGTTGGACGTCGCTCTTCATTTAGGCCGACTTGATCTTGGAGGTATTTTAACACTTCAAAGACAAAATAATATTTTTCTTTACACTTTACAATGTGCCCATAGGGTCTTCAATATATGAAAATGACAATTAATCCTAGGACAAACCCTCGAATCACTCAATGGGCGCTTGACCTATAAAATAAAAGAACTTGAGCATGAAGCCCATGCTCCAAAAATAGTAATAATTTCATTTTCATTTTATATTTACAAGAATACATTTCATACTTATGAAGACCGAACCTAGTTACACATTTTTCAACATGGGATGGCCCACCCTTATATATATATCCACAATTGACTTTGAGCCTGTGAAATTAGGTTCACAGCAAAAATATAATATAAAAACTTTACAAAATATTGATTCAAAGAAACAAGGGCTACTGGCTTGTCTCTCCATCGAACTAAATTAGCTAAAGGTGTGCGTTCATGGGCCCATGCAAGAGTTTCGATCAGTTCCTGCCAATATCCACGCCAGAAAATAAGGAACATAAATCCAGTAGCCCAAACAAGATGTCCGAATAAGAACATCCACGCCCAAACAGATAAACTCCCCACATCTCGTACTTGTCTTCTTTTCTTTTCTTTTGTCTTTCTTCTTCTTCTTCTTTTTTGAATATATATATATATATATATATATATATATATATGTTTTTTGAAAGAACACAAGGATGAAATAGCTACAACACCCTCCATGAGTGGTTGGTGGGTGGGAGAGAGCATAGCATAAATGAATATCCTTTGTTTTATGCCTCGCCTTCATGCATATGGGGAAAATATTAGCATCACCTTGTACAATCCCTTTCACTTTGGGCTATTGTTTCTAACCTTGCAAATATTTCTAAGCAATTTGAACTTAAAATTATAATTTATATTAAAACAAAACAAAACTGCAATTATATTCTAAAAGGAAACCTCAAATCTATAAATCACTAAAATGTTAAATAATTCTATTGCATATGCCTTTAAAACATTTGATATCACTGATCAAACTTCATATTTAGACATGAGAATGTTGTTGTTTATCTTTGTAAATTTATAAACCACTTCAAATCTATGATAAATAATTGTAGAATTGTAAGTTAAACACTTAAAATAATGAAGCAAAATGTTTTTAGCTTGCACTTTTATCCCATGGACATGGAAATAAAAGGGGAAGAAAGTTGACGAGGCAAGTATTACTTGAAGCTCACCTATTCAAAATATTTTGACATCAAACCATTGAATTTTTTTATAATAAGTGAGGCTAAACAATATCAAATTGACAAACAAAATGGCTTACAGTAACATGAAGTCACTACATAAGTATTTTACCCTCACAACATTCAAGAGTAAAGTACTATGTAATTAACTTCAACACTAATGAACGAACTAGATCAATATTTAAAATGAATGGGAGCCAAAGAGTAGAGTATAGAAGAGGAAGAATAAGATGTGGGGGGACTCTAAAATCATAGGTGCCATGCAGGGTCACCTCCAAAAGCCTAAAAGCATGTTGTAATTATCCACAAGACGAGTGTTTAGGTTTTGGGTGGTTTGATACTCACCAAAGTACAATAAAGTCAACTAAGAGAAAGTTCCTAAGATGCCTCTACAATGAAAAATAATGTGATCAAAGCATATTTACATCAAAAAATCCACAAGGATCATCCAAGGGATTTGCCTTTCTAGCCTAGAATAGAAAAGATGAACATGATAGGGAAACTCCCATAAAAACATTAAAACTAGATGCATGAATATCTAAGAGGATGGTGCATAGCATACCAACATATAGAACCTAAAACTACAAAGAATAAACACTACGACTAGCCCAACAAGAGTTGCTAAGTGAGGTGCACCAAATTATCTAAAATAAGAGCCAAAAAACATGAAAATATGTGACATGAATCTCAAATAATGCCTCCCGTTGAGACTAGAAAAGCTTCCAGGTGTTGCTCCCTCAACTCTATATCATGGAAATGGTTTTGAAATAAACGTCCACTCATGCATGGTACCCACCAATGCCTAGCAGAAAATTGAAATAAAATTGAAATTGGATCAAATAAGCATGTAGTAGTTAGATTGCACGTCCACCATTGCTAAATATAAGTCACACAACAAGAAAAAAAAACATGGTCTCCAATGAAGTGTCTTTTTTGGTCAATTTTGAAAATTTAAAAAGATGAAAATAGACATAAAATCACCCACTTGTAAAGCACTTCAATTTGCCAAGAATAGAACTAGAAAATGACAAGATAAGGATAAGAATATAACTAATGCAACATCATCAAGTTGGGTGGCCCCATTGTCCACATTTATACTCCAAATATGCTCAAAATAACTCATCGTGCTAAGTGTCTGCCTTAAACTAAAAGAGTGAATGTTTAGCTTTGCAAAAGGCACATGCAAGCGCACAAGCACTCCTCCCCTACTATAAATAAACATCAACCAACTCAACCAAACACATAATGATATGGTAAAAATAGAAAAGCATATCTTGACTTACCATGGGAACTATTCAACCACAAAGCAGCATTACTAAAAATTTAAAAATTGCCCAAAACGAAAAACTAATAAATATTAAATAAAAACACCACCACATCATCCATCAAAAACAGAATTTATGAACCTACATATACTATCTTCTTCTTCTTCTTCTTTTAAATAGAAAAGCATTCCATTGAATAAGAAATTTGAAAACTCCAAATATCTCCATGCATGCAACCTTTAAAAATAGAATTTTGTCCAAATTAAAAAGATCTTATCATGTTAAGCACAAGGCATCATGCATATGCACATGGAAAATTGTGCTAAAAGTAGAAATTGAAGTATCTTGCAAAGTGTTGAGTATGGTATTGTAATGTCAATCTAAATGCGTCTAAAAATGGGAGTTATTGTTTTCTCTTGGTCTAGAACCAACACATATACTCATGACTTTGCTTAATCAACGTTAAATATGAATGGGCAAATAAGTGTTACCATGTTGGACTAAAACTTGTCCAATTTGATTCTTTTAAAGCATTTCAAAATTCTATAAACTTGTGTTATTCCAACTTAATGCTTAGTATCATTTATGCCATACAATACAACTTGTCCCCAAGCTACTTGCTACAAAACACTCATAAACTCAATTGCACGTAAGCTTATTAGTCATTGATGGATTAGATGGGGAACAAGTTGCATTAGAATGGTCACTAAAAATGAGCTTCTTAACTCCAATCAAGAAATAGGTGAAGATAGTCTGATGTATTCTCTTAATCTCTAGTTTCCATTAATAGAAACTTCTCGAGGATGAAATACAATTGTCTAGGGCTACATGTGGGAGTTTTCCATCACTAATGGCAATAAAGGTTGGATACTTCACACAAAAAGCGTATTACAAGCAGCATAATTTTATAGCATAAGAAGCATTTGTGCAAGTTGAGAATATGTGGTAATAAGGGCTGGATCATACAAGTATTCAAGTTGTTCTATATAACCATATCCTTCATAAGAAGGTACAAGTGAAATTGATGATTGACGAGAAAATTGAAACATGTAAAGAATCTATATTTAATGAATCAAAGATATATTTGTCCATCATATTCTACTCATGTTTATTCCACTTGCATTATAGAATAATTCTACAAATGTTTTGTCACCATAATTAGTTAATGCAAATATGATACTCATCGCATACATTACATATGGTATTCATCACATGTATTACATTATTTACATACATTACATTATTTTGTAACAACACGGGTAGGGCAATGGGCTTTAAAGTGCTTTTTTAGGTTTGTAGGATAAAAGTTTGCAAATATAGATCAAGCTTCCTCTATTTTTTCCCTAGAAGACTTGCTAGTTGTGTTGCCACCAAATATGAGGTGTCCCCTTCAAGTGTCCCAAAATATTATAATTGATCTTGGCAAGTATCCTAACCTTGAAATTGTTTTCTGTTCATGATGTGCTCGCTTGCGTTCCAATCGAAGTTTTGTTGCAACTTACATGAGAACTTGGAATAGCATAGAAAGACCGTTAATTCATGTCTAAGTTGCAACCACAACTATATTGGAGATGATATCTAACCATAGGTAATAGTTATCTTACACGCCAACAATACGAGTTACTTGTATGGCTTTTCACCATATCTATGTTGCAAACAACTACTGGTACCACCTCTTCAGCGTCTCCCTTGTAGAGAATTCTAAAGCACATCAGAGTTTTCCCAGTGGTTTTTTAAAATAGCATTACCTACCTATCTTAGCCACCAAATATCTTCAATAGGGTGTTCATATATTCACAATACCTTTGTAGAAAAGTCTATTTCATATCCTTCCAAGTCTTCAATAAGTTTCCCATGAGATGCATAAACCACTTCTTGGTTGTGTTTGTTGGTGTTCATGGAAATAATTAATTCAATTTTTGTTCATATATCATATAGTTTCCCTTAACACTTTGAATTCAAGGTGGTGTTGGCCTGTCAAATGTTTTACCCAAAAACTGAGAAGGTCAGTGTTGGAATCAACTTTTTGCCCAAAGAACAAAGGTAGTACACTCATAGATATAATTCTCTAAATTCATTTCCATGCATAGAGCTCACCAACAATGTTCTAACAACACATTGAAATAAGGAATCAAAGTTCACATGTAAATGTTATCACGACATCAAAAAGAAGGCATTCAAATTTTCTTCTAGGGTCCACCCTTCTTTCACCACCTCAACTCTTGGGTTCAAGATTTTTGTTTTTCTAATTTATATGCTCTTGGGTTCCCACTTCATATTGTAATAGGGAGGTTTTTTATACTTCTAGTTAAGGGTTTTCCTACAAATAAGAGTAACCATTACATCTCTTCTTGAAAACAAGCTACCAACATTATAGCCACTATGAGTTGCTATTGTACATTGCATTGCTTTTACCATTGATTCTTAAGAGAAAAAAATTTCATTAAACTCTATTTTTCGCTTTTTACAACAGCTTATTGTGTTCTTTTGGTGTGTGTCTACCCTTCATTCTCACTCAAATCTAGATAACAAGATGGGTCTTAGATAAATTGGTATCATGTAATCCATTCATTAGATAATAAGTTTTGGCACTTTTATTTAATTTCAATTTTCAGTTGATCCTGCTCAAGGAATTTAATTGGTATTTTACTTTGGTTGATACTTGTTTCCACTCAATCTTTATTATCATCCATATTACTTTTTTCATCACATAGTTCCCCCACCTCGAATATTCATCTCTGCAAAGTGTGTTACAAATATTTAATCGCTCCAGCCATCTTGTCCTCAACCACTCCACACAGTACGACAGAACCCAACCCCAACCAAACAACAATCTTTGGGTTGCAGTGTTGTATCCATCATGCAATTATGGGTCCTGGGTTTAAACCTCTCTACAGCATTATATTGCAATGCCTTGCAAACATGGGGCTGTGGCCTTGATTAGGTTTGTAATTTGAAGGTTATACACACCTCACAACTTAAAGACATGATATTTCTTAACACCGAAATTAAACCCTGGAAAGTTCAAAGGCACCATAACTTTTACTTAGCATCTTTTTCCACGTTAATAGCCTCTACAACCTTATGAAATCCTAAGTTATTAAGTCTGATCAAACCTTAAGGCATGAACTTATATACCAGTAGCAATGCAAAGGTGGCATCAATTTTTCTAACTATATAATAACTTAAGAAGACATCTTTCAACCAGATGACAAAACACTTTCAACGACTGCGGAAGCCTAATCTTATTCTTTGAAGCCTAAGATTTGACAAGCCCAATCCTATTATTTAAGCTTGTCCACATATCTTTGTATTCCTTTGCATATTATACTTCTTATAAAAATTTCTAACTTGTAGAGTACACGTATAAAGTTTTCCTCCAAAACAAACAATTACCTTGACGAAAAGTTATTCAAACATCCTTACCTTCGCCCCATCCTCAAGTTTGGGTTACCTTTAACCCATCCTCAGTCAAGTTTGGCTACACCAGTCTTCTATAAATTTGTATATTTCAATATTATCATCACTTGAGAGTTGCATCTAGCGAAGGCCTAAATTATCCTCTTACAACCAAGTGAAAGGTCACCAATTTTACCTTAGTATTTATGTAAAACATGTTTTCCAATATTCACTGAATGACTCTACCATGATGAACATCAAGGTAATTCTTTGGAGTTCAGTTGCTTAATTGCTACCAGCAGTGTAAGAGTTGCATCAGCAGTTGTGTGCATTATGTTTCCTGTTTGATGCTAATCCTCTCAAGGCTAAGTTTGAACCGAACTTGAGTTGTTGATTGGACATTATCAGATCCATTTGTTGTGAAAATTTTGTTTATTTGTTCCCTCACATCTTTCCCTTCTCACATCTCGTCTCTATATCTCAATGCTTGCCTGACCACGTGCTCCAGATTGCATCATGCCAACCAGATAATCTTACAAAACAGCATCAGTTGTGAAAACAGAAACAGAATCGATTGTATGAAGCTGGACAAGATATTAAAAATAAATAAATAACAGTAGAGGTTCATATCTGAATTGCCTCAAAGAATCTCTCAAGGGAAATAGAAACAAACACCAACAAACCTACGAACACCTAACATTTTCCCATTTTTTCTCATCCATGGTTTCCAACAAATATGTAACCAGTGCCATCCCGATTTCAGCACATTTTACATTCGTAATCACAATTGGCCCCAAGGGAACTTGCAATGGAAGGAAAAAAAATCGGTATTAGATTAAACACAGCTTTCACAGTACGTTTCCTCACTTTTTCTCATCCACATTTTGTGAGTGATGCAATCAATAATATCTGGTAATTCTTCACTTTGAAAGGAAAAAACTGGGTTTAACAACTTGAGTAAAATGAAAATCTCATATATTTCATCTAGTAGCCATACAATCCAAAAGACATCCATGTTACATCGTTACATGTATATTTAAATTAGAGGCGATTCGAAAGTCTACACTATAGCATATTGGGAAACAAACATATTAAAATTAATTTAGCCTTAGAATAATGTTATCATTGTGGAAGACTTGACAAATGAAATAGATTTCTAGTTTTTTTATAATTGTACATAATAGGCCGCTGTTTGATACCTTGAAGAATCAGGCTGGGGTCTCTACACAAACACTAAAAGGTTTGAGCATGCCTTAAAATATTATAGGGCAATAAATTGTAGGATATACTTATTTGGCATAACAAGACACAAAAAGTTCCAAGATGCAATCCAAGCAACTCGAGAACCAAAATACAAAAAATTGCTTCCAACCTAAAAAATTCGTAATGTACAGCAAATTGGCGAGCTTCCCACTTGTACAAGTAAACAAAGCTACCTAATTTTACCAGCAAAGCCAGTAAAGATAATACGAGTGCTGCTAATAGTATGTAATAAAACTGGTCATTGGATCCCCAAAATAGTAAAAGAGGAATGCCACTGTCAGATTCAAAGATCACTCCACAAATAACAGATACACGAAACTTTCAGCACTCAGCCCTAACACGAAAGGGAGAAGAAGCAGAAAACTTCATTTAGTATGCTTATGTTGAGCTTAAAAAAAGCGTAGCTACTAAGGAAAACCAGCAGGAAGCAATATAATTCTAGGCACGAAATAGTAGAAACTTTTATTAATGGATTACATTTATTTCAATTCTGCTGATTCTGACTTTTGCTCCCTTAGTTTCCGTGCACGATCACGCCAAGATCCTTGTTGCATTGCATATACCTACAACCGAAGAAAACACCATATTCTTGCATCAAGATATTATCTAAATAAAGAAATAACTGATTTTGTTCTGACTGAATCTTTAGATGAATCCCTGTGATGTTTTAAATTGCCGGAAACAATGGAAAACATGAAGTTCTCCATCGTTTTAATGCAAGTGCCTTCTTACCTGTTTATTAACAATTGCTTACCTGTTCACTTATAACACTGTTTCCAAGGACATTACCTTTGGAACCCCTATCATCCTCAGCCTTACACTTACTCAAACATCCAACCGTATTTTCCTCAATTTGTTCGTCTTGCAAAGGTTTTTCAATTTTGTGATTAAGATCTGAAGTGTTACTTGATAGATGAATAAGATTGCCAAATATTGCAGCTTCATGTGCAGCTTGTATTTTTGCCTCTCGATTGGCCTGAAATATCAAGAAGATAACAATATATAAGAGACAAGCAAAGCTTGAAGTTCAAAACATTAGATTCATTCATGGCTTTTAAGCAAAATAACCGTATACACAATCCATGTAGACCCATCTATCTATGGCTTTGATCAAAAGCAGAATATACAAACAAACCAAACAATACTCAAATTAGATTTCAGAGGTATTATATTCATCTGTAGATTATGAGCACCATAACAATATTCACAGAATCTATGCAAATAACAAAAAAAAAATGTGGTGGGATGAAAATAAGTAAAATGGAAAGATTTACCTGACTGATGGAAGAGCCAAAAGTCACACCCGTGTTCTGTAGGAACCCAGTATCATCCCTGGCCCCAATATCATCTGGCAAAAAGAGAGAGAGAGAGATTAAGAAAGATGGTACATGATAATGCATGTCATTACCTGCAGTTTGGGAAATAAACAATATCAACAATGTGCTCTAGGACTAGGTAAGCATGAAGAACTATCCTGAAGATAGCAGTGTCTTTTTGGCTCAGACAGTGTCATTAAGACATGATATTGTATATCCTTATTTCATCTCTGAAATATAAAATATAATGTTTTTTTCATGGGGAAAAAAGCATGAAGGGTTATCCCTGAACTCGAAAATAATGCCCAACAACATTGTAGTTCAATCATTTTTATAGATATCAGCTAGCTTTTCTGAGTTGTATGAATAGATGCACAAAGAGTCAAGCTTAGAGATTATGCAGTGAATATTTTTTTATTACCTTAAATTTTTGTTCAACCAAGTTAAATGTGTGCATCCATATCCTTTTTCCTTCCTACCTTTAGCACGTCAGCTAATCTTTTCAGTTGCATCACATTTAATTTACTAGTTAAAATTATTACAACTTCTATCCCTTCCAAGGAAATAAATGAGGTATGTCAGCATCCTATCCACAAAACAGATGAAGGTGATGCTTTCAATAAGATCTCTATCATTGTTCGCACCTACAGGGACCCTAAATCCACTGGTAGTAAAAAAATGAATTCAGACAAACTCATCCCAGAAAAGTTGGATCGGAGTACAGTTCAAAAATGTCTTCTATGTCCAATTCAAACTTATGACATATACTGTTATGCTATCAACCGAGTCAGGAAACTCCTTGAACTAGATAGGAAGTTCTCTATTTAGAGTTCCCAATATGTTTCTTGATCGTGCTCAAACTTCTCTCTGTGACAGCTATAAGGGTTTATTGATGATGTGGCAAGTCACTTCAGTGACTTAAGGGTGGAATTATATCAAAATGTGATGTTGCGAGTCTCACAAACAATACTCAAGCATTAAATTGCAGAAATCAGACATCAAGTCATTAAAACAAGCAAGACCAAGCCTAAGTAAAGGAGCCTTCCACCTCCAAGGTGAATGTTCAAGGTCAAAATGGTCAAATAAAGTGAACATTTAGCCAAAGAAAGGGAACGTTGGTCCTCATCTTGCCTTGGAAGGCATCTAAAAATCATTTCAAGCCATTTCAAGCCTCTTTCTAAGGAGAACGTTGGACTTCTAAAGTAAATTGGCCTCCTTTTCAAGCAAGTCGAGCCTCTCCAAGTTGGACGTCAGCCTCCCTTGAGGGCTTTAAGCAACGTAAATCATTTTTTTTAATAATGACTTAATCTCCAAGCCTTTTGTCGAGGACAGGTCAATCTTTCTTGAAGTTTCTTACACATTTTCTGGGAGCAAAAGGAGAAGAGATGTTGAGAGCCTAAATTATAAATTGAAAGCCCCCTCTCCTCCCAAATCATTGTGAATTGTGGCAGACCATTATGCCATAATGTAACTATGTTGAAAAGTGTGTAGCTTGGGAGGTACTCCCACAACCCCTAGGGCACTGGGTTTGACTGGAGTTGACCCACAGAAAAGTGGTTTTGTGGGCAATGTACCCAAGTGGTCGGTTTTGTACCCAAAGTTGTGGGTGCAAGACCAAGAGAAGAAAATGATATTTTATTCATTGGATGCATGAGGGGCACCCTTGAAGGGATAAGGGGCATCTAAGGCTTCGATGATGTGGCGAAAGATGAATGGAAGAAATTTTATCTCATGTTTAATTGTGTTCAAGCATGAATTGCTTAGGTCGGCTTGAGCTTAAGAGGTAACCCTTGGTGGCTAATGTACACCACCATCAACACTATAAAAAGGAGGTCAGATTGAGCCATTCAATCCATCCATCCAAGCAAGCATTCTCATGTGAATTTTGTCCAAGAGAGAGAGCGAACATTTGAGGTAGCCACAAGCCTTAAAGGAGGAACGAGTGGAGCATGTGTGGTCTGCTTCATGTCTGTTATGGAGGCCTAGTATGCCCAGCTGTGAGGACAAGGTAAGTCTGAAATTTCCATGCCCTTGTGTAGGCTTGTTTGTGCTGGATTGGAGGTGTTTTCTCTGTGGTTCGTGCCTTACATTAGTGTTGTTTATGAGCATGTACAGCCAAGCCAAAAGTCTGTGTAATATTCTAAATTGAAATTTACAGCAGATAATAGATGCATGAACTAAACTATAGCAAATAAATTTTTCTACACATGTACCAATCAATAAAACACAAGAAATAGGGCAAATAACTGAGCCATTTTATTAATGTGGAGAACTGAGTACATTAGATAATAAGAAATATAGAACCCAAGCTTGCTACAGCAAGCAAGGCAAGATCCTGTCGAGAAATCTATAGGACAATAGTTAGGATGATTTCTCTTTTCTTGATAATTGCTTGTGATGTCTTTTTACTTTTTTTTACTTAGCTTGTGATGTCTTTTTACTTTTTTTTACTTATTATTATGTTTGTATATCATCAAACAGCTACCAAAACAAGAAGAATAACAAACACAAGAACACAAAATGTAGGCTGCAAGGCAGGGCCAGAACCTCTCCACTTGAGAGGAAAACCCGCAAATCTCTTCTCTTTTTATAGATTCTACAATTGACGAAATTCCAAGACCTCTAGACCAAAACCAATACCTCCAAGACTAAGACCAAGTCCAACCCGTCTAGATGATGTGCTTCCTTTGTCCAAGTCAAACCTAGTCAAATCTCTTCCACTAGCACAACTTCAACCTCCCATCTACAGAATTTCGGCCTCTACTGCAGATCTGAATTTTTGGCCCTCCCAATAGCAGTTGTTGCCACATGTGTGAGCTTATTCTGGCCTCCTAAACCTACTTCAGACCTTCGCTTGGCTTTTTCCTTCTTCTGGTGCTTTGAGGATGACTCAATTGTGAAAATTTCTAACCCGAAATTCTACTGTGGTAACTGATTTATTTCACCTACTTATTTCTCACAATAAGTTATTTACGAAATCCCTTCAGCAAACATTAAAATAAATTCTACTGCAGTTATTACATAATTACGTAGAAAAAACAACAGTGATATACAAGCACAAGAACCAATCACATCAACACAGTTGTTTTGGCACAATTGTCCTTGGAAAAACCCAATGTGGGAAAATCGGTGCAGTAGATAAGAGTTTTACTAATCTTCAACAACAATCGCTTTACAAGGAATGATTTTACATAAAAACAGAGACACTACTGAGACAAAACACCTGAGGCAAGGTTCATCCCTCTCCTGGAAACTTTCTAACACCCTGGAGACCCTTCTCCCACTTCTGTGTCACTTCTGCGTGGTTTTGCGTCCCTTTGCATCAGCCTGCGTGAGGACTACGCCTTCCCTCTACGTTGTCTCTCAATACCCCGGAGTCACCTCCTCCTCAGTCACTGACTGTTGTTGATGCCCGCCTATTCCTCCACCCTGCAACTCTCCCTCTGAAATCGATCTCCTTCTCTTTGAGAATCAATTTTCCTTGGGATACTGAGTATATGTCGGTGTGTGTCCAAATGACTCTCAAATCTTCTCTTATACTTTTCCTGTTGATGAATCAACGGTCGAGATTAAGTCTCTAATCAACGGCTAAGATTAAAACAAACTTGATCCTCATCTCTTAGAAGCTTCTCACCCATATCTTTATTAATACCCATAATATTTTTATTTTCTTAAGTTTAGACTTGGGAACCCATTAAAAATATTAATTATTTTAATAACTCCTCATCTTGGTGGAATTTCTCCAAACGATTTCTAAGTCTTGGAGATCTCATATGTTCTAGCCCCGCCACAAAATTTTGGAGCTAGAGCATGTTGAATTTTCTAAGTCTATTCGTTAAAAAATTAATCTGTATTTTGCTGGTTTATTTCTTCTACTTGTAAATTCTGAACAAGTTATTTAAAACATTTAAATATCGAAATAAACACCATACAATCACAACATCTACAAATCATCAACTGAAAGAAAACAAGCACACAAGTGACACCGTTATTTTTGGACAAATGTCCCCGGAAAAACCCAATGCGGGAAAACTGGTGCAGTTATTCTGAGGGTTATACTATTATGCAGTCTTTTTTAGTACAACAGGATGCCTAACAGGCTTACCCGACAAAGAAAAATACCTGGCAGCAATACCTCTATATTCGTAAACAGGTATTTAGAAAACTTGTCCCATGAAACCCTCTCTGGCACAACTGACGCTCAGCGTTGGCCCTTTTGGCCTCTGTGTCAGCCTCCTGTTAACCTGTGTTAGCCACAAGACCCTGTGCGTCAACCCTCTGAGGCACTGCGCAGCTCTTGGGACCCTCTGCATCACTCCAGCAGCCTCTACGTGGATGACGCAGTCCCTCTACCTATGCACTGTCTCTGCTGGGCTCTGCATAG
Source organism: Pinus tabuliformis (assembly GCA_031772625.1). Lineage (NCBI taxonomy): Eukaryota > Viridiplantae > Streptophyta > Pinopsida > Pinales > Pinaceae > Pinus > Pinus tabuliformis. The sequence continues at coordinate 927,997,255 of CM062811.1, read as the reverse complement.
CCTAGACTGGTTGTTGCTCTCGCCCTCTCTGCTTCTACACTGGTCTCCCAGTACTGTCTCTGCCTCGTACTCACTGCCCCTCGCAGTTGATCACTGATTCAACTTTGCTTAGCAACCCCGCTCTAGCAAAATGGATGACTGATCACTCTAGTGTATTCTCCAACTGACCCTCAAGCCTCCTCTTATACTTTTCCTGTTGGTCCTTCAACCGCCGAGATTACATCTCTAATCAACCGCTAAGATTAGATTTGGCTTGATTCATGACTTTTGGAACCTTCTAACCCAATTTTATATTAATACCCATTAATATTTTACTTTTCCTAAGTTTAGACTTAGAAACTCCATTAAAATTTAAAAATATTAATTATTTTAATATCTCCCAAACCGAGTAAAATCCGTCCAAACCATTTCTGGGTCTTCGAGATCTCATGTGCTTTAGTCTCTCCACCAATTTTCATGGCTAGAGCACATCCGATGCTACCCCAAATCAACACTCCCTCTTAGCGAGGAATGTGCTCTAGTAATAAATACTCCACACTGAGCATCACACTGATTATCCAGCATCGGTACCTGTGTTGATGCTAGGCCTCCCCACCCAACATCCTCTGCACAGCTGCATCCTGTACTACTGCCCATGGCTCTGCCACTGCCACTGCTGCATCTGTATGGTAGCTCCCTCTGCATCCATGTTGCTGCTGGTCAATCTTCCCAGCACTGCATTTTCACTGCAACCCCCTCTCATCATGTTGCATCGTGCTACTGCTAATCGCTACTACACTGCAACTCAGTTACAGAGAAGTAAGTAACTGATCCACCCAACTTCTGACATCCCTATCAGGCTAGAAACACTCCCGATGTTGAAGCTCCCTCTGCCGCTAACAAGTGCTTCCTTTATTAACCTTTGCGTTGCTGCAACAACTCCCTGCATCTCGCACCGTTGCACACCTCTATGTGCCATCCTGCACTGGTGCAACACTCTCGTGCCTCTCGCACTGTTGCAACCTGCTAGCCTCGCGTTGTTCGGGGACTCCTGCACTGTGGCACTCTCTGTTGCTTCATCCGCATTCGTCTCTACCCACATCCGCCAGTCCTGCTGCTCCTCTTCGGGGCTCCTGTGGCAAGGTATAATCCAAGAGGTTGGGTACCTCAAAGATCTTGCTCCTCATCACCTATAGTCCTCCTGACTACAGCTTGATGTCTCCCCACTTATTCTCAAGTAGCACATGAGCACTCATGGCAGAATCGTCATCCTCCTCGACTTCTTTCTCCACCTTCGTTAGCGCTACCTTAGACTCAGAAGCCTCTCCCTTGTTCTTCTTCCTCGGACAATGGTTCACATAATAACCTAGTTCCCCACAGTGGAAGCACTTGACCTTGGAGAGGTCCTTCTTCTTTCTCTTCTCCTACTTTCCCGCAGATGCTAGAGTCACATCCTCTTCCTCTTCCTTCTTGATTCAGACTCCTTTGCTGCTACCTCTCGTCTTGGTTAATCGTCTGATCTCTTCTTAACGAAGAGCCGCCCATAGTTCTTCCCAATCTGGAAGACTTGCCCTGCCCAGTATGCTCTGGACAAATATCTCCCACTCCTCGGAGACTGCATTAAGTGCAATCCTTACCATCAACTCCTGATCCAGTGTGGCCCCTATGGAAGTCACTTGGTCCCGAATCTCCTGCAACCTACTAAGGAAGTGATCTATCTGCTCTCCCTTTTGCATCTGGTATGACCTTAGTTGATTCTCAAGGAGCATCTTCCTCTGCACGGAAGTATGCTGGTACAATGTCTTCAAAGTGTCCCACATCTCCTTTGTCGTTTCCTTCTCGGCAATATGTTGGACCACATGATCCTTGACCCCATCAAGGATGATGCACTTTGCCTTAGCCATTGCCTCCTCATACCTTTCATTAGCTACGGGGTCAACTGGGATAGCCATCACTCTAAAGGTGAAGCCCTTGATACGATGTCTGTCTAGAATGGACAAGATCTTGGCCTTCTAGACCACAAAGTTGGATGCTTTGTCCAACCTATCCTAATCTCTCAGCCAATTCATGGCCATCTCTCTGCTCTTCTTTGTCGACTCCTCCGAGTCTCTCTACTTCTCACCTGGAAGTTTTCGGTTCGACTCTTGCTGAGTCTCTCTACTTCCCGTCTGGAAGTTCTCGGTTCAACTCCTCTAAGTCTCTCTACTTCTCGTCTAGAAGTTCTCTTTTGGACTCCCTCTGAGTCTTGATTTCCCTCCTGGAAATCCTTCTACCAACCGTCAAGTTGCTCCTCTTCGATAATCTGTGCAACTGCAACACTGATCTGGATTCCTTGGCTAGAAATCCGCCTCAACAGCAACTCCCTCTACCTTGGTCTTGCCCTGTTAGGTAATGTTTTGACCACAGTACCCCACCAACTTCACTCCCACAAACTTCCCACAGCTACCTTCGCCCCAACAACTGAAGGATTGAGCCTCTTGGCTTTGCGCAATCCCGGCACCAGCAAAACAACTCCCTCAGCCAACTGCGTCATCCCTCTTGGCCTCTGTGTGAACCTGTTTCTGCCCTCCTCAGCCTGTGCGCTGGCCTCTCTCAGGCCCAGACTGATGACGCAGTCCCTCTGCGTCAACCCTTCCTCTATCGCTTTCTGCAAGGATCAACTCCATCACTCGGGACAGTTGAATCTGCTACAAATGTTCTGCTCAGTTGATGCCTTCAACTCTCCTGTGATCTACAACCACCCTCTGATACCATGTTGAGTTTTCTAAGTATGTCCATTAGAAAATTAATCTGTATTCTGCCGGTTTATTTCTTCGACTTGTAAATTCTGAACAAGTTATTTAAAACATTTAAATACCGAAATAAACACCATACAGTCACAACATCTACAGATCATCAACTGAAAGAAAACAAGCACACAAGTGACACTGTTATTTTTGGACAAATGTCCCCGGAAAAACCCAATGCGGGAAAACCGATGCAGCTATTCTAAGGGTTATATTATTATGCAGTCTTTTTGAGTACAACAAGGTGCCTAACTGGCTTACCCAACAGAGAAAAATACCCAGCAGCAATACCTCTATCTTCAGAAATAGGTATTCAGAAAACCTGTCCCACGGAACCCTCTCCGGCACAACTGAAACTCAGCGTTGGCCCTTTTGGCCTCTGCGTCGACCCCAGGACCCTCTGCGTCAACCCTCTGAGGCACTGCGTAGCTTCTGGGACCCTCTACGTCACTCCAGCAGCCTCTGCTTGGATGACGCAATCCCTCTACCTCTACGTTGTCTCTGCTGGGCTCTACGTAGCCTAGACTGGCTACTGCTCTCGCTCTCTCTGCTTCTATGTTGGGCTCCCAGTACTATCTCTGCCTCTCTGCCTCGTACTCACTGCCCCTCGTTGTTGATCACTTATTCGACTTTGCTTAGCAACCCCACTCTAGCAAAATGAATGATTGATCACTCTAGTGTATTCTCCAACTGACCCTCAAGCCTCCTCTTATACTTTTCCTGTTGGTCCTTCAACGACCGAGATTACATCTCTAATCAATGGCTAAAATTAGATTTGGCTTGATCCAGGATTTTTGGAACCTTCTAACCTAGTTTTATATTAATACCCATTAATATTTTATTTTTCCTAAGTTTAGACTTGGGAACTCCATTAAAAATATTAAAAAATTTAATATCTCCCAAACCGGGTACATTCTACCATTTCTAGGTCTTGGAGATCTCATGGCTAGAGCACATCCTATGCTACCCAAAATCAACACTCCCTCTTAGCGAGGAATGTGCTCTAGTAGTACTTCCCAATAGAAGCACCGCACTGATCCACAGCATCAGTCCTCTGCGTTGTTTGATGCTCGGTCTACTACCCCTCATCTATTGTGCTATTGCAACCTGTACTGTTGCCCATGACACTACAATTGTCACTGCTACATCTGTACTGCAACTCCCTCTAAATATGCTCCATCACGCTGCCCATAGCACTGCCACTGCTAATTGTTGCATTGCATCTATACTATCCACTTCTGCTACTGAAACGGATTCTTCACCATCCCCATCTTCTCCCTGAAGTAAACAAACTTTGTTCTTCCCAGAGCCTTGGTGAGAATGTCTACCACCTGTTCTCCAGTAGGAGTGTACCTCAATTGTACTACCACTCATTGGACACGGTCTCTGACGAAGTGACACATGATATCGATGTGCTTCGACCGATCATGAAATATTGGGTTCTCAGAGAGATTGATGCAACTTTGATTATCACACAAAAATATTGGTTGCTTCCATCTTCCTCTTGAATAGATTCACAAGCAATTTCCTAAGCCATATGGCTTCGCACGAAGCTGTGCTAGCTGCCATATATTATTCTTCAGCTAAACTCAGAGCCACGGATTTATGTTTCCTACTACACCAGGAGGTCATTCATGATCCAATGTTGAAACAATACCCAGTGGTACTTTTCCGATCTACTGAACTTCTAGCCCAATCTGCGTCAGTGAATCGACTCAGCGTGATGTCATTGCCTTGGGTGTACATTAGTCCATGCTCAATTATTCCTCATATATATCTGAGAACATGCTTGGTTGCTACCCAATGCGCCCTCTTTGGTTCCACCATGAACTGACTGAGTGTATTGGCAGCGTAACAAATGTCTGGCCTAGTATTGACCAGATACATCAGGGACCCTATGAGCTGCTTGTACAAGGTGGGATCGACTTCATCTTCGGATGCATCAATCTTCTTCCTGCATTTTGAACCTTTTCAAAATCTTTGTAGCGTACCTCCCTTGTCCAAGGAAGATTTCACCCTTCTGCTGCCAAACTTCCAACCCCAGGAAATAATGCATCCGTCCCAAATCCTTCAGGTTGAATTTTGTGGCTAGGTTCTCCTTGCAATCTTTAATGAGACTGGATGAGCCTGTCAAAAAAAGACCATCCACATATAACACCAAGATTAGAGGCTCATTTTCTACAACAAGATAGTAGAGATTAGGATCTGTGTCACTCTTAATGAATCCCATCTTCCGCAAGTAGCCATCAATTGGACTGTACCATGCTCTAGGTGCCTATTTAAGACCATACAAGGCTTTCTTCAACCTGCATACATGAGATTTCTTCTCATGTGTCTCAAAACCCTCGGGTTGTTCAATGTATACTTCTTCTTCTATCACCTCATTCAAGAACGTCGTCTTGACATCCATCTGGTGAATCTCCCACCCCATCTATGCTGCAAGGGATATCATAGAGCTAATAGAAGTATACCTACTACTGGGGCGAAGGTTTCTTCGTAGTCTATCCCTTCCTTCTGAGCATACCCCTTAGCCACAAACCTGGCTTTGTATTTTTCCACACTGCCATCTGCAGCATATTTGACTTTGTAGATCCATCTCGAACCTACCACTGACTTGTCCTGAGGCCTAGGTACCACTTCCCAAACATCATTGACCATTATAGAACTGTATTCTTCCACCATAGCATCTAACCATACTTGACGTTGAACAACTTCCTAAGAACTAGAGGGTTCCCCAACCTGAGCTACCAAGGCCTGGTATATGTCTGGTTGTCTTCGCTCCCTTTTCTCATTCTTGGGTGCACCAACGAAGTCCTCTGCATCCCGTAGAATCTGTCGAAGTTCCCAGCTCATTCTTCCACTGGTAGTGGGTAAATCCATCTGCTCTTCCTCTTCCTGAGACTCCACCTGTTCTGAAGCTTTGTCTTTAGGAGAATTACAGGTACTAGTTTCTGTTGGTCGGAGTGGTTGTACCAACGGATCGTCTTTAGACTGCTCCTCGGAAGGCATTTCTCAGGATTTCCGGAAAGCTTTATCCTCCATGAACTTTACATCCCACCAAAATACTATTTCCTAGTCACTAGAAGATAGACTCTATATGCCTTAGCATTCTCGTTAAATCCCACAAGATATCATTTTTCTGTAGTTTGATCCAATTTCTTTCTCTTTTCTTCGGGTATATGGCAGTATGCCAAACTCCCAAATACCCTGAAATGACTAATTTCAGGTATCTTCCCAGTGAAGACACTTTCCAGAGTAATCTCGCCCAATGCCTTGTGAGGAGTCCTGTTCTGGACATAAACTGTTGTGTTGCATGCTTCTTCCCACAGGAATTTGGGTATATCCTGATCATACAGCATCGCCCTAGCTGCTTCCACAATAGTCCTATTCTTCCTTTCTGCTACCCCATTCTGCTCCAGATTGTAGGGAGTTGTCCACTCTCTTCTGATGTCTTCCCTAACGCAAAAAATAGTGAAGTTTTGTCAATGTACTCTCCACCATTGTCTGAGCGCAACACTTTTATCTTATTTCCTGTCAGATTCTATACTAGAGCCTTGAACTCTTTGAATCGACCAACAACCTCATCCTTGGTTTTTAGAAAGTAGATCAAAGTCTTCCTGGAATGGTCATCGACGAAGGTGACGAAGTACTCAACACCACTAAGAGATTTTGTGGACATGGGTCCGTAGCTATCTGAGTGTATCAATCCCGGAACACTCTAAGCCCTATTATTACTTCTGGAAAATGCTGCTTTGGCATACTTGCCTAGAGCGCACCCTCTACATACATCATCTCGTTCGGTACTTAATTCTGGAACTCCTCACACTGTTTTCCCGAGGATTCTCAGAGCCCCATGGTGTAAGTGCCCCATCCTCCTGTGACATAATTCATTCAAATTTTTATCTCCATTGTTGCCTATCAGTGCCATTGGAGATTCTAGCTGTAATCTATACAACTTGTTACTTCTGATTCCAATCTGGGCCTTACTTTTCCAACTCGGGTGTTTGACATATATTTTCTCCTTAATGAAGAAAACATCATAGCCCTTGTTTTGAAGTTGAGATACAGAGAGTAAGTTCATCCCGAATCCTGGCACATGCAGCACATTGGTTGCTCGAAGCCACTCCCCTGATTCGATTTGAAAGACTACAGTACCTCTTCCTACGAGGATACACTTGCCTTATTTCCCATGCTGATCTGAAAATTCATCCTTTCTTACTGATAATTTGAAAAATGTTCTCGTATTCCTGTCATATACCAAGAAACTCCACTATCTATATACCAAACCTTAGAGGAGGCAGAACTTGCTAGGCAAGCGACTTCTTCTTCCAGCTTGGAAGCTAACATAGAATAATCGTGATCCATGTTCTTCATGCTTTCTTCTTTTTCTAGAAATCTGCGTGACTCCCTTTGAGTTGATGCTCCTGACCCATAGCAGAATCTTCTCTCCTGTTGCCGGATCTTGGCTCTGATACCATGTGAACATTTCTAACCCGAAATTATACTGCAGTAACTGATTTATTTCACCTACTTATTTCTCACAATAATTTATTTTCGAAATCCCTTCAACAAACATTACAATAAATTCTATTGCAGTTATCACATAATTACATAGAGAAAATAACAGTGATATACATGGACAAGAACCAATCACATCAACACAGTTGTTTTTGGACAATTGTCCTCGAAAAACCCCAATGTGGGAAAACCATTGCAGCAGATTAGGGTTTTATTAATCTTCAACAACAATCGCTTTAAAAGGAATGATTTTACAGAGAAACTGAGACACTACTGAGAGAAAACACATGAGGCAAGGTTCATCCCTCTCTTGGAAACTTTCTGACACACTGGAGACCCTTCTCCCACTTCTGAATCACTTCTGCATGGTTATGTGTCCCTCTGCATCAGCCTGCGTGAGGACTGCGTCTTCCCTCTACGTTGTCTCTCAATACCCTTGTGTCACCTCCTCCTCAGTCACTGACTGTTGTTGATGCCCTCCTCTTCCTCCACCCTGCAACTCTCCCTCTGAAATCGATCTCCTTCTCTTTAGGAATCGATTTTCCTAGTGATAATGAGTATCTGTCGGTGTGTGTCCAAATGACTCTCAAGTCCTCTCTTATACTTTTCTAGTTGATGAATCAATGACCGAGATTAAGTCTCTAATCCACGGCTATGATTAAAACAGAATTGATCCTCGTCTTTTAGAAGCTTCTCACCCATATCTTTATTAATACCCATTAATATTTTTATTTTCCTAAGTTTAAACTTAGGAACCCATTTAAAATATTAATTATTTTAATAACTCCTCATCCGGGTGGAATTTCTCCAAATGATTTCTGGGTCTTGGAGATCTCACATGTTCTAGTCCCTCCACAAAATTTTGGAGCTAAAGCACATCCAATGTTACCCAAAATCAGCATCAATGTGACCTTCGCTGACCTTCCTTCTCATCTTTCTTCAAGATCGAACTTGCAAAAGAAAACCCTAGACCAGCAATAGAAACCCTAGCCTTCCATCACACGTGTGAGAGAGAAATAGCCCAAAAACAATTCTTCTTCATCCTCCTCCTTCTTCGATGCCTTCTTCCTCTTTCTCCTTCTCTTGAATGAGTGAGTGATGAATGTGATCCAAGGAGGTCGAGTTCGCTCCTTTATATAGGCTTCTTAAGGTGGACGTGGCTCCTCAAAATAGGCCAACTTCTCCGCTGCCAAGCCGACTTGGTCTTGAAAGGTATTTTGACACTTTTAATGACAAAAATAATTTTATTTTCAAGTTACAATGTGCCCGATGTGGTCTTCAACTTATGACAATGACTCTTTTGACTTCTTGACTTAAGACAAACCTTAGAAGCACTCAATGGGTGTTTGACCTCTAAAATAAAAGAACTTAAGCATGAAACCCATGCTCCAAAAATAACAATGATCATTTTTCTTTAATTTTACAAAATACAAGAATCAAAAGTACATTTCATATTTATGAAGATCGGACCTAGTTACACATTTTTCAATACTCCCTCTTAACTAGCGAGGTATTCATAAATGGTACATGGACATTCTCAATCTAAAGAGATCTCATAAGAAGAGTCAGATTGGTAACCCATCTGTTTAGCATCATAACAACCAACATTGTCATATACCAAGGCCTTGACAAACAGCTTTATCTCTCCACACGATCAGAGCAGAATGCTAGCGAGACCAATGATTTATAGACACCATCATCATTGTCTCTCAAGGTACATACTGTTGAAGAATCTAGGGCAATGTAGGTTAATGAGATTCTTCTTGACATGATAACTATTTGTGAGGTGTTTTTAATTTATTCTTATTAACACAATCTTTAATATTAGAGAGTGTCTTCTTAGATCATCAAATAGCTATCAAAAACAAAAGAGACAAGGACGCAAGATGTTGGTTTTTTGCCAAGACCAAAACCTCTCCCTCTTGGAGAGGAAAACCCGGACAAAATTCTTCTTATAGAGATTCCAATTGACGAATACCAAGACCATGACCCTTGACCTATTATGCCACTCCAAGACCAAGACACCAATCCTCTTCTTTGTCACTACTGAGATCATCATCATTGTTACATCATTGAGGCCATCACTATTGTACTATCGAGATCTTCATTGCTGCATCATCATTGTTGCGCCTGTTAAAGAATCTAGCGCAGATGAAATTGATGAGATTCTTCTTCTCGTGATAACTATTTGTGAGGTTATTTAACTTTTCTTGTTAGTGAAATCTTCTCTTATTATTAGAGTGTCTTCTTAGTTCATCAAATAGTTACCCAAACAAAAGAGACAAAAACACACGATGTTGGCTTTCTGCTTTCTAACGGATATCATTATCAAGATAATGACCTTGAAACTATTTCTTCATTAAGATCATGACTGAGATCATGATTATCATCGTCCAGAATACATGTCAAAGAGTGTCACTGTAGTATAACCATGATCCTTCTCATTATAACGATGCCTAGACTATAACAGTGTCTAGAGTATGCCGAGAGTGTCTTACAGAGATCCTTTTCATAACATGTATGCCGAGACCGTATGTGCTTTTGTGTGATCCTCTTCATCCATGCCGAGACAGTAAGACTGTGATTACTGTTATGCCGAGACAGTGTATGTCACTGTGAGGTTTACTCATCAAGTATACCGAGATCATTACTGTATGCCGAGACAGTGATTATGAGAAGACCGAGACACAAAGGTACTACCACTGTAATTACCCATCCGAGATCTATATTCCAGTAATGTGGATTACAAAGTTTGTACCCATCCGAAGATTGCAAGGCCTTTTTACTGTACTTACTCACTGAGATTGTCACCGAAGATTTCAGAGATATCCAAGCTCCTGTAACTGTACTGTACCACCAAAAATCATAGAGGAATCCAAGTTTTGTGTCTTTCTTCTACACAAACTTTGATGAGGTATATATAGTGGTTAGTCTCCCAAAAATAAGCCGACATGTCACAATTAGTCGTTGTGACTTTATTTATGAGCCGACTTGTCATCTATATATGCTTTGAGGCCGACATGACTATCTTCTTCATCGTTTAGCTTGCAGACTTCTTCTTGTGCTTGTCTTGGAGGGCCTTTTAGACTAGTATACATTTACACATAGGCTCAAGAAGAGCTCCTTATACATGACTTTGATTCTTTGACTTTCCTAGACTTATGAAATGAGCAAGAAACTCATTTTTATAATTTACAAAAATAATATTTATTTTTCTTGACAAGTACAAAGATCAAAATTACATTTGTAAATATCGAACCTAGTTACACTTTCTTCAACAGCACCTTCATGGAGGACTTCACCATAATGACGAGATCATCGTTGTTGTACTATAGTTTCTCCTTCACTTATATCATTATTGCACTCTCACTGAGATCTCTACTGTACCACCATTGTTGTTACATCTTTGTTGCACTTAGTTGCACTACCACCGAGACTATGAGACAGTGATCATCAAATCTGTGATTGCGTTGTACATGCCGCGACAGAGTGTGACCAAGATCCTTCATGTATGTCGAGACTATCACTGTGTGCTAAGGCAGTGAGTGCTAACACTGTGAGGAGGTCGAGAGAAAGAGTGCCCTCCTCTTCGTAAGTATGCCAAGACTGTAATGTTGCTTCTGTGATTACCCACGAAGGTGCAGAGGCAACCGAGTTTCCTGTACCTTATCCGAAGTCCTGAAACACTGTAATTTCATCCGAAAACCTCAGATGAATCTAAGTACTGTACCCCTCTTTTGCACAGACCCTAATGGGGTATATATAGTGGTTCGTCCTCCATAATTAGCCGATGTGTCAGTGTGAACCGTTGTGTCTTTTCATTGAGCCGACATGACTGTCCTTTTAATTCATTTTCTTGTTTACAAAAATCATAATTACAATGTCATGAAGACCAAACCTAGTTACACTTTCTTCAACACATACCCACCCGGGTGCTCACAGAGTGTGTCCTTCCTTGGACTATTCTTATCTTGAGACTTGGATAGCTAATCCTCAAAGAATATTGGTCATCGACTACTCTTATCTTGGATGCCCTACTTCATCCTTAAAGAGTATTAGATGCCAGATGCTTACCCAATCCTCCATTTTGTCTTCCCAAGTGAAGACAAGAAAGATGTGCCTATCTCTCCCTCTCAACCAGGGAGGATATATCAACTAAAACCAAGCTTGTCTCTCAAATACACAAGCTTCTTATTACGAAGAGATTTTGTTAATATCTCGGCTACCTTCTCATCGGTGGAGATATGCTATAGTTGCAGCACACCATCTTGTACTAGCTTCTGAATGCAGTGATACTTGTTGTTTATATGCTTTGTCTTTCCATGAAACATTGGGTCTTCAGACAATCTTATACAACTGGTGTTATCACAATGTATCATTGTAGGGTCCATTGGTCCTTCAAATAAGTCGAACAACAACTTCCTTAACCAGACAACTTCTCTGCTCACTTCACAGGCTCCAAAATATTCAACCTCAACACTACTCAAAGCAATCGTTTCTTGCTTTTTGCTCATCCATGAGATCATGGAGGATCCTAAACCAAAACATCCTCCTGTAGTGCTTCTTCCATCCTGCTCATTACCTCCCCAGTCAGAATCTGTATATCCAATCAAGTGGACATCATTCCTCCTATCATATTTCAGGCAGTAGATGGTTGTTCCTTGCAAATATCTCAATATATGTTTGGCTACTATCCAATGATCATGCTTCGGCTCCATTTGGAACTGACTGAGAATATTCACTGTGTTATGCAACCAGATCACAAAATAAAAGAAGAGATAGATCAACAACTTCAAAATTAGCTTCTTCGAGGGGGCAACCTCCTTTACATTACACAAATAGACAATTCTTGGATGATTCAAACGACAAAACCTTCGTTTTATATATAGGAGTCTAAGGGGTCACAATATAATCAGAGCCAACATAAAAATAATAATGTAAGGGCACAACAATAACAATGAGAGGACTACACTAATAACAATGAGGGAATACACTAGAGTAATATAGGGACCTAACATGCCCCTCTCCTTAAAAAAAGTGTTTTCCTCAACGCTTGAGTAGTTCTGGATGCTTTTGTATAAAATTCTCATCCTCCCATGTGGAATCTTCCACAGTTAAGTTCTTCCACTTAATGAGATACTCTGAAATTGATCGATTTCGTAACTGTCAAGTTCTTGTTTCCGTGACTATTTCAATTTCCAATATGATTTTTCCTTCCTCATCAAGTTCTGACAATATTGTTTGAACTGGGATCTTGTCACCTATAACCTTCTTTAAGCATAAAACATGGAAAAATGGGTGCACTCGAGAACATGTAGGAAGCTTCAATTTGTATGCCATAGTACCAATCCTTTGCAACACCTTGTAAGGACCATAATACTTTGATGATAATTTATTATCCTTCTTAGCTTGCTTGAGGGACATTTGTTTGTATGGTTGTAGCCGTAAAAATACCCAGTCGCCTACATCAAAACTTCTTTCGATGCGATGTTGATCTGCCTGTTGTTTCATTCTATTTTGTGCCAACGTGAGGTTATCCTTTAAGAGTTGGAGAACTTGTTATTGATGCTCGATGTGATCTTCAACTGCTTGAACCTTAGAATTTTCTCTTAAAGATGATGTGATGGATGGTGGATGATATCCATAAAGCGCCATAAATGGGGTCATTTTGCTGCAGTATGGAAGGAAGTGTTATACCACCATTCAGCCAGAGGTAACCACTTGATCCATTGTGTTTGTTTATCAAATACAAAGCAACGACGATATCCTTCCAGACATTTGTTCACTATCTCAGTTTGCCCATCCGATTGAGGATGATAAGATGAGCTATGAGCAAATTAAGTTCCCAGACAAGAAAATAATTTCGTCCAAAAATTTCCAGTGAAAATAGGATCTCTATCGCTTACAATAATCTTTGGGTTTCCATGTAGCTTTTGAATTGTTTCCATAAATGCAGTAGCAATTGTATTGGCTTTAAATGGATGAGATAATGCACAAAAGTGTGCATACTTGATAAGTCTATCAACTACCACCATGATGACACTCTTTCTTTCAGACTTGGGTAAACCTGTGAAAAAATCCATTGAAACCTCCTCCCACCGTTGACTTAGAATGGATAAAGGTTGCAACAAACTCGGGTCTCAACTTTATTTTGTTGGCAAACCAAACATTCTGCAACAAACTTTGAATATCAGATATAAGGCCTTCCCAAAAAAATCCTTCTTAACCCTGTGGTAAGTTTTTAAAAATCCTAAGTGCCCTCCTAAGGGAGGGGTACAATTCCAAAAGAATCTTTTGTTTGAGTTCGGAATCCTTACAAAGGCATAAGCGATCCTTGTACCATAATGAATCATTATTCCAGCTAAATGTATCAGATGTACTAGGATCTTGCTGCAACTTTTGAATGAGTGCCCACACATCTTCGTTATTCTTCCATTCATCCCTTGCTTCGGTTATCCAATCTAGTTGGATAATAGAAATGGCACAAAGAAATGCTTCCACATCCTCATCCTTTCTTGAGAGTGCGTTTGCAACAACATTTTGCTTCCCTTTTTTTGTAGATGATTTCAAAGTCATAAACCAACATCTTTGTGACCCATTTTTGCTGCTCTTCTGGAGATAATCTTTGTTCTAAATGGTATTTAAGATTATCATGATCTGTTTTTACCTTGAAGTGTCTTCCCATTAGGTAAGTTCATCATTTCTTAAGTGCATGTAGTATTGCCAACATTTCCTTCTCATAAATAGCTTTGTGTAAATACTTTCCTTTGATTGGACGACTTTCAAAAGAAACAGGTCTTCCTTCTTGTATTAAAACAGCACCAATTTTATTTCCTAAGACATCACATTCCACAATAAGCTTTTGTAAAGTCTAGCATAGCTAAGACTAATGCTGGGCACATTATCTCTTTAAGATGCTCAAAGGCCTTAGTTGCTTCTGGAGTCCAAGAAAATGCATCTTTCTTCAGTAACGTTGTTAGAGGTGTTGTTATTCTCCCATAATTCTTAATAAACTTGCGATAATACCCTGTCAACCTGAGAAACCCTCACAGATGCTTTATGGATGTGGAGATTTTCGATTCTTTAATGGCTTTAATTTTGTTAGGGTCTACCTTAACACCCTCATGAGATACAATATGACCCAGATATTCCACCTCCTGTACTCCAAAGAAACATTTGGAGGTCTTTGCATATAATTGTTTCTCCTCCAATAGCTTTTGAACACCATATCAATATGTTATACATGATCCTTCCAAGACTTGTTGTAGATTAGTATATCATCAAAAAATACTAAAACAAATTCTCTAAGGAAGGGTTTGAAAATGGAATTCATCAAACCTTGAAATGTAGAAGGTGCATTGGTAAGGCCAAAAGGCATGACCAAAAATTCATAATGATCCTCATGAGTTCTAAATGTTGTTTACGGAACGTCTTCAATCTTCATTCTTATTTGGTGATATCATGAACGAAAATCCAGCTTGGTGAGGTAAATTGCTCCATGTAATTCATCCAGTAATTCATCAATAACAGGAATGGGAAATTTATCTTTAAGAGTGAGCTTGTTGAGCTCCCTATAATTCGGACGCATGCACCATCATCCATCCTTCTTGTGCACCAATACTACTGGAGCAGCGAAAGAACTTTGATTAGGTTGAATTATACCAACCTCTAGCATTTCTGCAACCATACGTTCAATTTCACTCTTTTTGGCATAGGGATATTTGTAAGGCCTGATGTTTGGAAGAATACTTCCTAGAATCAAATAAATAGCATGATCATGATCACGAATAGGTGGGAGGCATTTGGATGTCTCAAATACCTTGGAATGATTGTCCAAGACTTTTTGAGGGTCTAGAGAAATAGATGATTTCGATGTTTGAACCTCTAGTGAACATAATTGTGCAATTACACCCCGTTGTTCTTTCTTTAGAAGCTTTGTCATGCCATTAGAACTGATTATCTTTCCTGGTTTCCCTGCAATACCCCTTAATTCAACTTCCTTTCCTTCCCAAAAAAAAATCAAGAAAAGTTCTTGAAAATTAAAAGTTATCGTACCCAAAGATTGTAACCATTGGACTCCAATAAAACATCAACACCACCCGTTGAAATGGAAAGCATTGGACTATTCAATACATGTTCTCCCATGGATAGCTTGATATTATGGCACTTTCTAGAGCAATTTATGGTTCCTCCATTTGCAACCATCACTTGACACTCTGGTGTTGGATATAAGAAGCAATTTAATTCCTTGGCTATCTTACAATGAATAAAATTATGGGTACGACCCGAATCAATCAACACTATTACCTTTTTCTTCTTGATATGTCCTTCTATCTTGAGAGTTTGAGTGGTAATTCTTGTCAATGCATTACAAGATATGGTCAGATTCATTTTTTCTTTCTTCGGGGTTGGTTCTTGGTGTACATCCTCTTCTTTTGACGTTTTTTGTTCATTTTCTTCCTCCTCTTCACAATCGATGTAAAATAATTTATTCTCAGCACACTTATGACCTTTAGTGTATTCGCTATCACAACTGTAACAAAGCCTTTTTGCTCTTTTTTCTTCCAATTGTTGTGGTGTCAACCTTGTAGGTTGTGGAAGGCTAGGGGCAACCACACTTCCATCTTTATAGTTGTGAGTGGTAGGCTTCCTTGTTGCCATAATTTTGCTTTCAATTTTTCTTGCCAACCTGAATGTCTTCTCCAATGAATCAGGTTCCCAAAGGCAAACCTCATGTTAGATGTTATCCTTTAGATTCACTATGAAAACATCAATCCTATGCTCCTCTGGAATATCATTTACCCTTGTATTCAATTTTTGGAAGTCCTCAATGTGCTCCACTATTGAACCCTTTTGTTTGAAATTTATCAATTGGCTAAAGAAGGTGTTGCTCTTTGTATCCTCATAATGTGCTATCATTTCCTCTGTAAAAATTGACCAAGTGACAATTTGTTTACGAGAGCAAAGCCATCGATACCATACAAATTGATTGGGTTCTAAATATAAAGTTGCAATGTGTACCTATTGTGTGTTTTGCACATTATGGAGAAAAAAATTGCTCTCATTTGTAGTATCCATGTTACGGGATCCTTGCCATCAAACTTCCTCATATCAGTCTTTGGAATATGGTGGGTCTTCAATCCAATGTTAAAGTCTATAAAATCATGATTAAAATTTCTTTTGTTCTCATCATGAGTTTCCTCTACTACCTTTTTGCCACTAGCAAGCATTTCTTGTAGCAACTTTGCCAAGCCTCCCTTCAAACCTTCCATGTCTTTCTTCAAATCTTCATCGTTGCCTTTCAGTTTTGCTTCTAAACAATCCATCCTAGCTTCCATGTTATTCTTCAAACCATCCATCTTAACTTCTATTGCTTTTTGTGAGAGTGAAATTTGTTGCACTTGGTCTCGTAATTTTGATATATCATGTTGCATTTCTTCCTCTTCTTCATGAGTCATAGTAGAGCTTTCGGGTTGCTTACTAGGTGTTTCCATTTTCTTTCTTCAGAGCATCAATTAATGATAATTATGTTTCACTATGCCCTTTGAATCACTTCAAACTAATTTTTCAAACAAAACTTATTCAAATTTTTAAAAAGACTACACACCTTTTTTTTCGCTTTGTAAGAGCTCGATATTGAATCTGTTGTATCTCTGTAATTTCGGATCTCCAAGGTCTAAAATTTCGTCCTGTGGTAGCCCTCTAAGTCCTCTTTCCAACCCCACAAGTCTGATCGAGATTAGATTCTCCAAGAAAGAGTTATGCCCAATCTCCCACGATCACCTAATTATAGAGTGGTTCAGTAGAGTGAACTTGTACGAAGTGCCACGTGTCACTATTTCGACCTTCAGCCCTGAAAACGATATCCAACAAACTACAGTCCATCCTCTGTGTCACTTTTTACGAAATTTGATTTGATGCTCAGAGAGAAAGTTATGACGATTTTCCCTAGGTCACCTGTTTGAGATGGAATTCGGGAGCCTGCAAAAACCCTTCCTTGGATCATATCTCTGAAAATATAGCGAACCAAGATCTGAAATTCGTACACGACGTTCACCAAGATTTTGGCTCCACTAGGTTTTAATTCCAGCTTATGAAGCTTCGTACAAAAAAAGTTATAGCGAAAATTCCACGATGCCCTGTTTGCAACAACGAAACCCTACAATCCAAAGATCTGAAACCAAATGATATGCAACCAACTCACAAAATAAAAGAAGAGATAGATCAACGACTTCAAAATTAGCCTCTTTGAGGGGGCAACCTCCTTTACATTACACAAATGAACAATTTTTGGATGATTCAAATGACAAAACCTCCTTTCTAGATATAGGAGTCTAAGGGGTCACAATATAATCAGAGCCGACATAACAATAATAATGTAAGGGCACAACAATAACAATATGGGGACTACATGGACACAACAATAATAATAAGGGGGCTACACTAATAACAATGAGGGAATACAGTGGTATTATAGGGACCTAACACACTGCAAAGCATATGTTTGGTCAAATATTCACCAAGTACATCAGTGAGCCAATCAATTGTCTATACCTGGTAGGATCCACTGGTCTAGATTCGGAACTCCTTAGTCTCTTCAAGTTTGTGACCATCAGAGTTGTTATTGGTTTGCAATCCATCATGTCAAAGCTCTTCAACATCTCGATCACATACTTTCCTTGACCTAGGTAGATCTCATCAGGTCCTTGCCAGACTTCTAGTCCCAAATAATACTGCATCAGCCTAAGATCCTTCATATCGAATTTTGTTGCTAGTTTCTTCTTACATTCTTCAATTCGACCTTCCACACCTATCAAGAGAAGATCATCCACATACAGAAGAATAATTACAGTCTCACCTTTTAAAACCTTGAAGTAAAGGTTCTTATTAGCAAAAAAAATTGTGAAGCCCAATTTTTGAAGGTATGCATCCATACTTGCATGCCATGCCCTTGGTGCATGCTTAAGGCCATATAATGCCTTCTTCAACCTGCAGGCATATGCCTCTTTATCTTTGACTTCAAATCCCAAGGGTTGCTCTATATAGACTTCCTCATCGATTGTGCCATTTAAGAATGTTGTCTTAATATTCATTTCATGTATATTCCATCCCATTGATGCTACTAGAGAGACCAATGATCGAATAGTTGTATACCTTGCTATCAGAGCAAATGTCTCTTCATAATCGATGCCTTCTTATTGAGAGAAGCCCCTAGCCACAAATCTTGCCTTATACTTGTCAATGCTTCCATCTACCGCATGCTTTATCTTGTAAAGCCATTTGGAAGTTACCACAGACTTGTCTTCAGGCCTAGGTACGATCTCCCATACTCCATTCTTCATTATCGACTGATATTCTTCATTCATAGCATCTTTCCATTCTTGAAGATTGACAGCTTCTTCAAGAGTGGATGGCTCTGCTTCTATTAACTTTGTCATATAAGCTACATACCCAGAATATCTTTTGGGTTTCTTGCTTTCCGTAAATGTGCCTTTAGTCGCTCCATGTCCCTCTGCATCTAATAGAGTAGATTTCAACCAATTAGGTCTCTTTCTAGTCTCGGGAATTACCACAGGTTGTATAGGTTCACTGGGACCTTCATCTTCATGATTTGATTCTTCTTCCTCCCTAATAACTTCCTCTTCAAATACTGGAAGTTCTTCATCATCAGAGTCCATAGGGAGATCCTTTGATTTCTTGAATGCAATACTTTCGTCAAATATCACATCTCGACTAACTTCTATTCGATGTCCTTTTATGTAGTTCCTATAGGCCTTTGAGGAATTACTCTAGCCAACAAATGTTCCCTTCATGCCTGATGGATCTAACTTCTTTCTCTTGTCCTTCAGTATATAAATATAGACATGACAACCAAATTCAGAGATGATCTACGCTTGGTTTCTTCCCAGTGAATACTTCTTCAGGAGCCAAGTTATCTAGTGCACTGTGGGGACTTCGATGTTACACAGTTGTCTTTGTTGCTTCAACCCACAAGAATTTCGGCAAATCTTGATCATGTAGCATTGCTTTCACACTTTCTTCAATGGATCGATTCTTTCATTCTGCAACTCCATTTTGTTTGGGATTATATGGGACTATCAACTCCCTCTTAATCCCAGAATCCTTACAGAAATCTATAAGTTCTTTTGAAGTATATTCTCCTCCATTATCATATCTCAATATCTTGATTCTCCTTTCTGTAAGGTTCCCTACTTCAACTTTGAATTCTTAAAATTTGGTAAATACTTCATCCTTGGATTTCATTAAGTAAACCCAAGTTTTCCTTGGATGGTCATCTATAAATGTGACATAATATAGATGACCTCCAAGTGATTTAGGAGTCATAGGACCACAGACATTGAAATGAATAAGATCCAAGATTTCCTTTGACCTTGAAGCACTGCTTCCAAATGGTTTCTTGGTGTTCTTACCCAATGCACATCCCTTGCATACTCTTTCGTGATCTTCTTTTAGTTCGGGAATTCCATCTACTATTGTATTTAGGGTTGGAAGGATTTTGAAATGGAGATGACCGAATCTTCTATGCCAAAGTTCACATGGGATGATTTCAATGTGAACTAAGGATTGAGCAAGGGGAGTTAGCAATCTATAAAGTCTTCTTTCACGAATCCCAATCATTCTAGCATTTTCTATGCTTGAGCTTTTTCCCCACACTATAAATTTCCCATCAATGAAAGCGACTCTATCACCTTTATCTTCTAGACTTGAAATGGAAAGTAAATTCTATACAAACCTAGAACAAATATGATGTTGTTGAGATGAATATTTCCTCCATTTTCCAGCTATAGTGAGGTCGATCCAATTCCTCTCACAGGATAGCTTTTATTATCACCAAGCTCTACGGAGTAAAAGGACTTTCCTTTTGACAATGTTTTTAGTTGCTTGTAATGACCGGTCATGTGTCTTGATGCTCCACAATCAATCACCCAAATGCTCTCATCTTGAGATGTGTAGGTGAGTGCTGAGAAGAGTCCTTCGTCTTGGTCACTTTCTTCTTTGGAGTAAACAGGAGATTCCATACTTCTTTGAAAACCTTCTTGAAATGACTTGCTACTTTCACACACTTCTTTAGAAACTTCTTCAATGTAGAAGAGATCTTCATAATGCCCTCCGCCAACCTTAGCTCTGATACAATGTTGAGAAATCCTTAGGGAAATAGTTAGGATGATTTCTCTTTTCTTGATAATTGCTTGTTGTCTTTTTACTTTTTCTTACTTATTAGCTTCTTTACTTATTATTATGTTTGTATATCATCAAACAGCTACCAAAACAAGAAGAATAACAATACACAAGAACACAGAATGTAGGTTGCAAGCCAGGGCCAAAACCTCTCCACTTGAGAGGAAAACCTGCAAATCTCTTCTCTTCTTATAGATTCTTCAATTGACGAATTCCAAGACCTCTAGACCAAAACCAATACCCTCCAAGACCAAGTCCAACCCTTCTGGATGATGTGCTTCCTTTTTCCAAGTCAAACCCAGACAAATCTCTTCCAGTAGCACAACTTCGACCTCCCAATTGCAGAATGTCGGCCTCTACTGCAGATCTGAAATTTCAGGCCTCCAAGTAGTAGTTGTTGCCACACGTGTGAACTTATTTTGGCCTCCTAAACCTTCTTCAGACCTTCGCTTGGCTTTTCCCTTCTTCTAGTGATTTGAGGATAACTCAATGTGACCTTTGCTGACCTTCCTTCTCTCCTTTCTTCAAGATCAAACTTGCAAAAGAAAACCCTAGACCAGCAGTAGAAACCCTAGCCTTCCTCCACACATGTGAGAGAGAAATAGCCTAGAAACAAGTCTTCTTCGTCCTCCTTCTTCATTGTCTTCTTCCTCTTTCTCCTTCACTTGAATGAGCGAGTGATGAATGTGATTCAAGGAGGTCGAGTTCCCTCCTTTATATAGGCTTCTTAAGGTGAACGTGGCTCCTCAAAATAGATCAACTTCTTAGCTGCCAGGCCGACTTGGTTTTGAACGGTATTTTGACAATTTTAATGACAAAATAATTTTCCTTTCAACTTACAATGTGCCCGATGGGGTCTTCAACTTATGATAATGACTCTTTTGACCTCTTGACCTAGGACAAACTCTAGAAGCACTCTATGAGTGCTTGACCTCTAAAATAAAAGAACATGAGCATCAAACTCATGCTCCAAAAATAACAATGATCATTTTTCTTTCATTTTACAAAATACAAGAATCAATAATACATTTCATATTTATGAAGACCGAACCTAGTTACACATTTTTCAACAAATCCCAGATGAATATAATGGTACCCAAATGCTAGAAATAGATCTACTACCAAACCTGCACCCACCCAAAAAAATTGTTGTTGTCGCTAGAAAGGAACTGTTAATTTAACCCTCCAAACTTCTCCAAAATTCTGAAAATTTAGCCACAAGCACTACTCCACCAGCTCAATAAAACCCGAAAATATCTCGTGAATCCAAGTGGCAGAAATAGTCTCAAAATAAACAATGTCATCCTCCAACAACTTTTGTTGTTGGTTGTTGGATGGAACTAGGAATTCTACCCTCAGAAGTGCTCGGAAAAATTTGTAAAATTGAAGCAACAAAATTGTAGCTTATTGTACTTTAAAATGTGAAATACACAATGTATTGTCGATGATATTTTTATTGATAAGATGATAGTACAAAGATGATGAATGTTACAATGAGGGCATGCTTATATACCTAGGCAGGTGCCTCTTCATGATTGGGCGTGTCTTTTAGACATGCCTTTTCATTTTAACTAATGACTATTTAAATAATCATTACTATGATTATTTATTATTTATATTTATTCTATTTTATATAAAGTATATTCATAACATAGCCTTCTTCTTCGAAGAGCTTTGTCCTCAAAGCTTTATTGAGCAAGATTCTCCCTTATTGCACGCGTAGTTCGGCATGTGTAATTCATCATTATCTCGAAATCAAAGTTTATCCATTTTTCCTTCATATATGTGTGTCTGTGTGAGTGTGTTGTGAATAAATTATTATTCTTAAAGTATCTTTTATAAAAATCTATTATAAAGTAACCTTATAATTTTAACAATGTCACTTTAACAATTTTCATAATGTACTTTATGATTTATTATAATTCTTTTGTTTATTTATATTTATGCACAATAGGTAAGTCTAAGTTGGCACAATGCTTCGACTAGAGTCATTTCCACACGACGCTCCGACTGGGCTCTTGTTCAATCAGATCATAACTTCCCACAGTGGATTCACCAATGTCATAATATTTCATGCACATCTAGCAAAAAATGGTCGCATTATGTTTCCTCATGGATTTGGAACAAGTCTGAATAAAATTATACACAACTTTATATTTTCCCAGTGCCACCAGTGATTCAGTTTTGAGAACATATATATATATATATATATATATATATATATATATATATATATATATATATATATTATTTTATTTATATATTATGAATAAAATTATTATTTTTAAAGTATCTTTATAAAAATCTATTATAAAGTAACTTTATAATTTTAATAAGGTCACTAACAAATTTCATAAAGTACATTATGATTTATTACAATTATTTTGTTTATTTATATTTATGAGCAATAGGTAAGTCTAAGTTTGCACAACGTTTTGACTAGAGTCGTTTCCACACGAAGCTCCGACAGGGCTCTTGTTTAATCAGATCACAACTTCCCATAGTGGATTCACCAATGTCATAATATTTCATGCACATCTGGCGAAAAATGGCCGAATTATGTTTCCTCATGGATTTGGAAGAAGTCTGAAAAAAATTATATGCAACTTTATATTTTCCCAATGCCACTAGCGATTCAGTTTTGAGAACTATATATATATATATATATATATATATATATATATATATATATATTGTTTATTTTTTTTATTTATATGTTATGAAAATAATTATTATTTTTAAAGTATCTTTATAAAAATCTATTATAAAGTAACTTTATAATTTTAATAAGGTCACTTTAACAATTTTTATAAAGTACTTTATTATTTATTATAATTCTTTTGTTTATTTATATGTATGAGCAATAGGTAAGTCTAAGTTGGCACAACGCTTCGACTAGAATCGTTTCCACATGATGCTCTGACAGGGCTCTTGTTCAATTAGATCATAACTTCCCATAGTGGATTCACCAATGTCATAATATTTAATGCACATCTGGCGAAAAATGGTTGCATTATGTTTCCTCATGGATTTGGAACAAGTCTAAATAAAATTATATGCAACATTATATTTTCTCGGTGCCACCAGCGATTCAATTTTGAGAACAATAGAGATTTTGTTCTAAGGCTCCAACTCCCAACATTTCTTTGCACCTTGCAACGCTTCTATGTATCTTTGTAGCTCAATGTATGCACAAAATCTATCAGAGAGCATCTTGAATGCATGATTTAACCTCTGTTCATGGCCAATATTTTTGGAAGGGCCGCAGAAAGGGTCGCAGAATAGGGCTCTAGTGTAATTTCGAACACATTCATTCCATTCTTTCTCTTTGTGAGCGTGATCCCCATAGAAAATCAGAAAGGCAAAAGGATTTTCTTATATAGACAATTAAATGTGATTCTTTTCTCTTTATGTTCTTCTTTTATCTTTTAGTTCATCAAGAAATTACCAAAACAATAGCACAAAGACACTAGATGTAGGCGGACAGCCAGGGCAAAACCCCTATCTAGGGGAAAACCCAGTCAACAATTCTTCCTTCAATTGTTTCATGAGATAATCCAAGACTTTTGACCTAGACAAAGAATTCCTCCACACCAAGTCAGCCTTTTCTTTCCTCTTACAGATGATAGCCCTTCAACAACAACTTCGACCCAGCAAATGGCAGCAACAACTTCGACCTGGCAATAAAGACTTTGATCTTCCTAGATACTCCACTCATGTGAGAGATAGATGGCCCAAAACTTCAATCTTGATGTCTTCTTCCTTCTTTCCAAATTTTGTACCCTTTTCCAGCTCTTTTCCAACTTCGCACTTTTTAGTTGTCTTGGCTTGTAAGTCGAACTTGTGAGAGAGTGAGTGAATTGCTCCAAATGAATTCGAACTGCTCCAATATATAGGCTTCTAGTGAGGTCGAATTACCCAATTTGAGGTCGGCTTGATCTCCTTGAGGCCAACTTGGTGTGGAGGGGATAATAGCCTATTTGACTCAATATTAATTCTTTTTACATGATTCAAAATCCCAAGAAGGGTATTTTTAAATGGAAAATGACTCTAATGACTCGGAATAAATCCTAAAAGTCCTCAATGGGGACTTTGACCTAAAACATGATGACCCAAACATGAAATCCATGCTTTAATAAGTCATAATAATAATAATTTATTTTTCTTTCTTCTGATAAATACAATTTATTTTGACTCAATTACAATTATGAAGACCGAACCTAGTTACATATTCCAACACTCCCTCTTAACTAGGGAGGTATTCATAATAACAAGTACAAGGAAGATCTCAAAACAAATGAAACATGAATAATTTAGGCACTGCAATGCCATGGACAAAATTCTTGACTAGGGCAATCTACCCAAGGTCCTTCAACAATTTAGACACTCATGGTGCCACGATTTAGATTTCTTACCAGGGCAATCTATTCGGGTGGGACTAAGATGGACTAAAGCTTTCAGCCTCTCTAGGTACCATCAGGCTTATTTGCTAACCGTCAACCCAGGGAGCCAGGTGCGTATCCAAGGTCAGAGTTCTATGACCAATGCCACCCTCCCTACTTCGGGATCCAGACATCAACACAAAGTGACGGCCAGATGTCCTCCTAAGCAATGTGTCTTACACACAAAGCCTCAACACTCCCGATTATTCCAATCGGTAGCAAATCCTCCTCGATCAAACAGATTGGTAACAAATCTCTCGTGTAACCAACATGTTATCAAACCTCTGAGAGATTTACATGTACAAACATAACCCCAATCAGCAACAAAGTTTCAAACGTACATAAGTAAACACAAACCTCCGAGTTCTTTCAGACAACTTGATGTTGCTTCTCAATTTATCACAATAGGACTTTCAAATGAATCTTGACAAAAGATTACTCAATCATACATTTTCCTTTCCTACTTCACATGCAGCAACATATTCTCCAATCAGATCTTGCTTTCCTTATCTCAGAAGCCCTTCAAAATGCATCCTCCAAATTCTTCTTTCAAGGTGTCCATCATGACTATGATGTGCCCTCACTCTCAACTAGGGAGATTCCTTTCATCCAAGCTCCCTCTTAGCTTAGGGAGCTCAACTTCTTTTCTACGACATCGGAGAATCTTTCATGGTTCCCATCCTTCTTATCAGAGTTATCATGACCATTATCATTCATATAGCTTTCTTCATCATGCTTATAATATCAACTTTACTTATGAACATCTTCACCATCTTGAAGATTATGTACCTGGATAACTTGGATAGCAAGTATAACCAATCCTATAGAGGCATGAATTTAACTATTTCAGAATCACACAATAATGGAAATATTAGACTTTATACATCAAATACCCAAACTTAGTTAGGTTTACATACTTTTCTACTTCAACTTCTTGCTAGGGCTTTGTCATAAACCCTAGACTTCATCATCAAGACTTTGAGCATCTCAATCAAGATAACAACCTTCATTATATCTAACTCTTCAATATTTCTTCCAGAGGTATACCCTACTACAAAATATTGCAACCCTAGAAGCACTTCAAACAAATATAGTTCTACAATGCATCTAACAACTTTAGAACTCATATGTTAGATTTCCACTATGATTTAGTGCAAGATCCTAGATTTCATACATGAGCCATTAAGCTCCAACAATCAAAACCAAACATAGCTCAAATTCAGATTTCAACAACTTTTCATTCATCCCAGATTACCACACATATTAGGGGATTTAAATTCTACTAATATTTAGTTACAAAACCCTATAATTCACAAATATTATCATCCTAAAGAATCAAACTTCGACTAGGGCTTAGTTCCAAACCCTAAGACTTATGACCATCAATAATTAGGGCAACACATATATCTAGGATTCCATCATCATCCACAAGCATATCATAACATGTGTTAGTCAAACCAAATGACACAATATCAATATATTAAAAGTTAGACACATAACAAACTTGATCAAACTAGGGTTTCGATCGGACAAACACATATATACCTAGGATTCCATTCCTAGGACATTATCTAAAATAAGGGTCTTGGTTATACACCCTACCAAACCCTAATGATCTGGGGTTACAATACAAAACATAGAAAACCTTAATTTATCAATACTTCAAAGGTTTGGGATCTCAGACATCACCATTCAACCCTAGAAAATACTATCATCCTAAAGAATCAAACTTCGACTAGGGCTTAGTTCCAAACCCTAAGACTTATGACCATTAATAATTAGGTCAACACATATATCTAGGATTTCATCATCACGCACAAGCATATCATAAGATGTGTTAGTCAAACTGAATGACACAAATATTAATATATTAAAAGTTAAACATATAACAAACTTGATCAGACTAGGATTTCAATTGGACAAACACATATATTCCTAGGATTTCATTCCTAGGACATCATCTAAAATAAGGGTCTTGCTTATACACCCTACCAAACCCTAATGATCTAGGGTTACAATACAAAACATAGCAAACCCTAATTTATTAATACTTCAAAGGTTTGGGATCTCAGACATCACCATTCAACCCTAATAAGTTAGGGTTTTCATAACCATACTAAAACCCAAACATGACATCGTTAAAGCATCAAACATCAAGAATAGCGTTCTCTTAGACTTCGCCAATAACCCTAAGTCGGCCAGGGTTTCATAACCATAAGGAAAATCAAGTTTGTGAGGAGAGTCACAACAACAGTGACCATCGATGCAAAAACAGGGAAACTGATGCAACCCTTGAGAACGGCAAACGAAAACTTAAAACAGGAAAACTGATACAACACTTGAGAAAGGCAAATGAAAACTTAAAACAACACTTCTTCAAGTTAAAACAAGTTGACACGCCAACAACTATGAAGAGAAATAAGTAAAACAACACTCACACAAGCAAAAAGATAAAAAACGACAGAAAAAGCAGCAAAAGACAACAAAAGTGAAACTCACCCAAAAAAGCAATGACGACCGCATTGAAGGTTCCTTGATCTCTTCGAGAATGTTAGAGCTCCAAGATAGAATGTGAAAATGAGCTCTAGAGGCGTTGATTAAATAGATTTGAGCGAATTAGGGTTTCTGACGCACGTGCCTAAAATCAAGAAAAAAGACACTTGGAGGAAGTTTCCAAAAATAGCAAAAGTGCTTCCTTCGAGATACTAAAAATAGATCGCTATTTTTAGGGATGCTCTTTTGCTTTTTTTGGGGAAACTTGCGATGCACACTATCAGGAAAGGTTGCACAATTCTGGGGAACTGGGCAACTTTCTGACATAGTGCACTTCACAGTTTATGAGCCTAGTGAGGGATTGTGCAGTTTCTGGGCTCAGCACTAGCCTGCCTTTCATGATTGCGCAATTTTTTAGTTCAAGGCTGAAAGCTAGTCTGAACTGTGCAATTCCAATCATCAAGGTTGACTACCTTCAAAGATTGCGCAATTTCTGGAGGCAAGCCCAAAACTGTTGTGCGACCCAGTCAAGAGGTTAGCTTGTGAATTAGAAAGATCATCTAAGTGTGAAAACAAGCAAGCACAGGCACAAATGAAAAGATAAGTCTCAATCGAATCATGAATACCTGAATCAGTGCAAGATGAGCTCCTGTCGATAGGAAGGAAGGCTCCAAAATGAAAGCATGGGCAAAATTTTGGAGGATGATTGTAGCCGCTACAACAGGATCCACAAGAATAATCAAAGATATGAGGAGGGTAGATTTATTTAATGATGAATCACCCAATCAAGAATCCTTATGATTCAAGAGAGCTAGACACAATAATGTTTGTAATGTAAAATAGTTTATCAAGATTGAATATACATTTATGAAAGATAGCAAAACTTATAGTTTAAGGCATACTTGTTGTTTCTTAACAAACCTTGTAACTCCAATGCTTTGTCTTTGTGAGGCCTTCTTCCATAATCCTTGAGTATTCAGCAATCTTTTCCTAAACAAGGAAAATAGAAATGTAATTAGTATTTCACACAAAAAAACTTAAATAAGGAAAACTAAAAATGAAAAGGTAATAAGATACTTATCCTTGGAGATTGGTGCAGGCTCCCTCCAAGCTTGAGGGATAACTATAACCTTATAAAAACAAATCAAAAATGTTTTTCCAAAATATGTTAAACCTACAAATACTAGAAATCAAAAATGAAACAACTAAAACTTAGAGCAAAGGACTTAGTAGGGTAAGAGATATATCTAGTTCTTCGGCTTTATTATTCTTTGGAGATCATTCTTCAGCAACACTAGCTTGGTCCATGTTCCTCTTCTTATTCTTTGGACTGTCAAGACAATCATTTTTATAGTGACCCATTTTATGACATTGGTAGCATTCTATTTTGTGTTGAGAAATCTGGGACATTCAAAGTTAACAATTTCTCTACTTGATAATTGCTTGTGATATGCTTTTACTTCTTCACTTGACCTTTAGGCCGACTTGACAGCTAGAGTTAGGCCGACTTTATCTAGCAGCTTCTTCATCGTTTGTAGGCCAACTTGAAGAGGTTATGTGACAAGTTCTTGGAGGATACTTCACATAGACAATATTGACCTTTTACAAAGTGTAACATGACTTCATTTACATGACAATGACTCTTACATTTTATGACTAGATGAAAAATAAATCCTAAAGACTCTCAATGCGAGTCTTGACTCGAAAATAAAATCCCTTGCTCATGAAACCCACGAATCAAGTCAATATAATAATTTCTTTTTTCTTATTTACATCTCAATACATAAAATCATAATTGCATGTCATTATGAAGACCGAACCTAGTTACACGTTTCAACACTCCCTCTTGACTAGGGATGTATTCATAATGGTACCTTGGACTTTCTCAATCTAAAGAGTCTCTCATAAGAAGAATTTGGATTTGTAACTCATTGGTATAGCATCATACCAACCAGCATTGTTATATAGAAAGGCCTTGACTAATAGCTCTATCTCTCCACAAGATCATAGCACAATGTTGTCGAGACCAATGATTTATAAGCATACTCATCATTGTCTCTCTAGGAACATACCCCACCCGGGTTCACTCAGGATATGCTCCATAAGGACTATTCTTTTCTTGGACTCCCCAATCCCACAAAGAATATAGGTCCTCCACAACTACTCTTACTTGTTGGATGCCCTATCTCATCCTCAAAGAGCATCGGATGCCAAATGATTACACAATCCTCCATTCTGTCTTCCCAGGTGAAGAACAAAACAACGTGTCTATCTCTCCTTTTTAAACCAGGAGGTTTTATTCCATTAAAGGAATGTACTCATTCCTATTACAGAGGAATGTACACATCCCTATTACAGAGGAATGTACCTAAGCTTCCTCCTTAGGAATTTCCCAAGTTTCTTCCAAGTAAGAAACTTCTTCCCCGACTCCCTCTTAACCACAAACCTAAGGCAACTCCTTATGTGGAGATCTTGAAACAACTGATGACTTGAAGAGCTCCTTCCTTCGATGCCATGAATTTCTTCTTTGTAGAGGAGTCTTCATCTTTGGGAACTTCTACATAGGGCACAGATCATCCATCACCTTTTGTTCATGAGTCAATCATGTCCTCAACTCATCAGAAAGTGATCCATCAGATCTTCCATCTGGCTTTGCTTCACGTTGTTCTACTTTTATACCATATTTTCGGAAGGACATTACATCCTTTTATATGGTCTGTTTGGAAGTCATTCATAGACCTTCCCTTCGATAGTTCTACATAAGCCCAACCAAATGTTAGTTCAATCATAAATATTTCAAATGAGAATTACCTTTGTGATGATCTTTTACGATGACATCTTCCTATAAGTATCAGAATCCCGCATGTAGATTGACACATCTCCCGCAGATATTCAGTGTCAAGGGTCTTCTATCTTTTTCCGACTTCCATCAGAGTCATCACATCCTTTCGAGAGATCCTCTAGTCAAATCTTCTTGGACTTTGAATGTTGAATGCCTTCTTCCTTTGTTGCATATTATCACAATCTCTTCCTATTTTTTCACACTTCATTCTCAAGAGCTTCCTATCATAGTTCCTTGATTATGGTTAGCTTCCTCATGATTCACGAAAGAACATATTATGTTGATTTCATCTAGTGCGACTTATAATTTGTTGCAATCCTTCAAAGGAGGAGATCCTTCCTTCTCTTGATCATATTTCCCATGAGGAAATAGTGATCCATATTATTTGTGACATGACTTTCATAATAATCTATGTGAGCATACATACCTCATCTTTCTTTCAGTCATTCATACTTCCTGTAGCAGCTTCATTTGAAAGGATTTTATCCTTCATACCTGCTTTCTTGTTATGTCATCATACCATCATTCCTTGAATCCCACGAGTTGAAATTCCTGATGAAAACCTTTGCTTCCTTTCTACATTGGTGAATCCTTTGATGAGAATTCTTTCAGAGAAACTCGAGGATGTTTCATATCCTCACCCTACAGGTGTTTTCTTCTATGATGGTCCCAGTCGATGATGACCTCTGCTTCTATAAGTATTAATGAGGTTTCCTAAGAGCTTCCTATTCTTTGTAATTTGTACCAGACATACTTTCTACTTTCCATGTCATGAGCTCTTGTAATGCTTCTATCACGATGCTTCTTTCTAACTTGATGCATCCTATCTTATTTACATTGCTTCCTATCTATAACTTATAAGTGAAAAGAACCTTCTAATGAAGAAGATCAACTCAGTCATCTTTTCGCTTCTTCCTTCTTATGCTTCTTTGTCTTTGGTTCTTTCACTTCATTAGTAGAATAGTCTTCTTCCCTGTCCCTCTTGCGATTAGGACAGTCCTTTCTGTAGTGCCCAAAATTATTACAACCATAGCATCTTTCTTTAGCCATGTTCTTCTTTTTCTTCTTTGGATTACTAAACTTTCCAAATTTTTCCTTTCGTCTTGACACTGTTTGTTCCCTTCCATTTGATCTATCGTCACTTTCATTCTTCATCCTGTTTTTCACTGCCTTCCAAAGAGACCATAACCTCATGAATGGGATAGCTTCCTCTTCCCTAGTGGCAATGAGGTTACCTTATTCATCAGTTAATGCATTTATAATAGCGGAGATTATTTAGTTATCAAATACTATCTCTCCTAGATCCTTCAATTGACCTTTTATTTGAGATGCCTTAGAGAGGCATGACGATATCCCTTCATCCTTTAACACTTTCAATTTATGAAGATCAAATCTAAGTGATAAGATCTCTTCTATCGTGCTTCTAGAGAAAGTTTTCCCAGCTTATCTTATATTTCTTTAAATGTCTCCAACTTGGCTAATATAGGAAATGAGTGAATCTTTGATGGACTCTTTAAGAATCTTTTGAGCCTTGAAATCCCTTTCCATGTATTCAAACAATGCTTGTTCTTCGGATGGCTTGGAGACCTTCCCATGAACATCATCAATGACTTCATTTACTTTGAGGACAATGTCTATCCTTCTTTTCCATGCAAGGAAGTGTGATATCTCAACTAGCTTTCGATTTTCCTTGAAACATGAAGTCATTTTTACAAGATTTTATAATAAGAGGTACTTACTTGTGAAGATCAAATCTTCAACTTTATGATGAACTTGCTACTTCTTACTTCAAATCTTTCAGTGAGGGAGGACTGTCCTCTATGAAATCTCTACTTCAATAGAGAGAGCATTGAATTTTCATTCAATCTTTCCTAGATTTGAACAGCTTCTACTTCCTTTGATGATGTGATGATATCTGAAGTTTTTGGTCTCTTTTCTTGCTTCCTTCTTCGATCTAGGGTTTCTATGATGTAGATCTTGATCTTGTTGATAACCTTCGACTTGCTTTGATGCCTTTTTTTTTTTAGGATTGATTTGTGTGTCAGCTTGCTTTGACTGCCCCTTATTGAAGAATCAAGGACTAGTTTGTATATTAGAATTCCTCTTGACTTGATAACAATTTGTGCAACACTTTTACAATTATCTTAGCTGGATCTTCTTCTTATTATTAGAGTGTGTGTTTCATCAAACTACTACAAAAAATATAAAGACAAGAACACAAATGTTGGCTCTCTGCCAGGGCCAAAACCTCTCTCTTTCAGAGAGGAAAACCCTTTGGTAAGTTTCTCTTATTGAAGCTTCTTTCTTGATCAATGCCAAACCCTAGACCCTTGACTAGGATGTCATCCAAACACAAGTCAAGTCCTTCCTCCTTTCTGCACTTTGTTCTCCAGCACTTAGTCTTCCTTCTTCCAGCACTTTGCTCCCCAACACTTTGACCTTCTTCTTTGTTCCTTGTCTAGAGATAAACCTTGCTTATGTGAGCTTCTAGATGAGATGTTCCTTCTTCAATTCTTGGTGATGTACTTTGCTTATGGAGACACCCTTTTCTTGCTCCAACAAAATACTTCTTGAGATATATATGCAAATTGATATGATTGTACAGCAGCCCTAAATTCTCGCACGTGTGATAGGTTAGCTTGTAGTTTAGGCTCTTTTTATCTTCGCTTGAGAGAGGGACTTCTTCGCTTGAGTGAGAGGCCTTGTAGGCCTAAGATCTAGCCCAAACAAAGATGGATACTTGACTGTTATGTTACTGTTGTTATACCCGCATACAGTCCTCCTTTTTCTTCGCACGTGTGACTGTTTCTAGCCCTAGAAACAATCCAAAACTTCGCTCTTCTTCCCTTCTTCTTCGCTGCACTTGGAGACCCTTAGACTTTCTTTTTTGGTACCCTTTACTCATACTCTATCTCGCTGATTTCAGAGATTGAGGAGGTCTAATGGCTCCTTATATAGGAGTCTGTCTCCTTCTTTTGAGCCAACTTGAGGCCGACATGAAGACTTGAGGCCGACTTGTTTATTTCTTCACCATTTTTCTACTTGAAGGTTTTCATTGCAAGGAGATGACTTTGACTTTGCTTGGAGGTATTCCTTTTGACTCTAATACAATTATATACATGGTGTAACATGCCCTTAAGGTCTTCAACATTTTCTTTTGACACCTTGACTCACCTATAGAACTTAACATGTGCTAGGCCTATTTCAATGAGCAAGAAACTCATTGACATATATTATAAAAATAATATTTCTTTTCTTGAACAAATATCAAAAGTACATTTATGAAGACCGAACCTAGTTACATTTCCTTCAACACTCCCTCTTAACTAGGGAGGTATTCATACAATATTACAAGGTGTTTGGCTATGTTTCAATCTAGAAGAATTCACATAAGAGAAACCGGATTTGCAATCCATCTATTATAGCAATCATAATAACCAACATTGTTTCCACAGTAAGGCCTTGACTGGTAGCTCTATCTCTCAATAAATCAAAGCACAATGTTGGCGATACCAATGACTTATAGACACCTTAGTCATTGTTTCTCAAGGTACATACCCACCCAGGTGTTCACTGAGTATGACCTTCTAGGACTATTCTTATCTTGGGTTCCCAGCCCTCAAATAATATCAGTCCTCTCGCCTACTCTTGTCTTGGATGCCTTACACATCCTCAAAGAGTATCGGATGCCAGATGATTACCCAATCCTCCCATTCTTTCTTCCCAAGTGAAGACAAGAATGTTGTGTCTATCTCTTCCTCTCAATTGAGGAAGACATGCCCAAGTATCCTCTGACAAGGTACTTGTCCAAGTTCCTTTGTAATTGGGAACTTGTTATAACTCCCTCTTAGCTAGGGACTTGTCCATTCATCAGCAACTTCTTCTTCATGGGTTCTCCAGCGGCTTGATTTCCTTCCTTCCTTTGATGTCATGAAGTCTTTGGTCGAACTTCTTCTTGGTAGGGCACCATCCATCGATCACTTTCCTTCCTGGTTTGTCATGTCATTGCTTCCTTCATGGAAAGTGGCCTTCTTGTCATATATCAGGTTCTCTTGTCATCTGGTCATTCTTTGTCATCTCGTCTATGCTTCGGACTACTCTTCACATGGATGCTTCTTTGTACTTGCTTGTTCCCATGCTTTGATCTAGTAGCCCTTCATGACTTCATCTTGATATTGCTTCAACATTAAATGGTGCTTTTGATGGATGCCTTCTTTATTTCGACATCTTTGTAGCGTAGAATCAGTTATCTGCACCTTTCATATCTCTAAGGCCTTCATAGGTGTCAGGGTCCTTTGATCTTTTTCTTCCTTTATCAGAGTTGTCATGCCTTCTTTCGGGAAATGTCTTCACAGTATCCTATCAGATAGTGATTTTTGGTGATCATGGTGTTATTCACATGCTTGATCTCTTTCTTCATTTGCTTCTTCTTGTACAGATTGGTCACCCACTTTCTACTCCTTGTGAGAGCACTTCTTCATTGCTTGCTTCTAGGACTAGTCAACATTTCTTCTTTACTTGCTTCTTAGTCAACAATCTTATACTCCTTATGTGAGTATTTTCTTTTGTTGACCTTCATTGCATTGTAGTACATGCCTTTGAGCATGTCATTGGTGAAAGAGATTCTTTCCTACTTGATCATGTTATAGAACTATTCCCATGACTCAATAATATACAAATGATAACATGACTAAACTTTGATGCATACATACCTCATCTTGATTCTCCTTTGATCATCTTAGCTTCATTTGGTTGTCCTTGGTGTGGCCCTTCTTGCTTCATCTTAGCTTGCCTACATATCATCCTTTTCTTGAATCCCATGAATGGGATTCCCAATGAGACATCTGCTTTTGTTTATGAATCTTCTTTTGAAGATTCCATCATATGATCTTGAAGACCCTTACCCTGCAAATGTTTCTTTCCTTTTGATGATGGAGGTCCTCTAATATTCTTAATCATGATCAATTTTCTTTCATTTTGGATGAGGTCCTATTCTAGGTATGCTCCTTCTAAATGAATATCTTGAACTATATCTACCATGCTGCTATATTCTAGAAGATATTTCTAAGCATGCATTTTGTTCTATTTATAAATGCTCCTTCTACATGAGTATTTTGAACTCTATGTACATCATGCTTCTAGATTCTACAAGATATTTCTAGCCATGCAATTTTATTCTATTCCTACATGCTCCTATCCTACTCAAAACTTTGAAAGAAGACTTTAAGTAAAGAGTTTGACTTAGTCATAGTAGAGATCCAGAGGATCTTCCTTCTTTTGCTTCTTTTCTTCTTCTTTCACCTCTTGAGTCATCTGAGCTTCTTCCCTCTTTCTTTTGTTGTTGTTGTCCTTCTTTAGTTTAGGACAATTCCTTTTGTAGTGTCCATATTCTTGGCATCCATAGCATTAGATTTTGGACATATCTTTGTTATTTCTTCTTCGTGGACCAAATTTGCCAAATTTTCCCTTTCTCTTGGTTATGGTAGCAAATGCTTGCTCCTTTGATCCCACATCTTCCTTTGCTTTAAGTCTTGTTTCCTCTATCTTGCATAGAGACCACAATTCACTTAATCGGGTGGCTTCCTTCTTGGCATATATGCTTGATGAGAAGTTGCCCCAATCCTCAGGTAGAGCATTGAGTACTATGGTTGTCATTTCTTTGTCAGACATGACTTCCCCTAGCTCTTGAAGTTGATCCCTCATCTCAGAGATCTTCATGAAGTAGGGAGCTATTCCTCCTTTGATATCTTCATCTTGTACAACTCATTTCGAAGAGATATCACTTCTCCAGTTGTGCTTACCGAGAATAGCTCTACTAGTTTGTCACAGATTTCTTTTGATGTTTCAAGTTTGTAGACATAAGGAATGAGAGTCTTTGAAGGATTCTATTAGAATCCTTTGAGCTCGTCTCATCCTTATTGTACTTGGCTAAGGCTTGAGTTTGTTCCTTGGCGGGAATAGTAACATTCCCTTTGATGTGTTCTAGGAGTTCATTCTCCTTGAGAAGTAAATCAGTCCTCTTCTTCCATGGAAGAAAGTTATTGGTACCTACCAATTTATTGCTTTCCTTGCAAAAAGACATTGATGTATATTCAGAAGGGGGCGTATACTTGATAGATTTTGAGATGTAGTAGACTTGCTTTCTCTTTGAAGACTTGATGGCTTGCCTTCCTCAGATCTTAATGTTCTTCAAGTTGCTTTCTCCAAGTTGACTAGACTTGATGATGAGAGTTGCTTGATGACTTGTAGCTTGATGTAGGTCCTGCTTTGATTTGTTCTTCTAGTAGGTGCCTTTGTGTAAGGCTCTTCTTACTTTGTAGTCTTCCTTGATGAATGCTAGATGGTAGACCTTCTTGTCCTTTGATGTGATTGAGACTTCTTGGCTTGATGCTTCAACTTTTGTAGATGTCCTTCCTTGATGAGTGTTCTTGAGATGCCCTTTCCTTGATGTGTCACCTTAGCTCTGATACCATGTTGAAGAATCAAGGGCTAGATTGTATATTAGGATTCTTCTTGACTTGATAACAATTTGTGAAGCACTTTTACAATTATCTTAGCTAGATCTTCTTATTATTATTAGAGTGTGTGTTTCATCAAACTGTTACAAAAAACATAAAGACAAGAACACAAATGTTGGCTCTCTGCCAAGGCCAAAAACTCTCTCTTAAAGAGGAAAACCCTTTGTAAGTTTCTCTTATTGAAGCTTCTTTCTTGATCAATGCCAAACCCTAGACCCTTGACTAGGATGTCCTCCAAGCACAATTCAAGTCCTTCCTCCTTTCGGCACTTAGTCTACCTTCTTCTGGCCCTTATCTCCCTAGCACTTTGACCTTCTTCTTCATTCCTTGTCTAGAGATAGACCTTGCTTATGTGAGCTTCTAGATGAGATGTTCCTACTTCAATTCTTGGTGATGTATTTTGCTTATGGAGACACCCTTTTCTTGCTCCAACAAAATACTTCTTGCCATATATATGTAAAACTAATATGACTGTACAGTAGCCCTAAATTCTCGCACATGTGATAGGTTAGCTTGTAGTTTAGGCTCTTTTTATCTTTGCTTGAGAGAGTGACTTCTTCACTTGAGTGAGAGGTCTTGTAGGCCTGAGATCTAGCCCAAACAAAGATGGATACTTGACTGTTATGTTACTATTGTTATACCCGTTTACAGTCCTCCTTTTTCCTCGCACGTGTGACTGTTTCTAGCCCTAGAAATTGTCCAAAACTTTTCTCTTCTTCCCTTCTTCTTCTTCACTGCACTTGGAGACCCTTAGACTTTCCTTTTTGGTACCCTTTACTCGTCCTCTATCTCGCCGATTTCAGAGATGATGATTTTCTACGTTGAGGAGGTCTAATGGCTCCTTATATAGGAGTTTGTCTCCTTCTTTTGAGCCGACATGAAGACTTGAGGCCAACTTGTCTATTTCTTCACCATTTTGCTGCTTGGAGGCTTTCGTTTCAAGGAGATGACTTTGACTTTGCTTCGAGGTATTCCTTTTGACTCTAATACAATTATACACATGGTGTAACATGCCCTTAGGTCTTCAACATTTTATTTTGACTCCTTGACTCACCTATAGCACTTAACATGTGCTAGACCTATTCAATGAGCAAGAAACTCATTGACATATATTATAAAATAATATTTATTTTCTTGAATAAGTACAAATATCAAAAGTAAATTTATGAAGACCGAACCTAGTTACATTTCTTTCAAACCCCTTCATGTCTTCAACACCTAAGCTCCAATACCATGTTGAGAAATCTAGGGCATTCAAAGTTAACAATTTCTCTACTTGATAATTGCTTGTGATATGCTTTTACTTCTTAGCTTATGATCTTTTCTTTGTTAGCTTATTAGTGTGTTCTTTTCATCAAGACAATTACCAAAATAAATAAAGACAAGTGACACAGTATGTAGGCTTCTCTAGCCAGGGCCAAAACCTCTCACCTCTTGAGAGGAAAACCCGATCGAAATTCTTCTTCTAGATCTTCAATTGATAAGTACCAAGACCATGACACAGACCCTTGACTCTAGTATCCTCCCAAGAAACTTGTCACTAACCTTGATGCTTTGCCTCTTCCTTTCCTCGCCTTTCTTCTTGACCTTGAACTGCTTCACCTCGGCTTCTTCTAGAGAAACTTGGTCTCTATCTTTTCTACTGCACCTTCACAGCTTCCCTAGAGAATCTCGGTCTCTAGGTCTTCTATAGAGAAACTCGGTCTCTACTTTGATCACTTAGAAGAGTCTTTCTCTTGCTGCCCCAGAAGAAACTTTACTGCCCTAACTTCGCACTGCCGAGAAGAAATTTCGTTGCCCTAACTTCGCACTACCCAAAAGAAATTTCGTTGCCCTAACTTCACACTGCCCAGAAGAAACTTCGCTATACCCAGAAGAAAGTCTCCTAGAAGAATCTTCGCACTTCTCTTTGCTGCTCCTTCTTCACACTCCTTTTAGCCCTCTCTTCGTACCTTTCTTTTGCCTTCTCTTTGCACTTTTCTAGTTGAGATTAGATCGAATTGCTTGTCTGAATTGTGTGTCTCCAAATGACGTCTAGTTGGGCTATTTATACACTTCTTCACTTGAACTTTAGGACGACTTGACAGTTGCAGTTAGGCCAACTTTATCTAGCAACTTCTTCATCGTTTGTAGGTCGACTTAAAGAGGTTATGTGAAAAGTTCTTGGAGGATACTTTACATAGACAATATTGACCTTTTACAAAGTGTAACACGACTTCATTTACATGACTTTGACTCTTACATTTTATGACTAGATGAAAAATAAATCCTAAAGACTCTCAATGGGAGTCTTGACTCAAAAACAAAATCCCTTGGTCATGAAACCCATGAAGCAAGTCAATATAATAATTTCAATTTTCTTATTTAGATCTCATTACATAAAATCATAATTGCATGTCATTATGAAGACCGAACCTAGTTACACTTTTCATCATTTTGGACATGCCTACCTTCATTCTTGGCCCTTTTGACTTCTTGAAGTTTCCTTTCTTGTGATAAGCGGAGTATGCATTTGAAACTTTCTCTTCTTCATTGTTGGATACTAATGTGATTCTCATCTCTTCTTGGTTGCAGGCATTCCATAATTGTTCAAATGATGGAGTTTCTTTCCAGTTGTTGAGTCCTGAAGCAAAAGCACTCCATGTAGGTGGTAATCCCAATAGTGCAATAATCACCAGCTCTTTTTCCAGTACAATCTTATCTATGGCTAGAAGATCATCCCTAATTCTAGCTATCCTTATAAAGAAGGAAACCACAATGTCATCTTTTGTCATTTTTGTGGTCCTTAATTCATTCTTCAGACTTGCTACTTGACCGATGTTTTTGATAGTGAGCAATTTTGACAAGGTTTCATACATTTCTTGAGCATGGTCTATGTTGGAAATTCATGAGAAAAGATTGTCCTTTATGCTTTCTACCATTAGTGTCATAGTCGATTTTTTTGACTCTCTATAATTCACCTTATCTGCATCACTAGATCCTTCGGTAGGTTTCTTTACTTTTCCTCTGACCAAATCCAAGACTTTGTTCTTTTCAAGAATGAGATCAATTTTTTTCTTCCATGCCCTGTAATTTGATGCTCCTTCTAATTTGTTCTCTCCCTTTAATGTGTTAGACATTGTCCTTGAAGGTAGTAAGCTTCTTCCCTTATAGGATCTCCTTATATGATCTCGTGCTCAATACTTTTGAGGTTTCTTAGACTGCTTTCAGTAGATCCTCACACGGCCTTTTTCCTTTTTCACCTTAGCTTTGATTCCATGTTAGAAAATTAGAAAGGCGGAGAGATTTTCTTATATAGATAATTACTTGTGATTCTTTTATCTTTATGTTCTTCTTTTATCTTTTAGTTCATCAAGCAATTACCAAAACAATAGCACAAAGACACCAGATGTAGGCGGACAGCCAGGGCAAAAGCCAGTGAACAATTCTTCCTTCAATAGTTTCACGAGATAATCCAAGACTCATGACCTAGACAAAGACTTCCTACACACCAACTCAGCCCTTTCTTTCCTCTTGTAGATGATAGCCCTTCAACAGCAACTTCAAACTAGCAGCAACAGTTAGTAGCAGCATCTTCGACCCAGCAAATGGCAGCAACAACAACTTCGACCTGGCAATAAAGAATTTGATCTTCCTAGATACTCCACTCATGTGAGAGATCGATGGCCCAAAACTTTGATCTTGATGTCTTCTTCCTTCTTTCCAAATTTTGTACCCTTTTCCATCTCTTTCCCAACTTCGCACTTTTTAGCTGCCTTGGCTTGTAAGTCGAACTTGTGAGAGAGTGAGTGAATTGCTTCAAATGAATTCAAACTGCTTCTGGTGAGGCCGAATTACCTAGTTTGAGGCCGACTTGATCTCCTTGATACTGACTTGGTGTGGAGGGGACAAATAACCTAGTTGACTCAATATTAATTCTTTTTACGTGATTCAAAAGCCCAAGAAGGGTCTCTTTAAATGGACAATGACTCTAATGACTTTGAATAAATCCTAGAAGTCCTCAATGGGGACTTTGACCTCAAACATGATGACCCAAGAATGAAACCTATGCTTTAATAAGTCATACTAATAATAATAATAATTTATTTTTCTTTCTTTTGATAAATACAATTTATTTTGACTCAATTACAATTATGAAGACCGAACCTAGTTACATATTTCAACACCCCATCGGCAAACCACTGCTTGAATTTTTCATTGATCATACGGGAATGTGAAGGAAAATTCTCTACCCTTTCAATGGACGAAGGATTGTCCACATCAACAAATATGAAACCATTCTTGTTTTTAACCAAGCAAGGCTCATTGAGAACAATCTTTGTTTCTTTGGGATAAGTTTTTTTGGCGAAGCCCCAAGGGTTAGCTCAGTTGGTCGAGTTCTCGCGGCTAAGTACCTCGTCATTTGGGAGGTCACGGGGTCAAATCTCCTCGCACCCTTGAGGTTAGGCCTTGCTTGTTTGGCCGGCGTGTAGATCCCTTCGGGTTGATCTACTTGGGATTTTCCCGTGGATGTAGCGGCAACCCAGTGTCCGTGAACCACCCTTAAAAAAAAAAAAACAAACAAACAAACAAAAGCTAGCGAAAATTTGATTAATTGATAAGGGGTTTGAAGAAACAATAGCAAGAGTCACAGCATCCTCAATATCGACCTCTTTCATTACAGTATGCATTTTCCCAAATTTGAAAGGAATAATGCAGGGTTCCCCTTAACAAACCACGCATTCATTGAGCTTTCCAACAATCAAATCTCTATGATGCACTGGAACAAGTTCTTCCACGGCTTCTAAACGTCTATATTCATTTTGAATAGGTTGGGATTCTTCTTCAACAACGTAATGCATACAAAAATATTCTCCCATGGCGACTTGTGTGAAATACCTGAGACCTTTGTTATGGATTGCGATTAAGGCTTGTTTGTCAAAATTATTGGTTGCCACAATTACAACAGATCCATAACCTAGTCGGAGAATGCCAACAAGCTTCTGAAAATATGGCTGAGGGTTTGCCTTCTCAGCTTGTTTTGGTGATTTTCTTCCCATGACATTGTTTGAAATCCCAGGAACACCCGCTTGTGAATTTGGATTTGTTGGAGAAAACGCGAGGTAGAATAAATTTTTCATATCCTTGATTTTTCTGGGTTGATGTCGTAGGTGTCCTAGTGATTCAAATTCTTTATTGTCCTCAACTTTCCCCAGCCTTTCAGATACACTTTTTCTTACAATGTTTGTACTATTGTCCTCAAGTTCTTTTGTATTATTGTCCTCAAAATCCTTTTTGTTTAACACAAAAGATTTATGCTTTGTGTGCATGTGAGGTTTTATTTTGGATCGATGGTAATTAATTTCATCAAGTTGTTCTTCATCTCCAAAATATTGCGGCCTGGGCTGATATTCCCTTTCTTCTTCTTCATCCTGCTCTTCTACAAGCTGCCTTTTTTCATTCAAGTGCTACATAGGGTCTTTTACACTCTTAAAATGTTTAAAGTCACCTACGTCATGACAACTAGTACTAGACAAGTTATGCATTGTATTTTCCTCCTTTGTCTGTTGCAAATCAACTGTATTGGATATTGACTTAACTAGATCATAATCCATGATTTCCCAACTTGCAATGTCAATTTTGTCATCTTCTACAACAATGTTTGGCTAGCAAGCTCATCTTTAGCTTCTTCATCTTCAGTTGTCATATATCCACTTTGATTATCAGCCTTATTTAAGTCACCCTGAGGAGATCCTAATTCAACATGTTCAACATCATTTTCTCGGTTAGAACATTCTTTATTGTTAGTTCCTTTCATGTCAATGTCAACTTCCATTATAGGTGTTGAATTGGGTGTTTTGCAAGCCTTTAATGATTGTATAAATTATCTTTTATTTGTTGTAATTATTCTTGAATTTCACTTAACAACTCAATTGTATATTTATGAGATTCGCTTAATTCAATGATTTCAGGAGCAAATTGTGCAGCGGATAACATCCAAAGGATCGAATGGCTCTGATACCACTGAAGCAACAAAATTGTAGCTTATTGTACTTTAAAATGTAAAATACACAATGTATTGTAGATAATATTTTTATTGATAAGATGATAGTACAAGGATGATTAATGTTACAATGAGGGTCTGCTTATATACCTAGGCAGGTGCCTCTTCATGATTGGGCGTGTCTTTTAGACATGCCTTTTTATTTTATATAATGACTATTTAAATAATCATACTATGATTATTTATTATTTATATTTATTGTATTTATTTTATTTTATATAAATTATATTCATAACAACATCCCAGAATAAACAACATGCTACAACAACTTCTGTTGTTGGCTGCTGGATGGAAGCTAGGAATTCTTCCCTCATAATTGCTCAGAAAATTCTGCAAAATTAATCCTAGCCTCCTCTCACCAAACCCAAAAAAACCCAGAAAGGGTTTGGACTGAATCCAACGTACCCCGGTGACCCCAAAAAGTGTGTATGGTTTTGACTAGCTAGAAAAACGCCTAGTAGAAATAATTATGTTGTAGAAGGCCAATCAATCCCTAGAAAATTCTCCTTCAACCCCTGCAAATCAGTCCAAACCTCCTTATTTCTCCTTAGCCTGAACTCCCCAAATCTCCCTGTCAAGATGTTTGTGCAGTAGTTGTCCAGAAACCCTTGTGCAAGCCCTGAAATAGATAAATTCGACCTTCCAAAATGCCACACTCTCAGCCCTGCAAATCACAAAGGAAAAATGTGTCCTCCCTATGGATAAACCTCTGCAAATTCTCCAGCCAAAACTCCATTGTTTGCTAGCTTCCCTCAGCCCTTCAAATTTCCTTCTCCACCCTAACTAGAAGCACACTCTAGCTGAAAATAGTCTGCAATGTAGCTCCTAGAGAAGCCCTGAGATGGACTCCTCCTTTC
The DNA here is from genome assembly GCA_031772625.1 of Pinus tabuliformis. Lineage (NCBI taxonomy): Eukaryota > Viridiplantae > Streptophyta > Pinopsida > Pinales > Pinaceae > Pinus > Pinus tabuliformis. Next base: position 927,953,577 of record CM062811.1, on the reverse strand, counting down.
TCCCCTAGGGTGACACTCGAAGTTCACCGAAGTTAGAGGTGGAATTCTCGCTCGGAAATTCCTTGTGTTGAACAGCACAGTTGTCTTGGCTAAGCAGCTCAAGGGAACTAATGTTGAAATTGTAAAATGAACAAAGATGCCAAAAGTGAGGCCCTTGAGCTCTATTTATAGTTTATCGGCCTCTTCTCCCATTGTGGTCCCCACTCTCACTCTCTCCCCTAATTCGCACTTCCTTTTCTTTTCTATCTCCTCCAAGAGTGTGAGTTCCATTCTTGGGTCGAAATTCTCTTCCTTGTGGCCCCCACATTCCAGTAGAGTTGCAATTTTCCCTTTTCTCCTAAATCCTGAAACAGGAAATGTTCCCTCTTTCCAAAATTGCCTCTAATCTAGAAAATAAAAATTGGGGACATGACAATCCTCCCCACCAAAAATGGCTTGTCCTCAAGCAATGCCTGAACAAGCGCCCTTTCTAACTGTCGATCACCACTGTCACTGCCAATAATACTAGGGTCTCAAATGTGCCATTGAGTCATCCTTGATATTTGCACTGTCTTGTCATGAAGGAATCTCTCAATACCAGGACCCCAAGCCATCCTGATCAATGAGAAGCACCCCTTGTTTTACTCACCGTCCACAAGGTATCGGTACCAAAAGCCCTCTGCATACTATCATTAAGTAAAGGATCATGATAATGTATGTCTTTGTCCAACTCCCCATGAAGTTGCCCTGCCAAGTAGTCTGCCAGCTATACTCCAATAATAAACTCCTGAAGATACAACCCAATCCCTGTGGGGATGAAATCTCTCCCACATGGGATTCCCCTGATATCCTCCTACTTACCAACTTGCCATGCTGATGAAGTACCCCATGCCATCAGCGAGTCACAAAATCCCAATGGAAGATCTTAATGATACCCCCTTGTGGTAGCCAACCCATCCCTCAAGGTCGTTGAGTTGTCCAGTACTGTGAAGCTTAGGTCCTGTGCTAGTCTCCTAAGGGTGCCACCATGTTGTTGTTGTGCCACTCTAGCTCTCATGGGTTGTCCATCGTCGGCACACTGTATCCTCCTCCCTTGAAACCTGGTGGCAAAATATCAATGAATATCAAGCTCATCATGCCTAGGTATCACTATAAAGTCAACATCTACCCATTCATCACTAATCTCGATCCTGAGCAGGAATTGGAAAAACCTGCTTTGCCATACAATGGAGGCCTCAGCGATCCCCCGTGTGTCAACCCCCAAGTGAGTTAGAGTTAGATCACCCTCTGCCATGACTCTACTCATCAAGAGATGGAGTGACCTGTCAGCCAACTGAATCCCCAGATCCCATAACTAGATCCGCTATAACATAGTCCCGATGACTGATGGAACCCTCCTGAACCACATCTCTTCTCCCTACATGTAATCAATATATAGACTTTACATACCATGAATCAACCTAGTGTACTCAAAATTGCCCTGCGTCTACCATACCACATCGTGAAGTTTGTGACCCTACCTCTTGAAAGCACACCTCGATACTACATGGACCCTAAACATCCACCTTTTGTATATGTTCCCATGACACCTCTGAGTGCCCTGCCCAAAATGTGTCATGTATCCCCTTAAGTTTGAACTCAATTGTGGAACATATGCTAGCGCTGCAACAACCCATGCACTTCCCAAACCTATACCTGTCAGTTCGTGCCCTAACCTAATGCCATCACTGAGGAGTCTCTCCGTTGGTGCACTAATTCCTATCCAAATATCTTAGATGAGCCCCCTACCCCCGGCTGCTCGGGCCCAAAGTGTCAAGGGACATCAGCGAAATCATTTATGCCTGCAAGCGATGTAGAAGAGGAATAGGTGTGTGAGTCCCCATGCATACCATTAAGTGTCGCTCACCTACGTCCTTGTTGATCTTGGGTGAACCACACCCAAAGGTATGCCTCATGTCTCCGTCCATCAATCCCCTAGAAGGCAATGTTCCAAGAGCCCATTGTGTCGCACCATATCCCACTGCATACCACTAAGTATCCCCGTACTCCCTCAACATGCCACTGTACATCGCGACCTATCCCCGTACACCACCGGCTTACCCTGCCTGTTGTATTATCACCCTGTATTGTCAGGTGTCCCATATGCCCCAATGCATTCGTCACTCCACTAACAAACCCAATGTGGTGCGAGTCGCTACCCCCACTCCATGGTGTAAATCCATGCTCTGTGGCACCCCGCCATGCACCTCCGTTCTCACCTGCAAACCACCACAACGTTGTATGCTCCTACACTCCACTGCATGCCATGATCTAAAGCTAAGCCAGTACGTGTTGGCATGTGTGAAAATTCTATCACTACAGTAACTGATTTACTTTTCCTACTTATTTCATCATAAGTTATTCATGAAATTACTTCAACAAACATTAAAATAAATATTGTTGCAGATATCACACTGTAATACAGAAACAAGCATATGCACACATTGACACAGTTATTTTGGACTAATGTCCCTGGAAAAACCCAATGTGGGAAAACCGATGCAGCAAGGGAAGATTTTATTATTCAGCAATTTTCTTGTACAACAGGGTGCCAAACTGGCTTACCCACAGATAGACAAACTTTGAGCACTTTTTTAAACCCAGTGTAGGCCCCACTGACCTCTTCTACAGCCTGAAACCCTTTGTGTCAGCCCACTGAGGCTTTGCGCAGCCTCTTTAGGCTTCTGCGTCACTCCTGTAGCCTCTGCGTGGATGACGCATGCCCTTCTGGCTCTGCGTAGTCTTTGCTGCCTCTATGTGGCTTCCTCTAGCTTTGTGTCTGCCTCTTCTGCATTGATCTCCCATCTCTTTGTTCCGTACTTGCTGTCTCCTGACTACTCTCCAGACCACTGGTTCAATTTCTTAGCAAACCCCGCTCCAGAAATTGAACTGACTAGTCTCCCTCAGTGTGTTCTCCAAGTGCCCCTCAAGCCTCCTCTTTTTCTGTTGACATCTCAACAGCCAATATTAAGTCCCTAATCAACGGCTAAGATTAGATCTGGATTGATCCATGTCTTTTGGACCATTCCAACACAGATTCATATTAATACACATTAATATTTTATTTTTCCTAAGTTTAGACTTAGGGACTCCATTAAAAATATTAATTATTTTAATATCTCCTGATCTGTTTGGAATCTACCCAAACCCTTTATGGGTATTAGAGATCTTGTGTGCCCCAACCTCTCCACCAAATTTCGTGGCTAGAGCACATCCGATGCTACCCCAAATCAACAATCCCCCTTAGCGAGGACTGTGCTCTAACAATACTCCTCACTTAGTATTACTCTGATCATCCGGCATCGGTACCTGTGCTGATGCTAGGCCTTCCTGCCCAACATCCTTTGCACTGTTGCCTCCTGTACTGTTGCCCATGACTCTGCTTCTGCCATTGTTGCATCTGTACGACAGCTCCCTCTGCATCCGTGTTGCTACTGGTCCTTTCTCCCAACACTGCATCCTCACTACAACTTCCTTTGCATCCGTGTTGTTGTTGGTCCTTTCTCCCAACACTGCATCTGCACTGCAACTCCCTCTGCATCTATGCTACTATTCGTCCTTTCTCCCAACACTGCATCTGCACTGCAACTCCCTCTTCATTTGCGCTGCTAACACACTACTTCTGAAAGGGGTTCTTTACCATCCCCATCTTTTCCCTGAAGTAGTCAAATTTTGACTTTCCAAGGGCCTTGGTGAGGATATCTGCCACTTGTTACCATGTAGGAGTGTATCTCAACTGTACAGCTCCTCGTTGGACACAATCTCTGACAAAGTGACACTGGATATCAATATGCTTTGACCTATCATGAAATACTGGATTTTCAGAGAGTTTGATGCAACTCTGATTATCACACATGATCCTAATCACCTCCATATTTCTTTTGAATAGGTTTACCAGCAGTTTTATAAGCCATATGGCCTCACATGAAGCTGTGCTCGCTGCCATATATTCTGCCTCAGATGAGCTTCAAGCTACGGACTTCTGTATCCTACTACACCAGGAGGTTATTCCTGATCCAATGTTGAAACAGTACCCAAAGGTACTTTACCGATCCACTGAACTTCCTACCCAATCTGCATCAGTAAATCCACTCAACCTGATATCCTTCCCCTTGTTGTACAAGAGCCCCAAATCAACTGTTCCCTGTAAATACTTGAGAACATGCTTGGCTGTTGCCCAGTGAGCCCTCTTTGGTTCCACCATGAATTGACTGAGGATGTTGACAGCATAGCAAATATCTGGCCTGGTATTGACTAGATATGTCAGGGACCCTATGAGCTATCGGTATAGGATGGGATCAACATCCTTGTCTTTTGATGCATCAATCTTCTTTCAATTGGTGATCATTGGTGTAGCCATAGGTCTACAGTCTCCCATCCCGAACCTTTTCAAGATTTATGTAGCATACCTTCCTTGCCCAAGGAAGATTTCTCCTTTTTGCTGCCAAACTTCCAACCCTAGGAAATAGTGCATTTGTCCCAGATCCTTCATATCGAACTCTGTGGCTAGATTCTTCTTGCAGTCTTCAATGAGTCTGGATGATCCTGTCAGGAAGAGATCATCTACATATAATGCTAAGATAAGTGGCTCGCTCTCCACGACCAGATAGTAGAGATTCAGATCTGCGTCACTCTTGACAAACCCCATCTTCTGCAAGTAGCCATCTATTCGACCATACCACGCTCTTAGTGCCTGCTTCAGCCCATACAAGGCTTTCTTCACTCTGCATACATGAGACTTCTTCTCATGAGTTTCAAAGCCCTCTGGTTGTTCAATGTATACTTTTTCTTTTATTACCCCGTTCAGAAATGTCGTCTTAACATCCATCCGATGGATCTCCCATCCCATCTAGGCTGCAAGAGATATCACAGTCCTAATAGATGTATACCTGGCTACCGGGGTGAAATTTTCCTCATAGTCAATCCCTTCCTTTTGAGCATACCCCTTAGCCACAAAATTGGCCTTGTATTTTTCAATATTGTCGTCCGCAACATATTTGACCTTGTAGATTCATCTTGAACCTACCACAGATCTGTCTTGCGGCCTTGACACCACCTCCCAGACATCGTTTACCATTATGGAGTTATACTCCTCCACCATCGCATCTAGCCAGACCTGATGTTGAGCTGCTTCCTTAAAGCTCGCAGGTTCTCCATCCTGAGCTACTAACGCTTGATACCTGTCTGGCTATTTTCGCTCCCTCTTACTGTTCCTTGGCTCTCCGATGAAGTTCTCTGCATCACGCAGAATCTGACAAAGTTCCCTGTTGGTTCTTCCTCTGCCAACAGTTGCTTTTGTTCGCTCCTCTTCCTCATCCTGAGAATCTTCCTGATTTGAGGAAGAATTCTTCACTTCCATTGGTTGAAGAGGCATGACCAATGGATCCTCTTTCAACTGCTCCTTGGAAGGAATTTCGCGAGATCTTCTGAAAGCTCTGTCCTCCATGAACTTTACATCTCGTCGTATTACTACCTTCCTGCTCCCTAGAAGATAGATCCTGTATGCCTTAGCATTCTCGTTATATCTTGCCAGATACCCCTTTTCTACAGTCTGATCCAACTTCTTCCTCTTTTCTTCGGGTATGCGACAATATGCCAAACTCCCAAATATCCTGACATGATTGACTTCAAGTGTCTTCCCAGTGAAGAATTTCTCTAGAGTAATCTTGCCCAATGCTTGATGAGGAGTCCTGTTCTGAACGTAGACAGTTGTGTTGCATGCTTCTGCCCACAAGAATTTTGGCATATCCTGATCATACAGCATGGCCCTAGCTGCTTCTACAATAGTCCTATTTTTCCTTTCTGCCACCCCATTCTGCTCCGGATTGTAGGGAGTTGTCCACTCTCTTCTGATGCCCTCCTTAGCGCAATAATCAGTGAAGTCCTTATCGACATATTCTCCACCATTATCTAAGCGCAAGACTTTTATTTTCTTACCTATCAAATTCTCCACTAGAGCCTTGAACTCCTTGAATCGACAGAAAACCTCATCCTTGGTTTTCAAAAAATAGATCCAAGTTTTCCTCGAGTGGTCATCAATGAAGGTAAGGAAATACTCGGCACCGCTGAGAGCTTTGACGGACATAGGTCCGCAGATATCTGTGTATCAATCCTAGTACACTCTTGGCCCTGTGGTTGCTCCTAGGAAATGTCGCCTTGGCATACTTTCCTAGAGCGCATCCCCTGCATACATCATCTCGTTTCGTACTCAGATCCAGAACTCCTATTACAGTGCTCCTGAGAATTCTCAGAGCTCCATGGTGCAAGTGACCCATCCTTCTATGCCATAGTTCATTCAAGTCTTTGTCCCCATGACTGCCTATTAGTGCCATTGGAGATTCTAGTTGTAATCTATACAACCGATTACTTTTGATCCCGATCTGCACTTTCTTTTTCCAGCTCGGGTGTTTGACGTATACCTTTTCCTTGATGAAGTAGACGTCATAGCCCTTGCCTTGTAGTTGTGACACGGAAAGTAAGTTCATCCCCAATCCTGGCACATGCAACACATTTATGGCATGGAATCGCTCTCTCGATGCTATCTGAAAAACCATCGTACCCTTTCTTACTGGAGTACACTTCGCCTTGTTCCCCATGGTGATCTGAAAGTTCATCTTCTCTTCTCGATATTCTGAGAAACACTCCTTGATTCCCATCATATACCACGAGGCTCCACTGTCTATATACCATACTTCTAATGATGCAGCACTAGTCATACATGCCACTTCTTCTTCCAACCTGGAAGCCAACATAGAGAAATCGAAATCTCTCTCTCTTGTGCAAGCTTCTGAAAATCTACATGAATCCCCTGAGGTGGATGCATCATGCCTTTGCATTGTGGTCTTGACCCATAACTGATTTTCCCTTTCTATCTCTAATTACTTTCTCTGATACCATGTGAAAATTCTATCACTGCAGCAACTGATTTACTTTTCCTACTTATTTCATCATAAGTTATTCATGAAATTACTTCAACAAACATTAAAATAAATATTGTTGTAGATATCACACCGTAATACAGAAACAAACATATGCACACATTGACACAGTTATTTTGGACTAATGTCCCTGGAAAAACCAATGTGGGAAAACCGGTGCAGCAAGGGAGGATTTTATTATTCAGCAATTTTCTTGTACAACAGGGTGCCAAACTGGCTTACCCACAGATAGACAAACTTCCAGCACTTTTATAAACCCAGCATAGGCCCTACTGACCTTTGCTACAGCCTGAAACCCTCTGCATCAACCTGAAACCCTCTGCGTCAGCCTGAAACCCTTTGCGTCAGCCTACTGAGGCTCTGCGCAGCCTCTCTGGGCTTTTGCGTCACTCCTGCAGCCTCTGCGTGGATGACGCAAGCCCTTCTGGCTCTACGCAGTCTTTGCTACCTCTACATGGCTTCCTCTGGCTCTGTGTCTGCCTCTTCTGCACTGATCTCCTGTCTCTCTGTTCCGTACTTGCTGCCTCCTGACTGCTCTCCAGACCACTGGTTCAATTTCTCAGCAAACCCTGCTCCAGAAATTGAACTGACTGGTCTCCCTCAGTGTGTTCTCCAAGTGCCCCTCAAGCCTCCTCTTATACCTTTTTTGTTGACATCACAACGACCGAGATTAAGTCCCTAATCAACGGCTAAGATTAGATCTGGCTTGATCCATGTCTTTTGGACCATTGTAACACAGATTCATATTAATACACATTAATATTTTATTTTTCCTAAGCTTAGACTTAGGGACTCCATTAAAAATATTAATTATTTTAATATCTCCTGATCTGTTTGGAATCTGCCCAAACCCTTTCTGGGTATTGGAGATCTTGTGTGTCCCAACCTCTCCACCAAATTTCGTGGCTAGAGCACATCTGATGCTACCCCAAATCAACAGCTCGCACCCTACCGGTATCACCACCTCCACTATCGCATCACCATAACTTTTGATGCATAGGCCTCACCTCCAAATCCTCCCTGAGAGACACAAGAGGTGAATCCCCCTATGTACCAGTGGCAATGCCACCATTGTGCTGCTCATATGTGACCATTGTGCCCCACATAACTAGGGAGAACCCTTGACCCCATACGAAGTACTGTCTTGTGGCCTGCCAATGCCACCTCCTCCGACAATCTCCTGCCAAAGTGTGTCAATCATCCCATGACCCTGTGCACAACCAGCATATCCAAATGACCCATGGAGTCCCCTCACAAATCGACTGGCCCTTCATGTTGACTAAAACTCCCCTAGCGAATGTGTGCTCTCGACCATTGGGTCAATTACGCCATTGATGTCGTAGTCAATCTACGTATTTGGTAAATGGTAGGTAGTCCCACCTAGATCTCAATGCCAATCTGGGCTTCAGGTATCCCCAATGCCTGGAAGCTCTTGCTATGCTTCACCTCGGTCTAATATCATCTCCATAAACCTAGCCCACTCCACAGGATACCAACTCAAAATCTCTCACCATCCAACCCCAAGAAAAAGATCGAATGCACGAACTTGTGCACACAGAACAAGCCATCCATCCTGCGAGTGTTGCACCCTGTGCGGCTCATGTTGCCTCATCTCACCATCCTGGTCAACACATATAATCGATCGAGATGACTCTGCCTATCCCTCTCCAATGTGCAGAGGCAACCTGTTAGTGCTACAAGCCCCATCCATGTATGTCTGAAGAGGGTTGCTTCAATGCTCTAATGTGCACTCTAGCTAGACCATTAGGGAATGCAATTGTTCCCCAACATGAGTCAGTTTGGCTACTAACTTAGCACAAACCGCTCTCATGCTCTCCAGCTCCACGTTCTACTGCAAAATAACATCTTGCACTGTCATGGCCTTCCTTTTCAATGCTAGAAGGCCAGCTTGGAACTGATGAAACTATTGTCGGCGGCCATCATCTAATGCCACTGTATCTCCTAGCACCTCATCGACCTGTTGTGCACTGCTATCATCTAAAAACTCGAAAACAGCCCTGGACACCTCATCAATGAATATCTCAACAACGGATGCAACATCCTCAACCGTGGACACCTCTGTGTCTTTTGGAACCTCATCAATGGATGGCCCTATGGTTGTATGCTCTACTCTCTCCCCTAAGGTGTTAGCCAGAGCTATCAAAGGAATCTCCAACAAGGGTGACTCATGCATCACGTTGGGTGCATCTATGTGCCCCTCACAACCTTGCATGCCCTCAGCCTCATGTTCAACCTCCTCCTCAAGCTCCTAATATCTAAAGCCAAGTCTCCACCAGCAAAAGCGCCTCCTGCTCTCACCCTCGAACTATCCCTGTCTTGTTTGCTCCTTTTGAGGAGATATAGTGGCCTGAGTCATTATTTTCCCCACATGGTGTAAATGGATGCACCCCCACGACGTGCGAACCTTTAGTGTCTCTGTTGTAAGGATGAGGATGGATCTGATCCGACACTTTCCTCAACTAGGCCAATCTCTCATCGTTCCAACGGATTCCACCCCAGAATTCCTGGATACTGAATCTTCCTTGAGCCATGGGTTGTCTATGGTTTAACTCGTCACTGTGCATATATGCCCAAATCTTCATTCATCTAGTTGGCTACCCCACAGCTGGCCAAGATAATGGCTCTGATACCACTGTAATATTCCAAATTGGAATTTAAAGCAGATAATAGATGCATGAACTAAGTTATAGCAAATATACTTTTCTACACAGGCACCAATCAATAAAACACAAGAAATAGGGCGAATAACTGAGCCATTTTATTAATGTGGAGACCTAAGTACATCAGATAATAAGAAAGATAGAACCTGGGCTTGCTATAGCAAGAAAGGCAAGATCTCATGTGAATATGTTGACACCCAAATGTTGGAAATAGCTCTACTACCAAATCTACGTCCACCCAGAAAAATTGTCGTTACCATTGCAAAGGATTTGTTGATTTAACCTTCCAAACTGATCCAAGAATTCTGAAAAAATAGCCATAGGCACTACTCCACCAGCTCAACAAAACCCAAAAATATTTGGCGAACCCAAGTGGTGGAAATGGTCCCAGAATGAACTGCCTCCTCCTCCAACAACTTTTGTTGCTAGATGCTAAACGGAAATAGGAATTCTGCCCTGAGAAGTGCTTAGAAAATTCTACAAAATTAATCCTAGCCTCCTCTCACCAAACCCACAAAAACCCAGAAAGGGTTTGAGCCGAATCCAATGTGCCCCGGTGACCCCAAGAAGTGCGTATAGTTCTAACAAGCTTGGAAAAACGCCCTGTAGAACGAATTATGTTGTAGAAGGCCAATCAATTCCTGGAAAAATATCTTCCAACCCCTGCAAATCACTCCTCCAAACTCCCTTATTTCTCTGTAGCCTGAACTCCCCAAATCTCCCCGTCAAAATGTTTGCGCAATAGTTGTCCAGAAACCCCTATGCAGACCTTGAAATAGATAAATTCGACTCTCCAAAATGTTGCACTCTCAACCCTGCAAATCAACAAGGAAAAACTCGTCCTCCCTATGGATAAATCTTTGCAAATTATCCAGCCAAAGCTCCATTGTTTGCTAGTTTCTCTCAGCCCTTCGAATTTCCTTCTGCGCCCTAAGAGAAGCATGCTCTAGCTGGAAATAGCCTACAATGTACTTCCTAGAGAAGCTCTCAGATGGACTCCTACTTACTCCCCTAGGGTGACACTCGAAGTTCATTGAAGGTAAAGGTAGAATTCTTGCTCGGAAATTCCTTGTGTTGAACAACATGGTTGTCTTCACTAAGCAGCTCAAGAAAACTAATGTTGAAATTATAAAATGACCAAAGATGCCAAAAGTGAGGCCCTCAAGCTCTATTTATAATTTGTTGGCCTCTTCTCCCATTGTCGTCCCCACTCTTTCTCTCTCCTAATTCGCACTTCCTTTTCTTTTCTCTCTCCTCCATGAATGTAAGTAACCTCCTTGGGTCGAATTTCTCTTACTTGTGGCCCCCACATTCCACAAGAGCTGCAATTTTCCCTTTTTCTCCCAAGTCTCGAAATCGGAAATGTCCCCTCTTTCCAAAATTGTCTCTAATGCAGAAAATAAAAATTGGGGACATGACAATCTACCCTAAAGTCTGTTCAAGTTCTCTCAAAATATGTCCATACAAAGTAAGGTTGAGACCCTGAATTGGTTGGATGTAAGTCTGAACTTGTGATTAGGGCCACAGAATTACAGTGCTCCTACATAGGTTTTATGAGGACCGTCTCGTTGTCGCTTAGATTGTACAAGCAATGCGACAACGACTTAGGTTGAAGGTTGTCACTCTAATCCCCAACCTCTCCATTCTAGTTGTCTCCCAACAATAGGATATGGGGGGTAGTCCCTATGGAAATGTGAAAATGAAGGACAAGTTGGCAACCAACGAGTCCAAGAGACATGATTGAATGGCCTAGCTACTTGGTTAATTTTAGCAAGCCTTAAATATTAGATCAAATCTAAATGTGAGACCAGTGCCTTACGGAGTCAACCTCTTGCTTTATATTAATTAGAATCCAAGTAACCGGATGAACAATCGTTGCTTAAATGCTTCACTAACCTTAATGAAATGCAAATCCTACCAACTAAGTGAAATGCAAAATCTTGGTTAATTTTAAGTTAAATGTCTATTCTAAGTGTGACCTTCCTCTTAACTATTTTGGAACTAGTCTCTAGAGTAGGTTGTGGGATGGAAGCCAACGGGAAGCAAGCAGAGGCTTGATTAATGATACCTCCCCCTATGTTCCAACCACCCGATACCTCCAGCGCTGCAAAGCCTGTGGCTCTGATGACTACAAGGTCACGTGTAAACCACTAAAGAGATGTTAAATCCCTCAAGCTAAATTGAGAAAGGGTGGCCCTAATATCTATCAACCAAGCTTATACTTGGAGGTAATTTAATTAATGCAACTAGCTTAGAATGATATGCAAAGATTATGAGTGTTTCTTAAGGTAAGATTGTTAAGTTGTTTAAGTACTTAGTTATGATTCAATCTTAAATTATATCAATAAGTACTTGTTAATAAAACACAATTTTAACCACAAGAAAATGTGCCAAGCTATTAAGTGCCAATAAACAAGAGATCCTTTCCAATCAATTACCCAAGTGCTCAAGACAAAATTATTTTCCACAAGATGCTCAACCAATAGATAATAACAATGATTGTAATTAAGAAAAGTTAGAGTACTTATTCACTTAACAATTAGCCACTGAAATACAAGATTCCAATGATAATCAATCTTCAAGATATGACAATGTTACTTAACACCAATTATCAAGAGACATTCCAATAGATTAGAAGTCCTTAAGCAAAGAACACTTGGATGCCAATTAAATTCTTAGAACTTCAAGGCCACAAATTGTTCAATGATGCACAATTAGAGCTACGCCGATTAGATTGCAAGTGTTCTTAGCCAATATTCTTCAATTATCAGACAATATAAAATGATTATTATGAGATGTTTCTAACCAAGAGTGACCAAATCCACAAATTCACTCAAGAGACACACAACGATATTCAATTTATGGATTAGGTGCTTATATGAATGAATTTAGTGCAAAGTTGTGATTTTTCAGAGATTATGAGCGCACAAGAGACAAGCAAGCAAATGTTTGATTCCAAATAACCAATGCTTAGCAACCTCCTTCACTTAAAATCATTAGACAAGTTAACAATTAGGATGTATAGCAATGTGAGCACCTATGTAACTTGTATTCTAATGTTAAGATAGATTTAAGACAGCAGTAAGCAAAACCACTCTAGATCCTCTTTCAAGTGCAATATGACAAGCATATGTTAGCCAAATATGAGCAATGAGAAACCAAGAGTCACACCAATCTTGACAATATGAAATCTTAGATACTTTAGGCCTCTTATGACGCAATTTTCAGTGTTATATCAGATCTGGTTACACTTATGACAGTTAATGAAATACTTTTACTTAAACAAAATTAGCCCAATTCATGGAATTAATTCCTTAATACGTCAAGCCAGTTATCAGCTAATTTTATGCCAATTTAGGATGTTTTTTTATCACTGTTATGAATTATTTAACTTGCTGAAGTAAAACAGTGAAATGAGCAAGGGTTTAAAGGTCAAACCAAAGGCCCTAGGCCTTGAAGATCACTTTCCCAACTTGTCCAAATTTTCTTCAATGAATGTGACCCAACTCTTTTGCAAAACCACCAAGAATTAGCTCAGAAATCAAATGCTCAGATTAGAGGTGGAAGAGAGGGCTAATGAGGGAAGGAAGAGAGCTGGAAGAGGAGGCTAAAGGCCTAGATAGGCCTGCGGCTAAGGCCTATAGGCTAAAAGAGGCCCACGAAAAGCCTTGTAAGGCTGCCACTAGGTTAAGGAGGGGTCGAAAGGCCCTAAAAGGGCTGCAGCCTAGGGCTAGGGCCTCAAAGAGGCCTGCGGCAAGGGGTTAAGGGTGGGCCGAGTGGCCTAAAGGCCACGGCCAGGCCTTTCAAGATCAAAAAGGGCCACAGCAAGGGGAGACGGGAGGATAAGGAGGAAGGAGAAAGCTAGACGGAGGCAGGGAAAGAGGGCCGAGGGGGAGGGAAGGACTAAACATGCCACGGCAGAGGCAAAGAAGGCAAGTCAAGGCCTTCCAAGGGCTAGACGGCTGCCCTTAAGGGAGTCGCATGCCTTAAGGAGGCTATGACTAGCCTTGAGAAGGCCCTAAAGGCTGACGTTGAAGCTGAGAAGGTTGACGCTAAGGCCAAGGAGGGATGGCGGTGGGCCTAGGAGGCCTGAAAAATTGAAAGCCCCACCAGAACAATTATTTTGCTTTAGATCTTCAATTTCACTGAAAATTCTTCAATAGTTGGCCCTGCAAAAAATTGGAGACTAGATCTTACCTTTAAGGGCCTAGATCTAGCTCTAATCCAGCAAACTTCACCAACACAAATAAATGTACAAGTACCCAAAACCCCAATATATACAAAAAATTCAAAATCCCCAAAACCCCAAACCCAGCTACAAAACAAGGGTTAGTAAATAAAATTATTTACAAATAAAATTATTATACAAAATATATTTTCATAATATACAAGTGTACAACGCTTAGAAGGAGTTTGAAAATAGAATTGTTATAGACTTTGACAATGGTTAGATGTATTTCGAAAAAATAAATGTTAGACCATAGCCCTAGCGAAGTTAGAAAATCAAATAAAATATTCAAAACACAAACATGGTCAGCCTGTGCCCACAGTTTGTGGACCTGGAGCCCAAGGGTCAGGGAACTTGCAAACTCTATATTTTCTCAACAAGAAAACGTTAAAACATACAATGAATTGGATAACCTAAGCTAAGCCCAAAACTTACCAATAGAATGTTCCTATCATCTACAAATGAAATAACAATTTAATTAATATTTGAAGCACAATATAGGAATGCGCATACCCAGCACATACCACAAATCAGTGAGACTAAAGCACCATGAACTGCACCCCAAAGTCTTTTATTATGATGATCAAAAGTTCTCAGCAGAACAATGGCTTTACATCAGCGTTTACAAAATTACATCAGACCAGAAGTCAAAATGAAGATGATCAATAGAAGGAAAATGCCTTCTATTTATAGAGAAAATCCTCCAAGTGGAAAATAACGGTTAGTTGGCTTGATCTCTGTCAAAATCATCTCGACCAACGACATATCTTTGATGATCTTTTAATCTTTGGCGTTGAAAATATTTATTTTTGAGGAATTTTTAAATTTCTCACTAGAACCATTTTTTGTTAGCTCACTCAAAAAATTGACTTAGACCAGGATCCATTTTTTCTTGAAATTTCCAATATTCCCTTGGTGGGGGACCTCCAAAAATTAACTTTTTTTAGACCCACAAATTTTTCCACTTGGAGAAAATAATTTCTCTAATATTTTAATTTTGACTCAAATTAATTAATTTTCTAGCTTAGGATTTAATTTTATTTTGCCAAAAAAAATAATTAATTGAGTCATGAGGGAATTAATTATTTTTCCACCTTCAAATATTTTAGCCATGGTGTCTAAGGGACCATGCACTACAATATTTTTTACAAAAGATCTTACAAATTCAACCCTCAAAGGAAGAATACTCATTCGTTATAGACCCTCATATAATTTACCCAATTTTGTGACACAATATGATCTAGTAGACCAAGTGATTTGTAATAACATAATTTAGCCAATTAGCTTAAATTATTCCCAAACCACTTTTACAATAAACTCGACTAAAACACTAGGACTTACCTAAGACTTCGAAGATAAATTCCACCCTAGCTTTGGGGTGAGGCTGGAGGGAAAAACTTTGTCAATTTAGAAACACAGATAATCAGAGAGACGAAAAACCTCCTAGTATGAAATTTCTCGCCAAAATCATAGGCTTACCTAGGTTGTTACATAATTAGTAGTCGTACTAGCATCATTTACATTACAAACTTGCAAAATGGGTTTTTAATGACATAATAGACTGTTGGTCGATGATTATGACTTTAAAAAAATCTCTTCAAGTCTCTGGAACCTGCTTCCTTGGAATGTTGAAAAGATGGGTGCAACAAGTCTGAAACTAAAAGAGGTCGAAAGTTGTAGTGTGGATAGAGGAGTGTGAGTAAGAGAACAATGGGTAGGGTGGTACGTGAAGGAAGAAAAAGGTTCTTATGAAGTGAAGTCATGGGCAGAATCTTTGGAGAAGTGTTGAAAACTTGAAGCTAATGGCATGAGAAGTCTATCCTATGTGGAGGTCTTAGACAACAGTTTAGAAGGCGGCCCTAAGTAGAGTGAAGGAAGAAGTTATTCATTGTTGCGTGGTTTGTGCAATAAGCACCAAGCACAGTCATCTAGGAGTAGCTAGAAATCTATTAGAAGGCAAAGGAAGGAGACCCTATATACAATGATCTAAGGAGTATGTTAGGCCCCTATACTACTAGTGTAACCCCTTATTGTTATTAGTATAACCCACTTATTATATTGATGTACCCATGTAGTGCCCATATTGTTACTATTGTGCCCCATAGAAGCCCACTATTGTTATTATTATGCCTTACATTATTATTGTTATGTCGGCTCTGATTATGTTATAACCCCTTAGACTCCTATATATAGAAAGGAGGTCTTTTCATTTGTATCATCCAAGAATTGTTCATTTATCTAATGTAAAGGAGGTTGCCCCCTCGAAGAGGCTGAATTCTAAGGCGTTGATCTATCTTTTCTATCTTTTCTTGAGCTGGTTTCATAACATTTGATATCAGAGCTTTGGATTCTAGGGTTTCGCTGCTCCAAACAGGTCATCGTGGCATTTTCGCTATAACTTTTTTTCTGTGACGTTTCAAAAGTCGCAAAAAAAACCCATTTGAGAAGAAATCGCGCTGAACCTTGGGTCCGAATTTCAGAGCTTTTCACGCGATATTTGCGGAGATATGATCTGAGGAAGTTGGTCTTTTTGCAAACTCTTGAATTACATTCAAAACAGGTGACCTGGGGAAAATCGTCATAACTTTCTCTCTGGGGATCGGATTGAAATTTCGTAAGAAGGTACAGAAAGAGGACGGACTGTAGTTTCTTGTATGCATTTTTCAGATCCAAAGGTTGAAACAGTGACACGTGGCACTTCATACAATTTCGCTCTTCTGGAAAGGTCTATAATCAGGTCATCTTGGGAGATTGTGCATAACTCTTTCTTAGAGAATCCAATTTGGATCAGACTGGTGGCATTGGAAAGAGGACACAGAGGGCTACTATAGTTCAGAATTTCAGAACTTAAAGATCTGAAAGTACAGAGTTACAGTCGTTTCAAGGTCGAGCTCCTAAAATCAAGAAAAAGCAAGATGAGGAAGTTTGATGGCAAGGATCCGGTAAATTGGATACTTCAGATGGAGCAATATTTTGATCTACATGGTGTACAACTGTTACAAAAGGTATGTATTGCATCTTCATATTTAGAAGCAGATCAATTTTTATGGTATGAAGGGCTTTGTTCTCGTAAAAAACTTGTTACGTGGTCAATTTTCACGAAGGAAATGATAGCACATTATGAGGATACAAAGAGAAACACCACAACAATTGGAAAGAGTAAAAGGGCTTTGCGACATAATGGAAAGCAAAATTATGGAAACCAGGAAGCATACCCCTCACAAATATAAAGATGGAAGTGTTGTTTCTCCCAGCCTTCCACAACCTATAAGGGTTACACCACAACAATTGGAAGAAAAAAGAGAAAAAGGGCTTGTTACAATTGTGATAGCAAATGCACTAAAGGTCATAGGTGTGCTGAGAAGAAATTATTTTACATAGAATATGAAGAGGAGGAAGAAAAGGATCAAGAAACATCAAAAGAAGAGGATATACGCCAGGACACCACCCCAGAGAAAGAAGAAATGAATCAGACCATATCTTGTAAAGCATTGGCAAGAATTATCACTACTCAAACTCTCAAGATAGAATGACATATCAAGAAGAAAAAGATGCAAGAAGTGAAAGATCACATCGAGAAAGAAGAAATGAATCCAACTATATCTTGTAATTTAATGGACGAAATTACCACTCCTCAAACTATCAAGATAGAAGGACACATCAAGAAGAAAAATGTTCAAGAAGTGAAAGATCACATCGAGCATCAAGAAATGAATCCGACCATATCTTGTAAAGGACTGGAAGAAATTACCACTCCTCAAAATATAGAAGGACATATCAAGAAGAAAAAGGTTCAAGCAGAGAAAGATCACATCGAGCATCAACAGCAAGTTCTCCAACTTTTAAAGGATAACGCCACTTCGGTGCAAAATCAAACGAAACAATAGGTAGATCAACATCGTAGTGAAAAATGTTTTGATGTAGGTGATTGGGAATTTTTACTGCTACATCTCAAGCAAGCTATTTATGAGAAGGAAATGTTGGCAATACTACACGCACTTAAAAAATGGCGACCTTACCGAATGGGAAGACTCTTCAAGGATGAGGATGTGGAAGCATTGTTTTGTGCTATTTATATTATCCAACCAGATTGGATAAACGAAGCAAGGGATGAATGGAAGAAGGACGAAGAAGTATGGCCACTTATTCAAAAGTTGCAAAAGATCCCAATTCAAGCAATATTGCCAGAAATTGAAGAGGAAGGAAAAATCATATTGGAAATTGGAGCAGTCACAGAAACAAGAACCCGACAGCTACGAAATCGATCAATTTCAAAGTATCTCATCAAATGGAAGAACTTACCCGCTGAATATTCCACGTGGGAAGATAAGAATTTTATAAAGAAGCATCAAGAACTACTCAAGCGTTGAGGACACCGCTTTTTGAAGGAGAGGGGCATGTTAGGCCCCTATACTACTAGTGTAACCCCTTATTGTTATTAGTATAACCCACTTATTATATTGATGTACCCATGTAGTGCCCATATTGTTACTATTGTGCCCCATAGAAGCCCACTATTGTTATTATTATGCCCTTACATTATTATTGTTATGTCGGCTCTGATTATGTTATAACCCCTTAGACTCCTATCTATAGAAAGGAGGTCTTTTCATTTGTATCATCCAAGAATTGTTCATTTATGTAATGTAAAGGAGGTTGCCCCCTCGAAGAGGCTGAATTCTAAGGCGTTGATCTATCTTTTCTATATTTTCTTGAGCTGGTTTCATAACAGAGTAGCTAGACATTGTTAGAGGGCAGCCCTAAGAGCAGTGTTACTTGGACCAGCAAGAAGGTTGCTAGTGGGTAGATTAGTTGAAGACCTAAGTTCAGTCATTCTTGGAGCAGCAGGAGGATTGATAGAGGCAGATTGGTTAGTTGGAGATGCAAGTTATTCTGAAGTTGCAAAAGTACTTGTGAGCAACAGAAGAGGTGACAAAGGACCTGTCAGGTGTTCAAGGTACATGGACTAAAAGGGCTAAGTCGAGATCTCCTTTGGCAAGTACGTCAAGTGTATCTTGTTCGAGGGCAGTTTGATAGTCATAAGTTGTTGGCATCAAGCCCTAGTTGTTCTTGTATCAGGACTAATTGTAAGGTTCATGATCCCTAGTACAGAAGCCCTATGTTTCTTGTATTAAAGTTATAATATAATAAGTTTTGGTTGAAAATTCTCTTATGTACTACATTGATTCACTCTTGTGCATTTTTCATTTTGCAAAGTGCTTGTGTTGTGGCATTCCAGTGTGTTTGTGACCATGTTCTGGACATAAACCTAATTTTGAAGTGCCAAGGAAAAATCAAAATGGTATCAAAGCTACTTTGAAGGGACAGTGGAATTAGAGTATGCAGAGCGTATAGCTCAAGAGGGAGTTGGTTTCCTTGTTGTTGAAGGACTTATAGCAATGGCGAAGTTGGCAGTTGGTATGAGATATGAGGACAGGTTGGATGGGTTGTCTAACTATAGTCCTTGGAAAGAGAGGATCAAGTTGGTCTTATTGGTGAACAAGATGTGGAAGTTTGTCGACAAAGAGATTAAGAAACCAACAAACCCTAAGGAGTTGGATACAAAGGCAAAGTTCATCATCTTAGATGGTGTCAAAGATCAGATGTTCTGGGAAGAACACTGCCCATGAGATGTGGAAAGCTCTTCAGGATTTGCTTTAGAATAAGAATGAGAATCGGTTGTTGGCATTAAGAGATAGGTTGAGAAGCACCAAGATGTTGGATGATGGTGGAGTATGCTGCCATTGGTGAAATTGTTCCAGCATCTAAGCTGGTGAGGGACTTCTTTAAAGGGTTTTTGCAAGGAATGGAAACCGTTTATCAAAGGGATCATCACTCGAGAAAAGATGATAGATTGGAACAAGTTATGGGAAGACTTCACCCAAGAGGAACTACAAGACAAGGATATTCACAAGAAGAAGAAGTTTGCAAATGATGATGTGGCTCTTGCAGGGAGGATGAAGGGCAAGGCGAAGAAGGACTTGAGCAAGCTGAAGTGTTATACATGTGGTGAATATAGTCATCATGCGATTAAGTGTCTGCAGAAGAATGGAGAAAATGATAGGAGGAATGGTAAGGAAGTAGTTAGGGTTGTTGCATCTTCAGGTGAGTTGGATGACTTCTTAAGAAGTTTCAAGGACTTCGCTCTAGTTTCTCATTTCTTCGAGGGTGCCATCGACAAGACTGCATGGTACGTGGATAGCGGAGCATCAAAGCATATGACAGGTTTGCATGAAGTTTTTGAGACTCTAACTTAATGGGACTCGAAGTTGCACATGGAGGTTGGCAACAAGAGTCAAAAAGCGATTACAGGATCAAGTGTTGTGCCATTCAGGATGGAGTCGGGTGGGTTGTTGCGAGCACAAGATGTACTATGGGTATTGGAGCTCAAATATAGCACGTTGTCTGTCTCAGTGATCGAGGTGAAGGGGTTTGAGGTGATTTTCCAAGCTGGGAAAGCAAAGCTTAGGACCAAATGCTCTAACTTTGTTGGAGCTATCATTGGAGTTAGGGAGCATGGACTATATCGGATGACGGGCAAGCATATAGATTAGGGGAAGAATCAAGTTCCTGAGACTCAGAGGGAGTCAAGTTCGAGCGGGAATATGCAGGTTTAGAGGGAGAATCCGCAACCCAAAAAGAGCACATGCTCTGTGGGCGGTAAGAAAACTTCCATTGGAAAAAAGGAACTATGGAATGGTCTGAAAACATTTCAAGAGAAGAAGCAAGAAGCTCTAGTGGAAGTGACACTACCGAGACTAATGTGGTTCATTCTATAGAGTATGTTGCAGTAGTGAACACTAGAGATTGCGCTAGTGTCATTGATGAAGACGAGATACTTTCGAGTCGTGGAAGTAAATCCCTCGCTAAGAGGGAGTGTTAAAATGTGCGTAGCTTGGGAGGTACTCCCACAAACCCTGGGGTACTAGGTTTGTGTGGAGTTGGTCCACAAAAAAGTGGTTTTGTGGGCAATGTACCCAAGCGGTGGGTATGTACCCAAAGTTATGGTTGCAAGACCAAAAGAAGAAAATGATATTTTATTCATTGGATGCATGAGTGGCACCCTTGAAGGGCTAAGGGACATCAAAGGCTTTGATGATGTGGCAAAAGATGAATGGAAGGAATTTTATCTCATGTTTTAATTGTGTTTAAGCATGAATTGCTTAGGTTAGCTTGAGCATAAGAGGTGGCCCTTGGTGGTTAATGGGCACCACCATGAACACTATAAAAAGGAGGTAAGATTGAGCCATTTGAACCATCCATCCAAGCAAGCATTCTCATGTGAATTCTATTGAAAAGGGAGAGCGAACAATTGAGGTAGCCACAAGCCTTAGAATAATCAAGTAATAAAGCTTACAAGTCATGGGATCAATGAGGCGCTTCAAGGTAGCATGCCCTTCCATAGTGGCCTTTGGAATGTACAAGTGTCTCCAAGCTCAATAGGGGAGGACCCTATTAGTTGGTTTCAACCTCTAAAGGGGTTGGCATGTCCATGGTACATCCTTTAAGTGGTAGGTGGAAAATGATATAATAACGGAATGGAGTGGTGATTAGGGGAATCATCCAGACCACATGTTAAGGTGCAAGGGTAGCTATAATGAGGGAAGCCCACACCTGGGAATATGAATGTGGGAGGGAGCAAATCGTGGTACATGAGTTACCCCGACCTTTGTTTTTCCACCCTTCTTCATATGCCTTTTGCCTTTGATTGATTTTTATTCATAATTGCTCCGGGCTCCAGGGGCTGGAGAGCATGATGTGTAATATGTAGAAGTGGATATCCCCTTGATGTGCGGCAGTTCACTTCCCACCAGGGGTTGGGACAATCATGGGTTCCTTAATGATGGAGGGGGCTCATCTAGGGCCCATACAAACCAAGGAGATGGCCATGGGTAAGGGGTAGAGCTCATGTTTGGCTTTTGCCCACATGCTAGATTTGCGTGTCTGAGCCATCTTTTGCATTTTGTGGTACATTTCCTCTTGAGAGTGGCCAAATTATGCTTTTTATTTTCTTTTTAGCTACATCAACCTTTGGGGCAACGTTCCAAGCCCGACCCAAGGTGTGGACAAAGGGAGCGGGAGGTTAACCCTATGCGGACCCAGTGGGCAGATGCAGACCCAAATGGGAAAAGAGATGAATGGGGCTCATATGAGTGGAAAGAGAATAATGTAGGTGGTGCCAAGGAGTGGGACCACGCAACCAAAATCGGGATTTCCCATGTAGTGCCAGCCCTAAAGCTAATGGTCAATAAAGGAGATCCCACGAGACTAGGATACAAGGGTAACCACAAAATCGGGCAAGGGAGACAAGAATACAGACCCAAACTACTCTTTCCGCTTAATCCCCTAACCAATTCATGCCCAAGAGTACCCATGACAAGTAAGGAAAATTACTCAACTATAACAATGAAAAGCCATACCTTTGGGGTCGAAAGGCCCACCTTCAAACATACATTCATAACAGATGGGCAAGGGATAAAAAGGCAAATTGAGCTATCTAAGGTGGCGAAGAAAATGGCACATCGAGCTATCTGGGGGCTGCAAGGGGTTGTTGGCTGCCAGCTGAGGACCATCTAGGATAAAAATTTCTCCCATATATACTACCAACAAGTGGTGGGTAACACATACTTCTCTTACGTGGTTATGTCATGCTTTGAGCCATATTTCAAATTTGTTATGTCTGCTTGTCGTATTAATTAATCAATGAGTGTACTCCTCCAATCATTTGATATCATGAGTCTTCAAACTTCTAGACCTACTAAGATCACGTTCTTTTACAAACTTATACTTGATCCTCACTGAAAAAGTTCCTTGACAAGAGATTATTGAGAGCAGGAATACTTCAAACAAAAATCGCTGATGATACATACCTCTTTAAGCATGAAATTTATTTCCATGACTAACTCTTCAATTATAGTATCAGTTCAGATTCAGTACGAATAACAAAACTTTATGAGGAGGTACTTCAAACTAAGTTATCAGTCCATACTGAGACATAAGTCCAAAAATCTCCTTTCTTGTACAATGCCTTCTCAGAAATTAGAAGTAAACTTGATACTTGTTGAGAAACCATAATGCATGTAGATTAGGGTGATTTCTCCTACTTAATAATTACTTCTAAGTGGTTGTTGGCTTCTTATTTATTTGATTAGGTTCTTCATGAAGCAATTACCAAAATACAATATATGGAGATCACAAGAGACAAAGAACGCAAGAAATTAGGCTCCAAGCCAAGGCAAAACCGCACAAGGGGGAAAACCCAAGAAAAATCTTCTTATAGAATCAAATCAACGTGAGATATCCAAGACCAAGACAACCACAAAGAACCCAAGTCAGCCTTCATCCAAGTCTCTTCCATCAAATCAAAGTCAACGTTGGTCAAATCTCTGAATTTTGATCATCTCCTAAAAATACTCGCACGTGTGGATAGATTAGAGTAGAAAACAAGACTTTCTTGTTGAGAAATCTATAGGGCTACACTAGGATGATTTCTCTTAATCTTGATAATTGCTTGTGATGTATTTTTACTTTTCTTGATTATTAGCTTCTTCTTTTATTATTTTATGTTCTTCTTATCATCAAACAACAACCTTAAACAAGAAGATAAACAGTACACAAGAACACAGAATGTAGGACCTGGGCCAAAACCTCTCCACTTGAGAGGAAAACCCACGAATCTCTTCTCTTCTTATAGATTCTTCAAATGGCGAATTCCAAGACCTCTAGACCAAGACCATTACCCTTCCAAGACCAAGCCAAACCTTCTTGATGATGTGCTTCTTCTATCCAAGTCAAACCCAGTCAAATTTGTTCCAGCTGCACAACTTCGACCCCCAGCTACAAAATTTCGATCTCCACTGTAGGTCTGAAATTTTTGGCCCCTACAACAAATAATACTTCCACACATGTGAGAAATTTCAGGTTTCTAAGGCTTCCATATTTATGAAGACTGAACCTAGTTACACATTTCAACACTCGCCCTTAACTAGGGACGTGTTCATAATGGTACATGGACATTCTCAAACTAAAGAGATCTCATAAGAAGAGTTGGATTGGTAAGCCATCTCATAAGCTATCATTTCAGCTTATCTTTTAGCATCATATCAGCCAGCATTGTCACGTAGCAAGGCCTTGACTAACAGCTCTATCTCTCCACAAGATCAGAGCACAATGCTGGTGAGACCAATGACTGACAGACACCATCATCATTGTCTCTCAAGGCAAACACCCCACTCGGGTGTTCACAAGGTATGTCCTTTTAGGACAATTCCTATCTTGGAATAACACATCCTCAAGGAATTTCCTCTTCGACTACTCTTACTAATTGGATGCCCTACTTCATCCTCAAAGAGTATCAGAAACCAGATGCTTACCCAATCCTCCATTCTTTCTTCATGAAGTGAAGACAAGAATGATGTGTCTATCTCTCCCTCTCAACTAGGGAAGATATATCAACCAATCCAAGCTTGTCTCTCAAATACACAAGCTTCTTATTAGGAAGAGATTTTGTCAAGATGTCAACTACTTGCTCATCGGTAGAGATATACTGTAGCTGCAACATTCCATCTTGCATCAACTTTCGTATGTAATGATACTTGTTATTTATGTGCTTTGCGAAACCACAAAGAAGCCCAAGCGGACCCAAGCAAGGGCTAGGGTTTTTCAGGTGAAACTTCAAACAAGAGACCTAGTCCAAGCAAGGGAAGAGAAAAGAGTCAAAGAAATTGGATTTCACTAGAGTTTTTAATGCAATGACTGTTGATCAAGCCACTAACCAAGGAAACCTAGGGCTAGGAACAAAATTGGAGCTAGGGCTTGGGATAATTCCAATTCTAACCATGTGAAATTCTTCAAAATTTGTGAGGGCCTAGAGGACGCCCCAACATAGTTGTGGCCCAACTTGCTCTTGAAACGGATGGTTGCGATGGATTTCGTGTGATGCCCTAGGAGACATGAGGGTTAGGGCTTAGAGAAAGAGAAAGAGGAAGGTGAAAAGATTTCCATTGAAGTGATCACCAAGGATTAGACCAGTGCCTAGTCTATTGGGAGAATGGAGTCAATGAGATTTCAACCTTTGGAGTATCTTTTACCCAATCAAGGAGTTCCCCAACAACTTCATATAGCCCTAAAGGCAACAACTAGGTTACCAAAGAAATTTACACTTCTTATTGTTGCAATTTGATGACTTATCAAGGCAATTATATAGATAATATACCCCTAGGAACATTCATTCACTATACTAGACATGTAACATATGCAAAACCCTCACAAAATCAAATTCACACTTTAATTAGGGCAAAAACATAGATTCCATGAGTGAAAATTCCATACATTATACATGTGACATGAAATAGAGAAATATACCATGAAAAAACACTTACAAGTATAGTGAATATATCCAATCATCAAAGAGAGACAAAATCGAAGCTCCAAGGCCAAGACAAGATTTCCAAATGTCAAAATGCATCAAAGATTATCCAATTCGTCCTCCAATAGCTATAGCAAAATTCTAGAAGAAATAAAGATCCAAATCCAAGTGATGATGAGAAGAGAATGAGCCTCTCATCAATTTATATCATCCTCTAAGGGTTTGATTTGCCTAATTAGGCCTAATGATGCCCCAACTAATAAAATAATGTACAAAATAACATTACTTGGTGACAAGCCCACCAAGATAGCTCCATAACATGAAAATAAGCCTCTCAAGAGGGCTAAAATGATAGATACAATAGGTCGAAGGGCCATTGAAAGGCCTAGTGGAGTCCAATATGTGCCAAAATGAGTGGATGGGCTCCAAACATAGTGATAAAGGAGGTGACCCCTTAGTCTCCAAGCAAATGACCTGTGGTGCTCCCAAGTGGCTGTGGGAGCACAAAAATATCCTCATGGATCTCCAAGTGGATCGAACAAGCATATATCCCATCTGTAAGGGATGGAATAATGATGCAAGCCCTCCCTTTATCTCCCATGGCAAGACTTGATCTGGGCCCTGGATCAGCTGCCAAGTATGTGGTGCAAGAGTGTAGTAAGCTAGGCAAGGTGGTCTAGATGCATCATCATCATCAAAGATCTCCTAGTGGATCAAACAAGCCTATATCCCATCTATAAGGGATGGAAGAATGATGCAAGCCCTCCCTTTATCTCCCATGGCAAGACACAACCTCATCTGGGCCCTGGATCAGCTGCCAAGTATGTGGTGCAAGAGTGTAGTAAGCTAGGCAAGGTGGTCTAGATGCATCATCATCATCAAATAGGTGGAGCATGAGTGAGAAATGGATGGCACTAAAGAATCCCATGATGTGGTAATCTGATCTCTGTTATAGTGGAGGCCCATGGCTCTCAATGCTCACCCTACAAATGCCAATATGACCCTTTGGAGGGCTTGAACCCCGTGTAGGGAGACCGAACCCAAGATGAAGACCCACCTGCAATCATGTATAAGATCCAAAGCATCTCCTCACCTTCCAGTACAACCTATGTTGCAGGAAACATGGGGGGGGGCCCATTTCCGGCTGGAATCTGGGACGAAACGCGGGAATGCGTTTGGTACGGCCAGGAAACGTGTTTCCGGCTGTACTGCCACGTTTCCCGAAACGGAAACGTGGCAGTACGGCCGAAAACACGTTTCCCGGCCGTACAGCACGCGTTTCCCAATTGAATTGTGTTTTTTTTATTTTTATTTTTTTCAAATTTGTTTTTTAATTTTCTAGATGGGTGTCTAAAGTTATAAAAGTGAATTTTTGCCCTAGTGTTGATATGTAGTTCATGGTAATGTTAAATTCTTAAAGTAAAAGTGATATTCTCCTTTATTTTTCATTTTCATCCTTTTACTTAAATTTTTAACATTACCATGAAATGACTCAGGATGTTTGAGAGTGGTTTCGCCCTCATTGGATTTCATATGGAGAAAGTAGAATTTTAGATCTCACTCAAAATCCAGCAGGCTTATTTGTTTTTCAGGATTTCAGGATTGGGGGGATTGCAATGTTTCCATTGGATTTTATCATGTAATAGGGTATGGAACTTGTATTTAATCAAGAAAACCAAGCCCTCTATGCAGGGGAAACTCCCAATAATCAAGATCATGTAGGGTACTAGGGTATGAAACGTGTATTTAATCAAGAGCACTAAGGTCGTTCGACTATGTAGGAGGAGACTCCCAATACAACAATGGTCCTTCTAAAGAATGGGATGTGGGTGCAGAAAATCCTGATTTGGATCTCTCTCTTGCAGCCTTATAGTCTTTATTGTACTTTCAGCCTCATATATTAATATAAATAAAGGCTGATTTTGAGATTTGGATATCTAATAAAGGTTGCTTTTGGATATTCCGATATTTTTATTTTCATTATGTGATCATTCATGAGTAAATGTGATGTAAATTAAATCTTAATGTTTAGTGTAATAAATTATAATGTATCATTTATGCTTTATGATTGCACACACACACACACACACACACATATATATATATTTAAATATTTTCTATATATATATATATATATATATATATTCGCGTTTCCCCGTTTCCAAAATTTGGGGAGGTCGCGTTTCGTATCGCTTCCCGTTTCGGAAACTCGTACCCGTTTCCCCGTTTCGTGCAACTTAGAGTACAACAAATCACCAGTATAATTGAGTAAATGAGCTTACAAACCATGGAACCAAGTGAACACTTCATAGTGGCATGCCCTTCCATAATGGGTTTTAGAATGTACAAGTGTCTCCAAGTTCAAGAAGGAGGTTAATCAAGGACCCTATTAGGTGGTTTAAACCTCTAAAGGAGTGACAAGTCCATGGTACATCCCTCAAGTGGCTAGTGTCATGTGATATAATGATGGAACGAAGTGGGGCATCAAGGGAAGGCTCCAAACCACATACCACAATACAAAGGTAGCTATGAAAATGGAAGTCCACACTTGGGTATATAGATGTAGGAGGGAACAATCGTCGTACATGAGTTACCCCGACCTTTGTTTTTCCACCCTTCTTCATATCCCTTTTGCCTTTTATTGATTTTTATTTTTATAACTGCTCGGGGCCCCAAGGAATAAGAACATGATGTGTGAGATATAGCAGTGAATAACCCCTTTAGGTTGGGCAGCGAATAATCCCTTTAGGTTGAGTCATTCATCGCCCACCAAGGGTTGGGACAATCATGAGTTCCTTAATGATGCAGGGGGCCAATATAGGGGGCCCTAGGAACCAAGGCGATGGCCATAATGATGGAGGGTAGAGCTCATGTTGGCTTTTGCCCACGTCCTATATTTGTATGTCCCGACCATCTTTTGCATTTTATGGTACATTTCCTTTTTAAGAGTGGCCAAATTATGCTTTTATCTTTCTTTTCAGTTGCATCAACCTCTGAGGCATCGTTCTAGGCCCGACCCAAAGTGTGGGCAAGGGGAGGGGGAGGCTAGCTCCTTGTGGACCCAATGGACAAATGTGGACCCGGATGGGAAATATATGAAAAGGAGTTATAATGAGCAGAGGGTTGTGACGTATGTGGAGTCGAGAAGCGGAACCATGCAACCAAAATTGGGAATTTCCCATGTAGTGCAACTCCTAAAGCTAGTAGCCAATACAGGAGAACCCACGGGATTAGGATACAAGGCTAACCACCAAGTTGGACAAAGGGTACAAGAATACAAACCAAGCCAATTCTTTCTGCCAAATCCCCCCACTAATCCATGCCCAAAAGTGTCCATGATAAGTAAACAAAAATACCCAACCACATAATGAAAAGCCATACCTTCAGGCTTGGAAGGCTCACCTTCAAACATACAATCATGATAGATGTGCGAGGGAGAATAATGGCTAGCTCAAGTGGCAGAGATGGTGGTATCTGATGGCTGCAAGAGGCTGCTGGTTGCTAGATGAGGACCATATAGGAGAAAAATTTCTCCTATGGGTGTCACCCAAATGTGATGGGTAACATACATAATTCGAAAATATCATTAGTTAAAGAAAGAATTTTTTACAAAACACTTGCGGAACTCCGGTTGGGGGAACTAAACAATTCAAGAATAAATACAACCAAAAAAGAGAATGGTATCTCCAAAGTGAAAGGAGAACAGGAATACTAGAGAGAAATGAATATCAAGAAAAGAACACCCTTTACAACATTGATAGTCATATTAAAAAGGAAGAACCTTTGACACCTTACTAATTAAAACAATAAGATATTGATAGGCAAAAAGAAAAAAATCAAAAGAATATTACCATTATCGATGGAGCAAAAACAAAACATAATAGTGGTGATCGGAGAAACACATCAAAAACCAATCAATTTTCCCCTGAAATAATGATTTAAATAAAATAGAGCAATATGCCTCAAACAAAATCTTGTTATAAACAACTCTCGTTAGAAAATGAATCTTAATCTCATTAATAAAAAGGCTTGACTCGTATCAGACAATAAAGAACCACTTGCCATCAAAATATCTAACACTGAAAATATAACACCTTAATCTTACCGAAGACCTAACCCCGACCGTCTGCGACTCGAGAGAACAGGATGGCTAGGTTTCCTGCAACCCTCAGCGCCGCCGACACAAGGAACTACATCGAAGGGGCAGCGAACGCAGGGAATCCCTGCACGAAATTGCGTGGTAGAACAATCGATCCGACTTCACCGTCATGGATCTGGCTTACCTCTGCAAATGATCGGCCCTCGGTGACAGATCAAGCCTCCTCCAGGTCTCGGACGAGCTCCCAACATCTGTTCCAGGGGTTTTCACACAGTGCGCCGATTTCTTTTAATACAACAGGGCATGGCACGGTCGGAGTAGCCCACCACCGCCCAGATCTGCAATCAAAAACGCAGTATCAACTCGAATTTGAGCCTTTAACTCAGCATAAGGGCACGAAGGAAGCGATCTGGCCGGAAGTAACCGCGGGTGAAGGAGGCAAACAGAAGGGGGCACCTCTACAACCGATTGGGACAAGGAGGGGAGGCACAGTCCTGATGCCTGAGAACTTTCCTGCGCATGGCGGCTCAGATCTGATACCAGAATTACTGCGGCTGCATCTGGAGCCACTATGGATGCATCTGGGGAAAAAAAGAAAGCCCTTATACGCGGAAGGTAGACATACAAACCCTAGAACCAACATCGATTCGCCAGATCCGGAGAACAAACATGCAAATCGGGGCTTGGTTAAGGCTGATCCGTCAGATCTGAAACAAATATTCATCAGATCGGTAGAAGGCAGACACTATTGTGTACAAATCAAGGAAGGGATGGATGTTCTGGAGTTAAAAAAGCAGATCCAGACCAAACTGGGAATTCCGGTAACATGTCAAAATCTTTTATTCTCAGGACTCTGCATGCAGGACCAACACACTCTCCAGCACTATGGAGTTGTTAAAGATTCAACCATCATCCTCA
Source organism: Pinus tabuliformis (assembly GCA_031772625.1). Lineage (NCBI taxonomy): Eukaryota > Viridiplantae > Streptophyta > Pinopsida > Pinales > Pinaceae > Pinus > Pinus tabuliformis. Next base: position 927,923,327 of record CM062811.1, on the reverse strand, counting down.
ATCTGAGACTTCGAGGCGGCTGCAAGGGAACCAGCTCAAAGAATTCAGGCTCTTTCCGTGATGCAGTCAAAGGAAAGGAACCAATGCAACACAGATCAGCACCCACACCAGAGCTTCCAGGGCCATACATTGTGGAACAGAGGCCAGAATCACCTATGATTACAGTATCATTGCCGGAGGTAACAGATCTATACACAGATTTAATTCAAAATGCTGTTATATGCAGATTCAACGGTTATTGGCCCAAAGCCGATGCACTGCATCAATGGGTATATGCTTCATGGACACCCAAATGTGAAATATATCTATGCCCTAAAGGATTCTTCATAGTCAGATTTAGCACAGAACTGGAACGGGACAATACCATTAATCAGGGGCCTTGGTTTTGGGGCAATGCTGGTCTATTTATCACCCCCTGGTTCCCGGACTTTGATGCCAATACCATGGTAGTATCGACGATGCCAGTTTGGGTGAGGCTACATAACCTCCCACTGCATTTCTGGCATCGAAAAGCATTAACAGCCATTGGGAATTCCTTAGGGAAACACCTTAAAATAGATGAGGACAGAGCCAACCGGGGAATTTTCACATATGCCAGAATATGTGTAGAGGTGGATTTAAGTCAAGGACTCCCAGATCACGTCACATTGAATTTTAATAATTCACTGTGGACGCAGCAACTTGATTACGAGAACACGGCATTCAGATGCCGAGGCTGCCTGCAGACAGGGCACCTTCAATATGCATGTCCACTGTCTAGTAAGGAGCCCAAAGGGAACAAGAAACAACAGAAAAAACCAAAAGGTTGGCAGAACACCGAACCACTGGAGGAGGAGGCACTGAACACGGATCCCTTGGACGTACAAAGCAAGCAGGAAAAAATGCAGGAGGAGAACACCGAAGGACCCAAATTGGAGCCAAATAACTTGGGACGGCAGCAAGAATTACAGCTGGAAATAAGCGGGGCCAAACGAGCACATAGCTCCGAAGGATCGGACTCAGATAAGGAACAACTGGTGTACACAGAGGAAAACCAACTTGCCATAATTGTCCCCACTCCAAATGCTGGAGTCTGGCGTAAAGTAGAGAAGAAAAAAGGAAGGAAAACATAGGCCCGTAGATATTCTATTATTTCTGCTGTATTCCTGTCATTACAGGAACAGTTTTTGCTCCTTTGTGGTTTGATTTCTGTTTTGCTGCCTGTTTTTACAGGTACAGCCATATGCATATGCTTCCAGCATGAATAAAATTACGATTTTTTCCTAGGGGAAAAAAAAAACACCTTAATCTTACCCAAACATATGTACTATGGCTGTGACAGAATAGTAATAGAGGACCTCAACTCCTATGCTTCAAGGAGAAAGCATCTCACGAGAATCTGAAAGCTAATATCATCTAAACAGAGTACCAATTACTAAATAATACAATCAAAATATCTAACACTTCAAATCTAACACGTTAATCATACCCCAACATATGTACTATGGCTGTGAAAGAGTAGCGCAATAGAAGACGTCAACTCCACCCATGCTTCAAGGGGAAAACATCTCAAGAGGGTCTGAAATCTAAATCATCGAAACAGAATGTCACTTATTAAATAATAATATTATTAAAAAGACCTGAGCCATGAATATCAGATAAAGAGCAATCCTGACATTATAAATACCTCGACTTATTGTATTAAATACTTTTGGATCAACTTACTACTAAGTCTTTAGGCTACTACGATGTTTTAGTGCATGAGCATCATCCTCTCTAAGGGATACGATATGCCATCTCTAATTGGACATGCAACTTAATTCCTTGTAAGTTTTAAACAATCTGCTTGGTCTCTCATGGTATTTAAGCAAGGAAGTTTAAGCGTAACAAGCTCACATGAAAGGAATAAAGAACCTACCATCAGAAAAAGTACATACTGATCTTTACATTATAGAGACCAATTATGAAAACCATTGGATCTGTTGGTACGAAAATGAATTTTTGTTAAAGCACAGTCCAAGAAGCATAAGATAATAAAAAAGCATTTAATGACTTAAATTCAGCAACGTAATACATCAACACATATTCCACATGAGAAGAAACAGTGTTTGCTGTGGAGCAAATTAAAATATCTCTACCATTTGAGAAATCCGAGTCTTATCTGAAAGCAAAAAATCTCATATTACCATTGCCTATTTTCAAATACATTCAAAGCAATAACGGAACTCTGGCATAAAGTTGTCATATGTTGAAAATGTAAATGCAATAGAAGAAATGAATATAAACCATAGGCAGCCCACCTCCAAAATGATCAAGTTTGGTATCATCATCCAGAGGTGCCTCCTTATTGAAGTCAAATCGTTCCCACTCTTCACTCATGCCCTTCGAAGAATCCTTCACAACTGCAAGAGTCCAAATTTATTTTAACTTACAATATACTTAATGTTTACCGGGACCAGAGTAAATGCATACAACTCTAGTCCCATTCACCCATAACATGTTAGAAAGTATGCAGCTTGCTCTTTTCTATTTATTAGTTTTACAGCCCATAAATCTTGTATATTTATGTTTATTTATTGATACCCACAAAATATATGCATTTATGTATGTGTATACACATGCATATGGTGTGTGTGCATGCACAAACACATAGGGAGAGAAAAATTATACAGAAGCAAGAACATAATAAAACTAGTTTAAACCTGTAACACATCACACAACGTATACTGCAATTGAACCAGGATAGATAACTGCCCCCCCTCCTACACACACCCCCTCTCCCCAACCCACTGTAAGCTGTTATAGCAACTGTGGTCAATGAGATAATTTGAAATCCAAAACAGCCCCTTGTAGCCATACCATCTTCTGGCAACCCAATATATCGAGAACTACATACAAAACTTGGGTCACTTCCATGAAGCATGTGACCCCCCTGTAATGGTGACTTTTCCCCACAAGAGGTAACTGCGAACAATAGATGGCATAGTAAGTTAGTTACCACCTGGGCAGAAGGATAAAGAATGAATTTCAGAATGCCAGTGAAATATTTTGATCTTCCCAAGCACAAAAGCTGACTGTTGAGTCGGTGATGAAGTACTTCCAGAGTGTCATCATAATCACCAGTAAATGTGGTCTTTTGACAAAACATATAGCCAGAAAGATGCTGCATAGGCACAAGGGGTAAAACACTCCTACAAACATGGAATATTCAGGCAACCAAAAATTCAGCAGTCTACTCTTATAAGAAGAAAAGGCAACAGTCAATTGGATCTAGCCCAGACAGTTGTCAGAAAAGGATTGTTATTCTCCCCACCTAGGATCAATTCTGGTAAGTGAAATGCTGAGCTCTTAACAAGTATATTTGTTGTATCAGCCTTGGGCCATGAAAAATCCAGTTTATCTTGGGTAACATCCTCAGAACGAAAAGAAGTGCTAGATGGGTTTGTTGGACATTGGATAAACCAACGCTCCCCGTATGTTTTGCGACATGAACTAACTGCCTCTTGTGGATTCTTATCTCTGGTGATTGGATCATTGACTAACACCTACGGGTTTTGGTCTAACGGCAATCATGATTCCCAACAAGTGGTATTAGAGCGTAGGTCACGAGTTCGATACACACCCGGCTCGCGTTGGGGGAAGATTGTTGGAAATTGGATAAACCAACGCTCCCCGTGTGTTTCGTGACATAGACTAACCGCCTCTCGTGGATTCTTATCTCTGGCAATGCAATCGTTGACTAACCCCTGCGGGTTTTGGTACAACGGCAATCGTGATTCCCAACAGAGTTTTCCTAGGATGTGTATTTCAAATAATAATAATAATAAAAAGAGAGAAGAAATGTCAACATCAAGTTCTGATAATAAAAACAACACTAACATGGCCTATCCATCTATAAAATGGAACTCACCATGAAAGAAATTATTTTATGCATTCCAAAGAATAAAAGTTGCTGATTTTAATCAAATAATAGCAACCATCACATGATTTGATTATCAGTGTTATCATACTTTTCAAATCCACTAAACATCAGATGATAAAAAAAATACAACCAGAAAAAAAAAATTTAAATAATATGATCTTAGTATGAAGACTATCCTATAGCAGAAAATTGCAGGACGAACAAAAAAAAGAATATTACCAGTCTCTGACAGCTGCAGCCTAATCTTTGCTTTTACCCTTTCCACTGGATTCTGCACAGCATCATAAAAACAATTACAGCACTGAATTATGCTTTCAAAATATGCCCACAGAAATGTCGATAGAATAAACTAACAACCATGGACCATTGAAGCCACATGGATCAACTACAACATACATAAACAAAAAGAATAATTTCCTTCCTAACAATTAATCACTGTGGCAGATCATCCCCCACCAACTTCATTGGCCCTTCTAAGAGGACTGTAGATCAACATAATGTTTCAGGGGCTCCAGAAGAGGGCAACAAGCTCCATACATGGCTTCCATATTGACAGAGACATTCTCCTGGTGTTATTATTGACATTTCAAATGATGGTATTATAAACAATTTATAACACAGGAGATCAGAGCTAAAAAACCAGAAAACAACGAAAAGATCGGGCAGCCATAGAAAATTTCATGGTTAGCACTGAAAACATACTTCAGTAACGTCTGCATATCTTTATTTTTTTGGCTGCTAATACATCACATAGGTTTGGCTGCTAAGACTCAATTACCACAATTTTCCACTATTCTTCAAAGACCTTACCGGTTGCATTCTGCTAAATTGCACTTGGTGGAAAGTGACCAGTATCAACTGGCTGAGTTCTATACAATTAGGTCAATACAACTATCCAATGAAAAGATCGAAAGTCAAAAGCTCCATTCATAGCACAGTCAGATGGTCAGTCATATTACATGCAAAGTGATATGATGGAGTCATGGACTGGGAAGTAACACTCCACCAAAAAATTTACCAGCGAGACAAAATCAATGCTGTAGAAACCCCAAAAAAGATATATATATATAGTTACACAAATAGACACAAAATTTAGAACATAAAAAAGCAGTGATTACATAACCCTTGAAACAATTATGGAACTCCAAAGTTACACATAAGGAAAGCCAGACGTACATTTTCTCTTTATATACATATATCAAATTTAAAATGAAGATATGGCATAAAATAGTAAGAAATCAACATCAGTAAATATAAAAAATTCTATCATGGAGTTGGAAGCTGCAAGGATAGATTACAAGCTTGAGTTATGACATGAAGTTATGAGTTTTGAGATATGGACTTGGTCAATGGCTATGAGGTTTGATGACGTCTGCCAAACCTCAAAAAAACTTTTCGGTTCACCAAATTTAGAACCTCAAGGTTGAAGTTCAGCAAATCTTGTGACATAGATCACCAATGGAAATCTTCTAATCATGAAGAATTTCAACCCCCACTCCAGTTATTAGTTTTCCTTATCACTCCATGCATTTAGTTTTAAATCCAAGCATAATAAAAATTTTAATGAAATGACAATATTTTCTGAAAACACAAATTTAGAGATTTCACAACTGCTGAAAATGCAAAAATAAAACACAGCAAAATTATGACAGCCACAAACAGATAATAACACAGTGATTTTTGGTCAATGTAAACCTAGAAAAACCCCCCTACAACTCTTGGGGAAAACCAGTTTGAGAGCTCTTCTTATTTCTGAAAATGTTTTTACAGAGAAACTGAAATACATGGTGAAAATTCCAACAACCACAAATTACAACTTATCTCGATTTTCATGCTTGAACTCCGCCTCGAAAATCGTGTCAATCAGCAAACTACCAAAACAGAAATTTTTCCAGCAATAAAACAACATTAAATGTTGTACGGCCTGCTTTGAAAATCATGCCCAGAACACGTTGTGTGGACTGTACGGATTTCAGTAGTACGACTGCCTTGAAAATCGTGCCCAAAACCTGCATCGAAATTCATGCCCTTGCTGTTGTCCCTCTTCCTCGATTTCTGTGCCTTTCTCCAATTGTACGGTTTTGCCTTGGGATGCATGCCAATAAATATTGCTGCCCAGATTTGTAGAAATGTCTTCTTGCTGCTCCCCTTCACTTCCTCACTACTCAAAAATTTTCTCCTTGCTCACTCTTCTCTTTCTTTCAAATGCTCATGAAAGAATGAATTGATCTTTTTCTCCTCTTCTCCTTTTACTCTCTATATGACCTTTTGGGTTACCCTAAGATCTGATGGCTGAGATTCATTTAGATCTAGGGATGAGAATAAATGTGCATTTAATTCTCACTTTCTATTTTTTAACTCACCCACTTGGCCTTTTATTTCCATAGTCACTTTTTTCACTTTCTAATTCTTCATTGACTTTAATAGTCACCTTTAAATTAGAATGTAACTTTACCACTTATAAAGTCACTTTTAAATTAAATTGATTTTACCACTTATAAAGTCACTTTAGGAGAAAAGTACAAATAAATTTGGACACTTTTTCCTAGGCCAAAGATCAAAGCCATAGGGAACCACTTGTCCTCTGGTACCCAAATTTTAACACTCCCTCTTACCGAGGAAAGTGTTCCTCACCACTCCCATCTTGACTCTAAAGTAGACATGCTTGCTCCATGGTAAGGCTTTGGTGAAAATGTCCACTACCAGCTCATTTGTGGAAATGTGCTCAAGCTTGACATCTCCCTTTTGGACATAGTCTCTAATGAAGTGATACTTGATCTCAATATGCTTTGACCTGTCATGAAAAATTGGATTCTCCATGAGTTTTATGCAACTCTGATTATCACAGTAAATTACTAAAGGTCTCAATGCCTGACCAAATAGACCAAACAAAATCTTGTGAAGCCATATGGCCTCACAACTAGCCAAACTAGCAGCCATATACTCTGCCTCAGCTGAGCTCAATGCAATTGACTGTTGTTTCTGGCTGATCCACGACACAATTGTCGAACCCAACCCAAAACAGCACCTGGAAGTACTCTTCCTATCTAAAGCACGACCTGCCCAATTTGAATCCGTGTAATGCACCTAGAAGTATTCTTCCTATCTGAAGCACAAGCTGCCCAATCTAAATCTGTGTACCCTGTCAATCTCACTCCATCACCTTGTCTATAATCCAGACCAAAATCCATAGTCCCCTGCAAGTAATGAAGAATGTGTTTTGTCTGGGCTCACACATGAACTGACTCATAGTGTTAACTGCAAAAGATATATCTGGTTGAGTGTTGACCAAATACATCAATTTACCAATCAGCTGTCTGTATAGAGTAAGATCCACCAACTCGAAATCAGAAGCGTGAAGCTTCTTCCAGATGGTGATCATAGGTGTAGACATGGGTTTGCAGTCCTCCATGTGAAATTTGCTAAGAATATCCACAATGTACTTCCCTTGTCCCAAGAAGAAATGCCCCTCCTCCTGCCGCACCTCCAATCCCATAAAATAATGCATCAAGCCGATATCCTTCATCTCAAACTCTGAAGCAAGATCTCTCTTGCAGCCCTCAATGAGTCTCTCTGCACCAGTGATGATCAAGTCATCAACATACAACACCAGAATGAGAGGCTCCTCACCACCATAATGAAGTACAGGTTCGGATCAACCTCACTCTTTGTGAAACCCAACTGCTACAAGTATGTATCAATCCTCGAGTACCAAGCTCTAGGAGCTTGCTTCAGGCCATAGAGTGCCTTTTTCAATCTGCATACATGGGACTCCTTCCCATGCACCTCAAAGCCCTACGGCTGCTCAATATAAACCTCCTCCTAAATGAAGCCATTGAGAAATGCGGTCTTCACATCCATCTGGTGGATCTTCCAACCCATCTCTGCTGCAATCGATATAATGGAGTGAATAGATGTATACCGAGCTACGGGAGCGAAGGTCTCCTCATAGTCAACTCCCTCTACCTGTGAGAACCCTCTCACCACAAATCGAGCCTTGAACTTCTTGATGTTGCCATCTGCAGCATGCTTTATCTTGTAGAGCCATCTAGAAGTAACAATTTATTTACTTTCAGGCCTCGGCACTACCTCCCAAACATCGTTCTTCATAATAGAAGAATACTCCTCTATCATGGCCTCTCTCCAAACCTCCTGGCTAGCTACCTCCTCATAACTAGAAGGCTTGGAGTCAATAATGCTTGTTACCAATGCCATGTAACTACAGAACCGCTCAGGTGGTTTACTCTCTCTAACTTATCTCTTTGGCCCAGCAACTAATGTGGCCTCACGCAAGGTATCTTGAAGCCACTTGAGCTTCCTCTTCCCTGAGCATACTTCTCCCACCGGAGTGAAAGAATCCTCATCATCATCAGAAGCCTAAACTCCTGAAGACCTGCCAACTGACCTCATGCCTGAATCTGTGCCTATAGATGCTGAAGTACCATGCGAACTGTCCATTAGTGGACTACCCTGTGAACTGCTCTGCGGACTGCCCTGCATGCTACCCGAAGAACCACCCACCTGACTCTGAGAACCACTGCTCACTGATGGACCTAACACTGTAATCGATGTACCTCCTGATCCCTAACCACTAGATCCCTATGACAGACTCAGCTGCTCCTGAGGGTCTGATGACTCCGGTGACCTCCAGAAAGCTCCCTTCTCCTCGAACTTCACATCCCGCCTTACAACCAGTTTCCTCTGCGCAGGAATATAAATCTGATAAGTTTTTGAGGCCTCACTATAACCCACAAAGATTCCCTTGTTTGCAGTGGGCTCTAGCTTGGTCCTGTTCTCCTTGGGGACATAGGAATATGTAAGGCACCCAAACATACGAAAGTGCCCAACATCAGGCTTCTTCCTAGAAAAAGCCTCCTCCAGAGTCACATTCCCCAAGGCACGATGTGGACTCCTGTTCTGCAAGTACACAGCAGTGTTGCAGACCTCTACCCACAAAATAAAGGTAACCTCTGATCATGAAGCATGGCTTTGGCAGCCCCTACAATGGATCTGTTCTTCCTCTTCGCAACCCCATTCTGCTGGGGGTTGTAAGGAACTGTGAACTCCCTCCTAATGCTTGCCTCGACACAAAAATCAACAAACTCACCAAGGGTATACTCCCCTCCATTGTCCGACCTGAGAACCTTGATCTTCCTACCTGTTTGGGTCTCCACATGAGCTTTGAACTCTTGAAACCGCTTGAAGACCTCACTCTTGGTCTTCAAGAAATAAATCCAGATCTTCCTGGAGTGGTTATCAATGAATAAAACATAGTACTCATAGCCACTCAAGGATACATGAGACATCCAACCACTCACATCAGTATGAATCAAGTTAAGGATCCTGGTCGCTCTGTTGTCACTGCTAGGAAAAGGAGATCTCGCAAACTTCCCCATAGCACATTCTTTGCATACATCAAGGTGATCAGAACTGAAATTTGGCACACCAGTGGTGATCTCCCACAATGTACTCAAGGCCCCATGATACATGTGCCCCATCCTATGGTGCCAAATCTCACACAACTCTGAACTGCTAGATCTGTTGTTGGTCCTGTCTCGGGTGCTGCTACTCAATGCCATCAGGGATTGGAATGAGAACTTGTACACCTTGGCATGGCGCACACCAATCACTCTAGCTGAAGAAGTTGGAGTTCCCCTAGGATATATAAGCACCTTCCCTCTCCTGAACAACACATCATACCCTCTATCCTCAAGTGTTGAGACGGATATCAGGTTCCAGGCACATATAGAACATTTGACACTTTCAAGGGAGGTTTGGGTCCCCTATCAAATGTCAATGTCCCCACACCGACTGCTCTAACCATGTTGTCATCACCAAGTACTACTTCCATATCAGTATCATCCTCTAAAAGCTCTGAGAAGTACTCTTTGACTCCTGTCGTGTCGCAAGAAGCGTCACTGTCAACATACCCAATGCTAGAAGATGCTCTGCTAGTAGTGGAGAATGCACACTCCCTCTGAACCTATATGGCAGGTGATCCTGCACTAGTGGCCTCACAAGCTATGAACCCAAACTCCCGATCAAAGCTCTCTGAGAAGCTCTCTATCTCTGCAGAAGCTGCCATGGGTTTGTCTCTCCCTTTCTTGTTCTTCTTCTTCGGACACACAACAGCATAGTGTCCCAACTTTTGACAATTCCAACATTTGACTTTGGAATAGTCCTTCTCCTTGTTCTGCTGCTTGCCTTTACCTTTGCCTTTGCCTCCACTGTTGGAAGCTTGCTTCTTTGCTCTGCCCTTCTTGCCTCTTGCTAACAATGCCACATTGTCATCCTCCTCCACCTATTTGGCTGCCCCAAGATGGTTCTTTATGATCTCATTCTGAATGCAATCATCCCACCTCTCCCATCCGGGAAGGTTTTCTCGTGCAACAATGCCATCCACAAAATTCTCCTAAGTCTTGGGAAGACCATTCAAAGCAGTCCTCACCAACTCAGTGGGTGCAATGATCTCACCTACGGCTGCCAACTCATCTCTCACTGAAATGATCTTTGTGACGTATGTTGTAGCACTATCAGTCTTAGCCATTTTAATGGCCTTCAGTTTCTCCTTTAGGACCATTTTTTTGTTTTCAATTGAGCTCTGGCAAAGACTGGTCAAGGCTGTCCACATCTCATGCACGTAAGTCTTTCCTCTCACATGAGGAATAACATTATCTTTGACTCCTTCCAAAATCAATCTTTTTGCCTTAGCATTCTTTTTGTTAAACTCTGCCAATTGTACAGGGTCAGCAGGTACTACTATTGGGTTTTGTGTGGTATTTACCATAATGCCCCAGACTTCTGCTTCCTCAAAGATGCTCTGGATTCTCTCCTTCCGCGCACTGTAGTTGTTATGCCCATCCAACCTGTCTTCCACTCTCAAACCTAAAGACATGTTTCACTGTCCTACCAAACTGAAATTTTCAAATCTGTGTTAAAGGTTTCTATTTTCTGTGTAAAAATCAGTTTGCTGTAATTTTCACTTTGCTGTCCCAAACTGCACTTTTCAGTCAACCAAGCTCTGATACCATGAAAAATTTCAACCCCCACTCTGGTTATCAGTTTTCCTTATCACTCCATGCATTTAGTTTTAAATCCAAGCATGATAAAAATTCTAAAATCTGGAAATGACAATATTTTCTGAAAACACAAATTTAGAGATTTCACAACTGCTGAAATTGCAGAAATAAAACACAGTGAAATTATGACAGCCACACACGGAAAATAACACAGTGATTTTTGGTAAATGTGAACCTGGAAAAACCCCCCTACAACTCTTCGGGAAAACCAGTTTGAGAGCTCTTCTTTATTTCTGAAAATGATTTTATAAATAAATTGAAACACACAGTAAAAATTCCAGCAACCACAAATTACAACTTATCTCAATTTTTGTGCTTGAACTCTGCCTCGAAAATCGTGCCAATCAGCAAACTACCAAAACAGAAATTTTTCCAGCAATAAACAGCATTAAATGTTGTACGGCCTGCCTCGGAAATCATGCTTGGAACCTGCTATACGGACTATACAAGCCGTACGAATTTCAGTAGTACGAGTGCCTCGAAAATTGTGCCCAAAACTTGCCTCGAAATTCGTGCCCTTGTTGTTGTCCCTCTTCCTCGATTTTTGTGCCTTTCTCATGTTGTACGGCTTTTCCTTGGGATGCGTGCCAATAAATGTTGCTGCCCAGATTTATTGAAATGTCTTCTTGCTGCTCTCCTTCACTTCCTCACTGCTCAGAAATTTTCTCCTTGCTTTTTCTTCTCTTTCTCTCAAATGCTCATGAAAGAATGAATTGATCTTTTTCTCTTCTCTCCTCCTTTTACTCTCTAAATGATCTTTAGGCTTTTGGTTTACCCTAAAGATCTAATGGTTGAGATTCATTTAGATCTAAGGATGAGAATAAATGTGCATTTAATTCTCACTTTCTATTTTTTAACTCACCCACTTAAATAAAGACCCACTTAGCCTTTTATTCCATAGTCACTTTTTTCACTTTCCAATTCTTCATTGACTTTAAATAAAGTCACCTTTAAATTAGAATGTAACTTTACCTCTTATAAAGTCACTTTTAAATTAAATTGACTTTACCACTTATAAAGTCACTTTAGGAGAAAAGTACAAATAAATATGGGCACTTTTCCCTATGCCAAAGATCAAAGCCTTAGGGAACCACTTGTCCTCTGGTACCCAAATTTTAACAAATCACCCTTTGGGTCAGCATTTGGAACCTTTCATAGCATCCCAAGACATATCCCATACACATTTGTATGTTATAGGTAAAAGAAGAGGAGCATTAGAGTGACCAGCTACAGACAATTCCAGAGAAGGGTGCCCCCAGCCTGTCCGATTACCTCCCAGTTCCATAGGAGCGGTCAGAGATCTATTCAGAGTTTATTTCTTTTGACCTCAGATGCTAGGAGTTTCACTCACTCCTACATCCCCCTCAGGATCATACAGCGAGTCCCATGGCTAGTTCCCGGGGACTTCGACCGTGAGCCAACACCTAAATCACCTCCCTCACCATCGACCACCATACTTAGAAGTTGTTGACATCTTTAGTTTCATTGTCAGAGCTTCCTATCTCACTCGTTCTTTCTTCACAGACTATTGATTATTATGTATCGTGCCACAGCCTTCTATATGCATGTCATGGCAGCACTACCGCATGCTTCTTTATTTCTTTATGTTATTTTCAGCATTTTCTGTGAGTTGCATTTGCACTCCCACATTATATTCTTACTAATCGTATTATTCTTCAGTCCCAATTACCTACTTTTATGGTCATATCTTGGACATCGAAAAAATTCTCTTATCTTTATCTTATTTCCTGTGCATGAAACATTGTGATTCCATCATTGATGCTTCTGCATATAGGTAGTTGCATACTCACTGAACACAATGTTACTTTTATCAAGTTGGCAAATATATCACCAAGGGTCAAGAGTATAAACTATTGTCAACATTGGAGAAAAGATTGAAGAAATCGACAAACTTTAAAAATTACAAAATATTCTTTTTTTGAACATCTAAAACAACAACAACATCAAACACATGGCCACATAAATATGAAAATAAAACTAATACAACAAATGTATAAGATGTCAAGTGCTACATCACACATCAATATTGTATTTTGATATCAATCCTGAGTCTTGAGTCCTACAGACCAATAAGATAAGATAAGATAAGTTTATTAATGAATGACCACAAAAGTAGGTCAATTGGACTAAAGGATACATCCACTATGAGTACAATGTGAGAGTGCAAACGCAACTTCTAGAAAATGCCAAATCTAAATCTAAGATAAAGTGAAGAAGGATGCAACAATAGGACAGCGTCATAAACATGTATATAATCAGATCAAAGGCCCTGATTGTAGAAGACTAAGTGAATAATTCCAAGGCTAGAGGTCAACAACGTCAAGAATCCTAGAGTCTAATAGCCAACAACTAGGGGGGCGACAATGACATTGGCTTGCTAACGGCGTCGTTTGAATCCAAAAAGGTGCCTGGTTGCACGATCTTGGGGGGGATCTAGGAGAAAGGGATACTCCTAGCATCTGAGGTCGAAGGAGAGAAGCTCTAGTAAGTCTTTGGCTGCTCCACTGGGGCTGGGGGCTGTTGAGAAATCTAGGGCATTATCATTAGGTGATTTCTCTTCTATTTGTGACTGCTTGTGAATGCTTTTTACTTGTTTAGATTAGGATCTTCTTCATGTTAGATTATTAGTGTTCTTCTTCATCAAACAATAACCAATGCATAAATACACAAGAGACACAGTATGTAGGCTATGAGCCAGGGCCAAAACCTCTCACTCTTTGAGAGGAAAACCCGCACAAATTCTTCTTATAGAGATTCCAATTGACAAATACCAAGACCAAGACCCTTGACCTATTAGTCACTCTAAGACCAAGACACAAGTCCTCTCATTTCAACCTTCTTATCATTACGAAAATCTTCATCACTGCCTTGATACTGAGATCTTCCTCACTGCCTTGATACTGAGATCTTCCTCATTGCCTTGACACCGAGATCTTCATTACTGCCTTAACAACATTGTTTCCTTCATGAGCCCTTATCACAGAGATGATACCTTACCACAATAGTATTATCAACAAACTACAGTTACAAAGAACTGTTATGTCATCAATGATACCTTACTGCACTTTGATGTGACACTAAGACAGAGGTACACTTCACTCGTCTCTGTCATCCTGTACCTTTCACTGAATCCTTTTACTGAGACAGTTTTCTTCATTCCATCTGAACTGTTGATCAAGGAGATCTGATCTTGTTACTCTGCTCATCCATCCGAAATACAGAGGGATCTAAATTCCCTTGACTGTGATTATATCCAGCCTATTTACTATACCCATCTGAATCCTATCTGAACTTCTTTCTGCCTTCTTCACCAAAAATCTCAGACATCCGAACTTCTTTTCTGTGAAATCTCAGAGATATGCGAAGTTTGAATTGTGCTAATACGAAGAGCCTAGCCTCAGATATATAGTAGTTCGTCCATATAATTTAGCCGACATGAACATTCGAATGGGTGTGCCTCCTTAATGTGAGTCGACATGAGTTCCTTCATACATCCTGAGGCCGACATAGGAAGAGGAGGATTGTGCTTGTCTTTGGAGGGCTATTTTACTATAATACATTTGACATATCTTTATACATGACATTGACTCTTTGACAAATCCTAAGGCTATTAATGGGAGCCGTCTAAAATAAACTTCTTGCTCATGAAACCCATGAAGCAAGGCATTACAAAAATAATTTTATTTACTTATTTTCATCATTTACAAAAATCATAATTGCATGTCATTATGAAGACCAAACCTAGTTACATTTTACAACACTCCCTCTTAACTAGGGAGGTATTCATAATGGTACTTGGTCATTCTCAATCTGAAGAATTTCTCATAAGAAGAGTCGGATTGGTAACCCATCTATATAGCATCATATCAACAAGCATTGTCACATAGCAAGGCCTTGACTAACAATTCTATCCACATGATCAGATCACAATGCTGGTGAGACCAATGATTCATAGACACCATAATCATTGTCTCTCAAGGCACATACTCCACCCGGGTGTTCACAGAGTATAACCTTCCATGGGATATTCTTATCTTGGGTAGCCAGCCCTTAAAGAATATCAGTCCTCCACGACTCCTCTAATTTTGGATGCCCTATTTCATCCTCAAAGAGTATCGAATGCCACATGATTACCCAATCCTCTATTCTGTCCTCCCAGGGGAAGACCAGAATGATGTGTCTATCTCTCCCTCTCAATTAGGGAGGACATATCAATTCCAATAATGGAATGTACTCATTCTTATGGAAGGAATGTACCTAAGCTCCCTCTTGGCTTAGGAATTACAGGCCCCCCCTTAATTAGGGACCTACAGCGGCTCCTCAACCAGCTGCTTGAAGATCTCCTTCCTTCGATGTCATGAATTTCTTTGTGAAGGAGTCTTCATCTTTTGTGGCTTCTTCATAGGGCACAGACCAGCCATCACTTTCATTCATGAACCAGTCATGTCATCATTTCTTTCATTCGAAAGTGATCCATCAGTCTACATCTCGTCTTTGCTTCATGTCATGCTGCTTTGTTAAATTTTAGGTATGTTCTATGTTGGGAGCAATTTACTTCAATTTTTCATTTTTAGCTCAATGACAATATTCAGATCAGCAATCACATCAACATGATAGTAAAGTGCAAATAGAACATAAACATAAACATCAGAAAACAAGCCCAGACAAGAGGACACAAGATGTGGCGCCAGCCAAGGACAAACCCCAATGTGGGGAAACCCTTGATCAATTCTTCTTATATTCTTCAATAGTTCAGCAGAGAGAGAGATAGTACATATACATCAGAAGTCAACACATTGACTTGACAAGATCAGACATCAAAGATCTTCACCAAGAAGATGACACAATAGTTCCGATGAGAAGGACTGTAGATCTAAATTCACGTGAAGACACACTTATCGGCCCTCATACTTCAACTGATTCTCCAAGGTGATTCCATCACCATGTTGCATCCATCACCATGTTGCATTCAACTATGCTGCAACCATCACCATGTTGCATCCTTGTTAGCTGACTAATCCTCAACATAGTAATATTAACCCATGACAGTAGCTCTGTCCATCTTATAGGCAATCCTGAGAATAGCCTTGTTGCTAGCTATGGCCTACGGCCTAGCCTAGCAACAAGATAGGCCTCCAGTCCTTTATCAACCAGCATCCAAGCATCATAAGAACTTGACTCTGCTGTCAGCCCTTTCAAACATCCAGTTGTTTACATACGCTGATCTAGGGCAGATGCATTCCTTCACTATGTAACAGTGACTTATCACCATGCTGTCACCTACAGCAATCCGAATTTATATGTTGTCCTTTCAGACCTCCAGATACATACCGAGACATATCAATGAAGTGTCACCAAAATGTGACCACTGTAGCAGCACCGAAATTCTTGTCACTGTAATCTGAGTTCCCATATTGAAATACTTGTCCTCCGAATTTGACACTACAAGCCATCCGAACTCATTGACAGTGAGACAACATATTGTACCCTTATCACGCTTCATTACCAAACTTCCCACTGCAGTTTATCTGACCTTATCACTGTATGAGTTCAGAGATGAATCCGAGCTTCTGTTGACTGATTTTAGTCCTAGACAGAACTCCGCAATCCCTTATCTTTCCTGTGATTACATCCAAAGATTATGCTGCTACTGTATTCAAAGTTACAGTGACATTCAAACTAACCTCTTCCACTGTCCATCTGAAATCAGAGACATATGTGAAATTCTGTGTTTAGGGTACATTGAGACAACGTGTTTCTCTTTTTCCTAACCTTCATTAAGACAACGTTCATAGAGCTCCCTCCTTGACAGCGAAGAGCCTTCTCTTTATTATCTGCAGCTAGGGTTAGCTGTGTGAACTGCAGCTAGGGCTCTTTTGGAGCATCCTTTGGCAGCGTATAGAGGCTTCCTTAAGGCTTCTCCTTGTTGCGTAGAAGGGCCTTCTTTAGGACAGCGTAGGAGCCTTTCTTAGACTCCTCCATGATCGTGTTAAGGGTTGTCCTTCATGATAGCATTCAAGTCTCTCCATGACAGCGTTAGGATCTAGCCTTCATGACTGCGTATTAGACTTAGGGCATCATTAGGCCAGCGTATTAGACTCTTTCATGGCTGCTTGTAAGACTCCTCCAAGACTGCATTAAGGCTTCTTTATTGACTGCGTTACGGCTTCTTCATTAGGGCAGCGTAGAGCCTAGGGCACTCCCTCTAGATCTCTCCTTCATCAAAACCCAAAACAGAATGAAGAGAGAGATCACAAGAATGTGAGTGTGTGTCAAAATGACTTGAAGGCCACCTCTATTTATAATAAAACGTGGAGGACAAGTGGGGGTAATTTGGTTGTTGGCCAACCTTGACGAATTGTCACATAACACAAATAAATTCATATCTCCATGAATACATGTCTGAATCGGATGATCTTTAGATCAATCCTACACCTCTAGACAAGAAGAATCCAAGAAAAATATCAACTGCCATAAATAAGTAGACCCACATGGACTTTGGCCCTAGTTGCGAATTTTAACATGCTTCCCTTGGCAGAGCTGCATAAACCCATCCAGAAATTTGTTCAAACTTCAAAAATAAGAAATGAACTCAAATCAAAATTAACTTTGTGAAGGTCTTTCATCATGACATTTTCCAGTGTGCATCATCATCCTACATACATGTTGACATATCTCCCAAAGATATCCATTGTCAAGGGTCTCCATTTTTTTCAGACTTCCATCAGAGTCTTCATATCTTTACGGGAAATTTCCTAGTCAAATCTTCTTGGTCTTTCGAATGTTGATTGTGTTTACCATGGTTGCATATCTCACGATCTCTTCCTTTCTTTCTTCACACATTTCATTCCCAGGAGCTTCCAATCAGAGTTCCTCAATTGTAGTCAACCATCTCATACTTCATATGAGGACATATTATGTTGATTTCATCTAGTGTGACCCATGCCATTCGGCAGCCTTTCATAGGAGGAGATTCCTTTTCCTTTGATCATGCTTATCAAGATCAAGCAGTGAATCATGTTACCTGCAACCATACAACATGACTTTATAAAATCAAATACAAGCATACATACCTCATTTACCTTTAGGTCATCTAGGCTTCTTTCAGCAGCTTCCTTGATTGAAAAGATCTTCAACCCCTTAATCTGCTTCATCTCTTATGTCATCATACCATCATCCCATTAATTCCACATGTTGGAGTTCTTGATGAAACACTTGCTTCCACTCTAGATCAGTGAACCCTTCCGATGATGATTCCATCAGAGAATCTTGAGGATCTTGCATATCCCTATCCAGCAGATGTTTCCCTTTTGACTTGATGTATGATGAGCCTTGTCCTGGATGACTTCTTTCTTTCCTTAAGTTTCCAATGAGGTTCCGAAGAGCTATATCCTTCATAGTTGACCGCCATGGATTTTGTTCCATTTGTCCTTCATGTTTCCCAATGGTGATGCCACGAGCTCTTGCTTCTAATGCTTTTCCTCTTACAGCTTCCTCCACTTCTTCGGCGAAATGGGCTTCTTATCTATTCTTCTTGTTGTTTCCCTTGAACTTAGGACAATCTTTCCTATAGAGCTCATAGCATTGAATCTTAGCAATGTTCTTCTTTCCTTTCGATAAATGTCTGAATTTTTTTGCCCTCAACCTGTCTATTTCTATCTTGCATAGAAAACACAAGTTGTTGAATGGGATAGCTTCCTTATCCTCAGACATTTGTTACTTTGTTCATCAATTAGTGCATTTAGAACAATGAGTATTATCTCTCCCAAATCTTGCAATTGAGATCTTATGAAGATAACCCTTCATCCTTTGATACCTTTAATTTGTGTAGATCAGATCTAAGTGATGTGACCTGCTTTATTGCATCTTCAAAGAATAGCTCTACCAACCTATCATATATATCTCTTTGATGTCTCCAATATTGCTATATGAGGGGACCTTTCATAAGAATCCCTTTCCATGTATTCAGAGGAGACCTTTCCATTTATATGTTCAATGACTTCACTTTCTTTGAGGACTATGTTTATCCTCCTTTTCCTTGCAAAACGAAGTCATTTTACCAAATTTGAACATAGAATGAAAGATGATTACTTTGATGATGGTTGAAGATGTACTAGTGCTCCTTTTGGATGATCTTCTTCCAAATGAAAAGTCCTCCTTCAATAAAGGAGATTGCTCCTTCTATGATGTCAACGCCTTTAGATCTAGCTTCCTTTGTTGATGGTGATTAATGAGGATCTTTTGATGCTTCCTCAGATGATCTTCTTCAAGGATAAGGATGAGATCCTTGCTGCAATGATAGGGAGCATGCCTTATAGCTTTTGAAGATGATAATGCCTTCTCGTCTTCAAGACACTTCGGCTTCTTTGGTAGCGAGTGAGTACAGATCATAAATGCTTCTAGGTTTTCAACTTTCTCCAAGATGATGTGGTCTTTGTCTTTAAAGTACTTTGAGCTACCTTGCTTTATAGATAACTTGATGAGGGTCTTTGTGGTCTTTTGATGGTGGTCTTTTGATGATGACTATATCATCCAAAACTTTTTGTCGGTGTAGACTTCTAGTTGCTTTGATTTGTAGATCTATTTGCATTGAGTAGAAATAAGGCTTTGGTCTTGATTGATGATCCCAAGACCTTTTCTGAAGTAGACCTTCTTCTTTGATCTAGGGTTTGATTCTTCAATGTAGATATTTGATCTTTCGCTTTGATATCCTTAAACTTGTTTTGATGCCATTCTTGAAACTTGATCCATGAGTGTCCCTTTGATTGCATGCCGTTTTTCTTGACTTTGACACCTTAGATGTGAAAACATGTTGAGAAAGCTAGGGCATTATCATTAGGTGATTTTTCTTCTATTAGTGACTACTTGTGAATGCTTTTTACTTGTTTAGATTAGGATTTTCTTCATGTTAGATTATTAGTGTTCTTCTTCATCAAACAGTAACCAATGCATAAACATAAATACACGAGAGAGACGGCATGTAGGATATGAGCCAGGGCCAAAACCTCTCACTATTTGAGAGGAAAACCCACACAAATTCTTCTTATAGAGATTCCAATTGATGAATACCAAGACCAAGACCCTTGACCTATTAGCCAATCTAAGACCAAGACACAAGTCCTCTCATTTTAACCTTCTTACCATTACGGAGATCTTCATCACTGCCTTGACACCGAGATCTTCATTACTGCCTTGACAACATTGTTTCCTTCACGAGCCCTTATCACAGAGATGATACTTTACCACGATATTATTATCAACAAATTGTAGTTACAATGAACTGTTATGTCATCAATGATACCTCACTGCATTTTGATGTGACACTGAGACAGAGGTACACTTCACTCGTCTCTATCATCTTGTGCCTTTGACTAAATCCTTTTACTGAGACAGTCTTCTGCATTCCATCCGAATTGTTGATCAAGGAGATCCGAACTTGTTACTTTGCTCATCCATCCAAAATACAGAGGGATTTGAATTCCCTTAACTATGATTATATCCAACCTATTTATTATACCCATCTGAATCCTATCTGAACTTCTTTCTACCTTCTTCACTGAAAATCTCAGACATCTGAACTTCTTTTCTGCGAAATCTCAAAGATATGAGAAGTTTGAATTGTGCTAATGCGAAGAGCCTAGCCTCATATATATAGTAGTTCGTTTGTATAATTTAGCTGACATGAACATTCGAATGGGTGTGTCTCCTTAATGTGAGCCGACATGAGTTCCTTCATACATCTTGAGGCCGACATAGGAAGAGGAGGGTTGTGCTTGTCTTTGGAGGGCTATTTTACGAGAATACATTTGACATATCTTTATACATGACATTGACTCTTTGACAAATCCTAAGGCTCTCAATGGGAGCCATCTAAAATAAACTTCTTGCTCATGAAACACATGAAGCAAGGCATTACAAAAAATAGTTTTAATTGCTTCTTTTCATCATTTACAAAGATTATAATTACATGTCATTATGAAGATCGGACCAAGTTACATTTTACAAAAGCTAGTACCCTACTTGGGGAAGGTCTGGAACTAATCCCTCTAACACTTTGGGGATGAGTGAACCAATGTGTTGTTCGGCATCTGCAATGGTCTCAAGATACCAGTTGGCCTCCCAAAAGGGGGGGCTAAGGGAAGACCCTAAGTCTCACTATTCTACTATCTGATTCAAAATCAAATCAAAAAATTAATAGATGTACTCATGATTCATCATCATGAAAAAAATTATCAGAACTAGAACCAGCCTTCGAAAAATTTAATCTAAAATTTTAAAAAGTAAAAATAAATTATATATATATATATATGTTGATTTTTGTGTAGCTTGGGAGGTACTCCAAGCCCTAGGGTTCGAGGATTGGAGGGCAAAGCACCACAAGTAGGCTTGTGGGCTTGAAACCCAAGCATGGGGTTTTGCACCCATCGGGATTTGGGCCAAAACCATGAAGAATTTGAGCATGATAAAATTTAAGGTGATAGAGTTTGGCGTGTCAACACTTTGAAAATCACCCAAATCGAAGCTCTAGAACTTGAGTTATGAATTTTTGAAGTTGTCATTAGTATTTGGACAGTCAAGTCATGTAGGCTTGAAGAGGATTCGTCCAATAGACATGACCCTTCATGAATTCGTTGGAGCCCTTGGATTTGGTATAAATACAAGGTGAGGGAGCATTCATTTGATCATCCATTGTGCAACACTAATACACAAGAGAAGAACTCGGTGGTGGAGAGAAAGATCCTTGTTTTGGGCCGTAGCCAAGAAGAAGGACAACGAGGTTAGTTGAAGGATTGTTTTGGGTTATTTCAAGAGGATAGAAGTGTTGGTTGAGGGTCGAGGCCCTCTTCTTGGAGGTCGAGGAAGAAGTTTGTTTTCAGTGCCAAGGAAGGGTGCAGACCCTTGAGAAGGGTTGTCGTAGCAAGGAGAAGGCTTGTTGTAGCAAGCCGCAAGCCCTAGAAGCCACTACAGGCCTATTCTAGGCAAGACAAGAGGGTCATAAGGCCTAATTGAGAGTTGATGCAGTGAATAGGGCAGCGTGGAGTTGGAGGCTTGCTAGAGAAGAGAATCAGCGGCAAAAGGAGGATTGTTGAAGAGTTTTTTGAGGGTTGTTCAGACTATGTATTGTGCCCTAACCAGACCTAGAATTGCAGCAGTCAAAGAGGACCTCAAACAGTGAGCTGAGATGTGTTTTTGAGGTGTTGGATCCGTGTTTGAAGGATCAGTTTGGATCAATCTACATTGCAGTTTGTTGGGAGTCATTTGTTGGAGTTGCCTTGGGCATGAAGGAACTGAAACTAGGAGAAAATCACGCTATGGAGTGAAGTAGGTGTCCTAGCGTGGATAGAGTTGTTACAACTTATGGAAGCCAAGGAGGTAGGGCTGACATAGCATGTTAGAAGCCCTCACTAGTGGGCAGTTTCACAGTGAAGTTTGGAGCCTAGATTTGTGCAATAGCTCCTCTATTGCAGAGCAAAGGGCAGAGTTGGAGAAGTGTGTTGGCAGCCGTGTGTAAGTGTATCCTAGGTGTGAGGATGCCCTAACTAGGTGAAGATGCTACAGCGTGGACTTGGTCACTTGTGGATCGTTGGACCAAGTGTGAACGTGATTGGGCACTTATGGTCTGCTGGAGGACAGCGTGATAGTGTCCAAGTTGGAGCCCAGTGAGCAATGCCTTGATGGACAAAGGTAGTTGCGAGAGAGGCAGTTGTTGAGCTCAAGGTTCTGATCAACCAGGAGCAGTTTGTGGAGCCCGAGACTTGTGTGTGGACAAGGACTTCTACAGCAGATGATGGGAGCAGTCCTCCTAGCCCGTGTTCATTGTAGGAGATGCACATCCTGTAGTGATAAGTGGCAACCCTCTGTGCCCTATGTTGGTATTCATCGGTGCAGCACAAAAAGACCATAGTGGGTTGAAGTCCCTGAGTAGCTGAGGAGTCGCAGTGGGCAGCTGAGAGTTCTGAACAAGTGGAGTTGTGAACAACTCGACAGGAGTCTCGATGTGTTAATACGTTGATGGACGAACAATCAACTACTAAGCAGATTGGATAGCCGAGATTCAGTGGCCATATCGACTTGGAGTATTGATAGAGGCAGGAGTCGCAGATCATAAGCTAAAGGACTAGGCAGGTACAAGGTACGACCAAGAGGGACTGAGAGAGCACACTACATCAGCGTGATGGTCAGAGTATCTTGTTGAGGGCAGATTGGTTGTCGATGTACTAACACCAAGCCCCAGTTTGTATCTTGTACTAGTGGATGTATGAGGGCCATTATCCCTGGTACGGGAGCCCTAGACTGTTATATTATATGTTGTTTAATATAACGAAGTTGGGTTGAAAATTTTAAAAAGTTGTCCATATTTTGTGCATGTGTGATTTACTGTTGTTTATATTCCGCTGTGCAAAGTAGTTATGTTGAGATTCTTGGTTTGGTAGCGTCAGAGATTTTAAGATTCTATCCTAGACCCAAGATCATGGAAATTCAACATATATATATATATATATATATATATATATATCCAAACCGTTAACCACCAAATATGTGAAGGTTGATCATGTATATAGCATGTAAATAGTAAGTGTGAATATAGCAAAATGACACCAAGTGTGAATCACGACACATATCTGAATCAAAAAAACATGGTCATCAAGGGTCTAAATGACCTCTAGAGTCCAAAAAACATCAAGTTAAAACAAATAACTACATATCATCAAAATTCTTCCTTGTATTAGGATCCTCATCATCAGTGGCACCCTCTAATCCCCCTATCTTTTGCCTCTAGCTCGATTTTCTGGGGACATCAGTCAACACTCTCCAATTTTGATGAAACTTCCTAATCCAAGTATTATAAATAAGATAGAAAAAGCTTAACATGAGTGAAGGGTACATTTTTAGTATTTATTACAGTCATGACAAAGAAGTTCAACAATCAATGCCACCAACATCAAGGTACGTAGAGGGCTTGGCGCCCTTGATTAAATCTCAATCCCATACCCTTATACATGATAGAATCCAGTGGAAACACTACAATCCTAAAATCTTGAAAATTGTTATGTTTTCTAGATTTTGAAAAGGATATGAAATTCCACTTTCTGCATATGAAGTCCAATGAGATTGGAAACTTGGAACCACTCTTAAACATCCTGGAACAATTAATGATTATGTCAAAAACTTAAGTAAAAGGATAGAAAATGAAAGATGGAGAATGTCAACTTTAACTTTAAAAATAGTATTACCAATAATGACTAGGATGGCAAACTCCTTGGAGCTTAATTCCCTACAAAATGAGGGTAAAAAGACCAAAATCAGGATATAAAGCATTATTGGAGCTAGTAGGGGTGTATTTTCCATTGACTCGTGATATATTCCTAAAATATTATGATATTTTCAATTTATCACTATCACGTCTCAGATTAAGAAAATATCATGATTTTTACTTGCAATAATATCGGCTCTTGCAAAATCGTCTGATATATCATGCGATTACCGATACTATCATGATAGTTTTAACACTGAAATAACATGTTATTTTTTAGAGTTATCGCCTTTTCAAACTGATTTCCTCTTAAATACCATTTACAATTGTTGAAAGTTGTAACTAGTTTCAGTCTTTCATAATTGTAATGATGTCATAACTTGATGTAATCATTGTAATTGTCAAAAAATATATATATTTATTTTGTAAAAGAGAAAATTATTTATGAGTTTCTTGCCCATGGTTTTTGGTCATAGGTCAAGCACCCATTGTGTGCTCTAGGCTTGTATATTGAGTCCAGTGGCTTGTATATTGAGTCCAGTCAAAGTCATGATGTAAAGTCCCTTGGAGAGCTCATGTATCAATGTAAGGAAAAATATCTTATGTCATGGAAAAGTCTAAAGACCATCTAAGAGATCAGGTTGTCCAGCCCCATGATGTCGGCCTAGAAGAGGCTTGAGCACCCACTTGAAAAGGGCTATAAATAAAGGAATTCGTCCTCCATTTGAGATACACATGTTCGACTGTAGCAGGTCTGAGGCAGCGAAGAAAAGAGTATGAAGAAGAGCAGAAAGGCACTGAAAGTTGATGGGAGTAATTCTGGTTTGGATTTTCCTCTCTCGAAAGCCAAGCTTTTCTGTGGAAGGATAGATTCTCACAGGTCTGAACTTACAAAGGGAAGCAGATTGTCTCTATTGGGGTGCTTGGTCTGGTCTTTTGGTGGATGATCTAGTTTCTGGTTTTGGAATTCTTCATTGATAAAGATTCTATAAGAATATTTCTCTGGGTTTTTCCCTCTATGGGTTTTGCCCTAGCTTGGAGCCTATTTCCGGTGTCTCTTTTGTTTGCAATGTGATCTTATAGGCATTTATCTTGATGATGAACAAAACTAATAAATAATGAAGAAATAATGCAATAAGCATCACAAGAACTTGTCAATTGAAAGAGAAATCATTTAATAAAACCCTAATATATCTCTACTCTAGATTTCTCAACATAGTATCAGAGTAAAGTTTGCTTGCATAAAGGGACGTAAGAAGGTCACTAAAGGCTTCAAGACATCAAGAAGAAGTTAAATCTCCAGGGTCGAGCTTCTAGAGCGAAGGAAATCAAATTCTGGGCACATTCCATTAATCCTCATTACAGTGACTAGGCCGCAGACCTATACTTGAACAGCAAGGAAGTTTGAAGAAGATAGGAACATTGTTTTAGAGAACCAAGAGGCTAAAAGGCTAGCCCTCTCTAAGCCGAGTCCATTGAACAAAAGATTGAAATCCTATGCATATTTTCTATGGTCTAAAAACACTATTGAAAGGGTCTAAAATTCTGTGTGTTTCCTCAGAAGGTCCGAAATTCAGAGCTTTGTGTATCATTGCAGAAATATCAAGATTATATAAAAGTGCCAAGGCTGAGCTCCTTGCAGAGCAAAGTTCTGGGCATAAATTTCAAAGGTTTGAAATCATTTTTAAAAGGTCGAAAATTCTTGTGTCATCGCAAAGATTCAAGACCTGTGCAAGATTAAAGGATGACCGAATTATTTTTTGAGGTGTCTTCTTGAAAAGAGATCAATGCCGAGTTATTTGAAGGCATTGTGAACCTACCAAGCCACAATAAGGGGCCAAGACTTCCATTGAGAAAAGATAGATACCTGTGCATATTTGTATGCATAAAGAGACACTAGAAAGAATTTTGGAAGGCTTGTTACAGTCATCTATGTGAAGTTCGAATTCTTATCAGTAGTGAATAGACACAATTCTAAGCATATATATATAAAGTGAGTCAAAAGGACCATAGACTGAATTATTTAAGATTATTCTAGAAGACTTGTAATCTATCTACAAAAGGGAACTGAGAGTAGTCACCATCCTTGGAGTAAATTCGCAAATCCTATACCTATACTATACAGTAACATAAAGGCTGAAGTAAAAGCCACAATCCTATGGTAATCATATTCATATAATCTGAGTCTAAAAGGTGAGATGTAAAGCCGAAATCTAGTCCTGTACATTGGTGTGAAGGACGAGAAGTTGCGGTAAGAGGAGACTATTCTGAGACTTACATACATACATGAGTCGAGATTGTACAGTGAGTTAGAAGGCCGACTTTTGAAGATTGTCTACAACTCTTTTACATCATTTTGAGCACTCAAAGCCTGGACAATGTGACAACATTTTTGAAAGTCATTCTGAGCATACTTATTGATTGATCTAGTATACATCAGTAGCTTGGGAAGCCCTATTCAGAGGGACAGTACCTCAGAACAAGTCTTGCAATCTCTCTTATAAAGGCAAATTTATCATATTCGGGAAAAGCTATAGGCATCTAGTAGTGGAGGTAATTGTGATCTTGTAACAACGATAAGAAAGGCATCAAATCCTTGACTTGTATTGTGAAAGAAGATATCTGAGCTCTAAAAAGGAACAGTCTCCTTGAAATACTATATAAAGCAAGACCTATCTTGATTCTTGAAGAACTGCAGCATATTGTATCTTGTTCCTAAAGCAGCGTACTGTTCAACCCGTCTGGAAGAAGCATACAACATCTTGGTTCAATGATAAAGGCAGCATTAAATGTGCAAGCAGCTCATGACTTTGACATCATGGGAAGTCTTTGCTTTTGAAGATTTTGGCAACCTGGAGCAAACCTTGTAGCAGCCTCTATGATCATGAAGGATAGAGGTACGTAATTGTGAGGTATGTATAGTATATTCATATGTTGAGCATCTAATATGAAATATTTTAAGATTACATGGATCTAGGGTTTGTTATCAGTTGTTGATATTGATATTGATATCTAGGGTTTTCATCAGTTGTTGATATTGATATTGATATCTATGATTGTAAACCCTAGATGGTTCATGGATAAACCCTAGTAAAAAATTTTGGTTAAAACACTATTTCCTGATTTCTAGGGCTTGTGCGTAGTTTAAGGTATATGATAAACCCTAGTATGGATGGATGTGACGATTTCGTTAGCTAAGATTTGTATTTGAAAACCCCTAGGAGTCCATCCTCTTAGATTACATGGAAACCTTAGAATGGCTGATGGACATCATGCTTTTATTATTACATATATTTGCTTGGTCGTGTTTGTCAATAAGTATTGCAAAAGCATCATGAAGAAAGCAAAAGGAAGATGGCTTAGGAAAGCAAATCCTGTGAGCATAACAGGAGTGAAATGGAAGAACCCTGAGAATGGTAACTTGGTAATCAAGTTGGATCCTTGGGCACTTTAATGCATATAGTAAGATTCATGATGTAAAGAATGGTCGTGTAATTATATATTCCTGATTGAGAAGGTCGTCATTATGAGTTGGTTGATGAAAAGAAAGATATGACACAGTATACTAAAGAATTCACTATACATCTAAAAAGAAGTTCATGCAGCAGTTGGTTGATGAGGGTCACTCAAGGATCCTCTATTAGAAGACTTCATGGGAAGCTTTTTCTGACTGGTAGAAGAAGGACCATGATGATATTGCAAACATTTTCTATTCTCTCAGATTTGGAGCAAGCTTCCTAGAAGTTTGTTGGTACAGTTGCAGCATGATGAAGTCCCATCTTCAAGATAGGAAGCAGTTTGAAGAAAACTAGATGACCAACTGAAGTAAGAGGTATGAATGTTTTTGAAATTCTTCTTTGATTTAGTTAACTTATGTTTTCAATATGCAGGAAGAGCAGGATACAAAAATATGCCTGGTTGCATTAGCATGTTTTGAATTTGTTTGGGCTCTTCCGATTGAAGACATGTTGGTAGTAATCAACATCCGATATGATATGAAAGACTGTCAACTTCAGAGGAAGCTACAAAATCCCTGACAATATGACAATATGAGGATGACTCTTCTTGATGATCAAATAAGGATATTGATGAAGACAAGGCATGACATGTTGAAAAGAATTTATTATAATCGGATGTCTATGATGGTTCGATATAGTTCTGCTACCGAAGGAAGATGCTTTGCAAGAAGATTTAGGGACAAACATATATGATATGATTGAGATTCAAATGCAAAAATTGAGTAGATGACTTTGGCATTCTAAGTCAAAAGGATACATATCACTGACAGCTGATATTAGGAGCAAGTCCCTAGTTGAGAGGGAGCTTGGATATATTCCCTTCATGTGTAAAGGAATGAGTAGATCCTCCCTTGTTGAGAGGGAGAGCTAGACACATCATTTTTGTCTTCGCATAAAGGAAGAAAGAATGGAGGATTGGGTAAGCATCTGAGATCAATATTTCTTGGGGATAGAAGTAGTCTCGGGAACCAATGCTCTTTGAGGATGAGGTAGGGCATCCAAAAGCAAGAGTAGTTGAAGAGGAGATTCCTTTAGAATGTGTAACTTCAAGAGGGGAATGGTCCTAAAAGGACATACCTTGTGAACATCAGGATGGGGTGTGTGCCTTGAGAAACAATGATGAAGGTGTCTATAAATCATTGCCTCCCTAGCATTGTGCTCTAATCTAATGGAGAGATAGATTTATTAGTCAAGGCCTTGCTATATGACAATGTTCGTCGATATGATGAGATGCAATGACATAAGCTGAAAAGATAGCTTATGAGATGGCTTACCAACCCGACTCATCTTATAAGAACTTTTCCATGAAAGTATTGTCTTTGTACATGTGGTCAATTACGAATACCTCCCTAGTTAAGAGGGAGTGTTGAAAGTTGTAACTAGTTTCGGTCTTAATAGTTGTAATAATGTCATAACTTGATGTAATCATTGTCCTTGTCAAAAATAAATTGTAAAAGAGAAACTATTTATGGGTTTCTTGCTCATGGTTTTTGGTCATAGGTCAAACACCCATTGTGTGCTCTAAGCTTGTGTATTGAGTCAAGTCAAAGTGATCATGTAAAGTCCCTTGGAGAGCTCATGTATCAATGTAAAGAAAAATATTTTATGTCATGGAAAAGTCTAAAGACCACCTAAGAGATCAGGTTGGCCAGCCCCATTATGTTGACCTAAAAGAGGCTTGAGCACCCACTTGAAAAGGCTATATATAAAGGAATTCGTCCTCCATTTGAGATACACATGTTTGACTATAGCAGGTCTAAGGCGGCGAAGAAAAGAGTACGAAGAAGAGCAGAAAGATAGTGAAAGTTCTTGGGAGTAATTCTGGTTTAGTTTTTCCTCTCTTGAAAGTTGAGCTTTTTTATGGAAGGATAGAGTCTCACAGGTCCGAACTTATGAAGGGAAGCAGATTTTGTCTCTATTTGGGTGATTGGTCTAGTCTTTTGGTGGATGATCTAGATTCTGGTCTTGGAAGTCTTCATTGATAATGATTCTATATGAAGATTTATCTGGGTTTCTCCCTCGGTGGGTTTCTCCCTAGCTTGGAGCCTATTTTTGGTGTCTCTTTGTTTGCATTGTGATCTTCTTATTGCATTTATCTTGATGATGAACATAACTAATTAATAATGAAAAAATAATGCAATAAACATCACAAGAACTTGTTAATTAAAAGAGAAATCATTTAATAAAACCCTAATATATCTCTGCCCTAGATTTTGGAAACAACAATACATACGAGAAATTTACAAACCACAAGGCATTAAAACTGGTAAGAGAAAAAGTGAGGTCCACCAACACTAGTATTAAATATATGAAAACACAATAGAAAATAAAGTCCATAACCTAAGAAATAGGACACGTCCTCCGCACCCTCCCTATGTCATGTATCTCATGTGTTCAACACAAGTTGGACTCATGTTGGACACAAGCCCTACTCGTGTCCTGGAATTCGGACATGAGTCCAATGGAAATGTGGCTCACAAATTCTTGAAATAAATTTTTTTCCTCATTCTCGTGCAATTCAATCGCTGATTTGGACCTCTAAGAGGTTTTGGAGTGCAACTAAGGGCGATTAACAAATGTTAGAAGGGATTCCAAGTGTTAGGAAGTGGATTTTCCAAGCCCTACTAATGATATGTAATTAATGGTAATGTTAAATTATTAAAATTTAACATTACATTTGATTGTTTTAGGATGTTTGAGAGTGATTCCAACCAGTGTTATCAAAACCGCACCGAACCGGCGGGTTCAGACGGTCTGACCATTTTGAGGCAAAAACTGGTTCAAATCGGTGACTTGAACTAGTTTTGGCCGGTTTGGTATGGTAAATCCACGTAAAACACAACAAGTGGGGCTTGTTTTGCTTTTTCTCTTTTAATTTTTGCCTTAGTTGAGCACTAGCCCACAATAGGTGCTTAATATTAAAGCCTATGGCCTTACTATTGCTATGCAATTCATGGTAATGTTAAATTCTTAAAGTAAAAGTGACATTCTCCTTTATCTTTCATTTTCATCATTTTACTTAATTTTTTAACATTACCATGAAATGACTCAGGATGTTCGAGAGTGGTTCCGACCTCATTCGATTTCATATGGAAAAAGTAGAATTTTCAATCTCACCCAAAATCTAGCAGACTTAATAGCTTTTTAGGATTTCAGGATTGGGGGGATTGCAATGTTTCCATTGGATTTTATCATGTATGAGGGTATCGAACTAGCATTTAATCAAGAGCACCAATACCTTTATGTACCTTGATGTTAGTGGAATTGAATATTGAACTCCTCTATCATGATTCTACTAAAAATGTATGCATCACTCAAACAAAATATTGAATTGACATGCTAAGCATTTTTTATCTTATTTTAATGCTTAGAAGGTGATATTGATAAGGAAGATCCCAATGTAGGCAAAGATTTTGATGATATGTGGGTATTTGTTGTAGCATGATATTTTCGAATTCGAGAGGCCACCTAGGTCTTGTTTTTCTGATGTATTTTCAGTTCAAAGATGGATTGCACTGTGTGTTATTTTGGTTATATGCACCCTTACATGCACTATAAATGAGAACTTTTGCTTATTTGTATATAAATGGTTTGGATTAAGATGGATGCACATGAATATATGTGGTTTTCTTTAAAATTTGAATATTTTATGTGTTTTTTATTGACCAGTTTTTTGGTCTAGTTCTGACCAGTTCTCATTTGAGGGGTTTACTGGTTTGATGACAGGTCCGATTCTAGTAACATTGGTTCCAACTTCATTGGATTTCATATGGAGAAAGTAGAACTTTTACATCCCACTCAAAATCCATCAAACCTAATAGTTTTCAAGATTTCAGGATTTGGGAGATTGCAATGTTTCCATTCAATTTTGCCATGTATGAGGGTATGGAACTAACATTTAATCAAGAGTACCAATCCCTCTATATACCTCGATGTTGGTGGCAGTGATTGTTGAACTCCTCTATCACGTATTTCACGTATTCAACACAAGTTTGACTCATGTCAAACAGAATCCCTACTCGTGCCTCAAAATTCAAACACATGTTGTGGCTTGCATCCTCTTAAAATCGAATTTTTGTCTCGTTGTCATGCAATTCAATCATTGATTAGGACCTTTAAGAGGTTTTGGAGTGCAACTAAAGGTGATTAAGCAATGTTAGAAGGGATTGCAAGTGTTGGGAAGTGGATTTGTCTAGGCCCTACTAATGCCATGTAATTAAAGTAATGTTAAATTGTTAAATTTTATACATTATTGCTAATTGTTTCAATATGTTTGAGAGATGTTCCAACTTCATTGAATTTCACATGCAAAATGTAGAATTTACATCCCACTCAAAATCCACCAGACTAAACAATTTTCAATATTTCAAGACTTGGGAGGTTGCAAAGTGTCCATTCAATTTTGTCATGTATGAGGGTATGGAACTAGCATTTAATCAAGAGTACCAAGCCATCTATATACCTTGATGTTGGTGGCAATGATTGTTGAACTCCTTTATCGTGACCCTAGTAAAAATGTACCCATCATTCAAACAAATTCGCGATTTGACGTATTAAGCTTTTACCATCTTATGTTAATGCTTAAAGGGTGATGACAATGACAAGGATCCCAATATAGGCAATGATTTTGATCATATGTAGTATTAACTATTTGTTGTAGCATGATTTTTTTTGGGAATTTAAAAGCCATTTAGAGCCTCTTTGTTGACGTATTTTTCGTTCAGAGATAAATTGCACTTGGTGCTATTTGGTTATATGCACTAGTTGTATGATTCATTTTGTATCATCATCATGTAAAATTGTCAATTTTTTAGTTTATAAATTCTAAAGAGATTTGAATCTTTGTCTATATTTCATTTTTGTATGTGTAATATGAGATTCTTCCATCTTGATCTACAGTTTTAGTATCTACCCTGTTTTGTATTTTACACTGGCCTTCCCAGCTATAGTAGCAGCGATTCAGTGAATCGATATCTATGTAATACATTTTGATTTTGATAACTTGAAGAGAAAGGTGCAGTTTATGGTTTTAATTTCATGTCTGCTCGTCAATTTATCATGATTGATGTAGTACTAGTTGTAGGTATGATTGAATTTGTACCATCATCATGTACATGTTTTATTTTCTAAATTGAATCTTTGCTTATATTTCATTCTTTATGTGTAATTCACTAAATTGTCATATATATATATATATAATGTGTCCTTTGTGTCCTATTCCAGGGGTCGCCATGTTACATGTCAGATACTTGTATTTCCGTGTCCTCTGTGTCTCGTGTCTTCATGTCATCACCTAGTTCATAACCATAAGATATTCATATTTCGATTCAATGTTTATTTAAATTCACATTTGACAACAATCAATTCAATACACGTCATAGATCAAAATTCTCAATTTGTACAGTTGAATTGCACCCAATTACAGAGCTCCATATTGAATGCGAAGAAAGAAGTAGAACGCTGGAAGGAGGCCAACTGAGGCTCTGGAGTCTGAATTATGTTGTGTTGAGTTGCATGTAACCCAGTTGTCTTTAGCAGAAAGGCTTTTCCTGCCCACCTGTCGTGGGCAGTTACATTCAATAATAGTTTTGCTCATACCTAGATAAATATACAACTGCTGAAAAACAACTAATAATATAAGTGGAAACAGAAAATCAAACATGTATTGTTTGTTCTGCCCGTAAACACAAAGGAAAAGCTACAAACAAAACATGTCATCAGAAAAGACATTTACCATTGAATCATAACCCTGAATGAGCTTGCAATAATCAATATCCAGGGCCCTTTCTTTCAGGCCACTTGAACTTCTCTTCATTGTTCCTTCCTTACCATTCTCTCTGTGTACAAACTTACTTTTGTCTATCTCTGTGTTTCTGTGGGCAGGAGACCTCTCCACTCTTCTCTGTTGTCGAGGAGATGAACTTTTGCTTATTTTCCTATTTCTCCTATTGGAGTGATCCCTTCGAGAAGCAGGTGATCTGGTCCTGCCTCTATGTCTCCTGTAAGAGTGAGATGGAGGAATTCGACCTTCCACCTCAGAATCACTGAGGGATAAACTTCTCCTTCTCCTTTTTCTTGAGAAATCACTATCAGATGACCAACTGCTACTCCTATTAGATGATTGATGCCTGACTCTCCTATGATGATGATGCTCCCTACTCCTATCAGAGGAAGTACTTCTGTTTCTATTACTGTGTGAATAGC
The DNA here is from genome assembly GCA_031772625.1 of Pinus tabuliformis. Taxonomy (NCBI): domain Eukaryota; kingdom Viridiplantae; phylum Streptophyta; class Pinopsida; order Pinales; family Pinaceae; genus Pinus; species Pinus tabuliformis. The sequence continues at coordinate 927,889,349 of CM062811.1, read as the reverse complement.
GATTTCGATGCCTCCTTTTATCACGCTGTCTAGTACCTCTATCTGCAGATCTTGACCTGTGTCTTCTATGCTTGTCATATGGGCTTCTTGAATGATGTCTCTCTCTTGAAGATCTTCGATATCTCTCATGCAATTTTTCTTTAATCCTTTCCGATGACCGACTCCTGCGTCTGTCTCTGTTTACACTGACATCTGATCTGTCTCCTCCCTTTGTTAACTGACTATTTGCAACATCCCTCCCCTTATGTGATTCCAGTAAATTTTGGCCTTTCTTCTTGAGTTTTTCCCGAATATTTTCAATCTGAATCTCTTTAACTATTACTTCTACCTTTCCAGGGCTTGATGCTTTCACAAAATTATTCAAAGAAGATTGGAAATTGCTTTTGTTTGCGGATTCTTGACAAGGCCCACTTGAGAACCCAAGTCCCTGTTTAAATCTAGCTGCACCTGCACCCTTGCGTGTCAAATCATCATAATAAGCAGCAGCTTTGTCTTCCTCCATTCTTAAGGCCAAGCTGATCAATGTCTATAATTGAACAGGTTTTCAAGAAGCCTGCAGCAATTACAAAGAGAAACATAATTTTAAATAAAGCAACAAGAAAAAGTAGAACTCTCCAGTACCAACATGATCTCTCTGCCACATCAATGCGAAAGGGCAAACATATCTCAGGTCCAGCTAACAAAATTAACAATTCTTAATAAAATGAAATGATGCTTACTGTCCCCAAAGAAAAACAGCAAGTGTAGGAGGTTTTATTTTCTTTGGAATCTACCAATTAAGCAATGCAGGTACCTATGCAAAATAGATATGACTGTTACAGTAAACTGTTTACTAATATGTTTATCTTCAAGTAACCTAAGTTGCCAGTCACTGGAACAAAACAAGAAATGGGGCAAGAGGATTCATTGGTATGATTTATTAAAATGGCATTCTTAAAGTACCTCATGGTGTGCCGTTTAATGGTGCTTCTAATGTTGTGCTTCTAAGAACACAGGAAAAAATCATAAAATAAGATAAGCTTTGAAAGCATTTACTTTATTTTGCAGAGAATTCTAAATTTTGTTAGTTAAACCCTTTTTACTGACTAGAAAGGGTATAAAGTTCTATACAAGATCTGCTTTATAATCAAGCTATCTTTGGCTAAGAGTGAGGATAGAACATGTCTACTCCGTGGACTTGGACTTTGCCTCATCTACAGACTACTGTTAAATTTTCCTTGAAACTCTGAAACTACTTAGATGAATAACTGAAAACATGGCAACTGAAAACTGAAACCAAATTTACTTTCACCAAGATACAGAGTTCTTAACAGTTTATAAGCAGCTGAAAATAATCGAGAGATAAAAACACAATCACACAAAAATTGACACGTGGGTTTACCCAGGAAACCCAAAAGGGAAAACCTGATTTCTTTGTTGTGGTATTTTATTGATTGTTCTTGAGCAATTGGGTCTATTACAAAGCAATCTGTCTTTGAGAGAGAATTCTGCTTCTTCTCACTAATCTCAGCTGATACAATTGATCTCAGCCTGCCTTGATCACTGTTTCATCTTGGCCCTCTAGCACATAATTGTTCCCCTGCTGAATAGCCTTGACTTGCCCTGCCTCTTGCCTAATCCCAGCTCCTACTTCCTTTTGCATTGGAGCCCCTATTTCCTAGCGCACAAGGGAGCTCCTATTTCCTAGCACACAAGTCCTCATTTCTTAGCGCACTTGTGGCTCCTATTCTTTAGTGCAATTCAGCTCCTAAACTCATGCGCACTTGCTCCTCGAATCTGTGCACACACACAATCTCCTAAATCCTTGCGCACTTATGATCTCCTATTTCTTAGGACACAAGCTCCCAATTCTATGCTCTCCACAATCAAAGATGATCTCACAAACCTTGTGTAAATTATGTGCCTTCATCCTCCTCTTTATAGACCCAATTCGAGCATGCAAGGAAGGCCCAATTCAATTTTAGAAGTCGAGTTCTAATAGCAAGTTAACTCAAAGTGATACTCTCTCTCTCCAATCAACACTTGGAGTCTTAAACTCGTTCTTCCTTCAACCTTGTGTAAATTTTGTGCCTTCATACTCCTCTTTATAGACCCAATTCGAGCATGCAAGGAAGGCCCAGTTCAATTTTAGAAGTCGAGTTCTAATAGCAAGTTAACTCAAAGTGATACTCTTTCTCTCTCCAATCAACACTTGGAGTCTTAACTTGTTCTTCCTTCAACCTTGTGTAAATTATCTGCCTTCATCCTCCTCTTTATAGGCCCAATTCGAGCATGCAAGGAAGGCCCAGTTCAATTTTAGAAGTCGAGTTCTGATAGCGAGTTAACTGAGAGTGATACTCTTTCTCTCTCCAATCAACACTTGGAGTCTTAACTCGTTCTTCCTTCAATCAAGACTGAAGACTAACTCGCTCTAACTGAACTTGTGACTACCACCTCGTTATGTAGTTGAATTGATGAACAATAAACTTAACTAAAACTCCAACTCTATGCATGCCATCTTGATGATCATTCCAATAAACTGGAAATAAACTCATCCTAGATGACGTTTAACCCATGAGCTCACACTCATGCTAGAGTAAGACAAATCGAGGTCTTCATTAGCTAAGGCACAAGCCAAAATACCTTTATTAACTACAGTTTCAACACTCCCACTTAGCGAGGAAGGTAATTCTAGAAGAAGCTCCTCCACCTGGATTCGTCTCCAACACCTGCTTTCTTTGTTGTGGTATTTTATTGATTGTTCTTGAGCAATTGGATCTATTACAAAGAAATCTATCTCTGAGAAAGCTTTCTACTTCTTCTCACTGATCTCAGCTAATACAATTGATCTCAGCCTGCCTTGATCATTGCTTGATCTCGGCCCTCGCCCCTTGACTTACCCTGCCTCTTGCCTAATCACAGCTCCTACTTCCTTGCGCACTGGAGCCCCTATTTCCTTGCACACTTCTATTTCCTAGCGCAAAAGTCCCTATTTCTTAGCGCACTTGTGGCTCCTATTCTTTAGTGCAATTCAGAACCTAGACTCGTGTGCACTTGCTCCTCAAATTTGTGCACACATACAATCTCCTAAATCCTTGCGCACTTGTGTGTCCTATTTCTTAGGACACAAGCTCTCAATTCTATGATCGCCACAATCAAAGATGATCTCACAAGCATTGTGTAAATTATGTGCCTTCGTCCTCCTCTTTATAGACCCAATTCGAGCATGCAAGGAAGGCCCAATTCAATTTTAGAAGTCGAGTTCTGAGAGCGAGTTAACTCAAAGTGATACTCTTCATCTCTCCAATCAACACTTGGGAGTCTTAACTCGTTCTTCCTCCAAGCAAGACTTAAGACTAACTCGCTCTAACTGAACTTATCACTACCACCTCGTTCTGTAGTCAAACTAATGAAGACTCCACATAACTGAAGCTCCAACTCTACGCATGCCATCTTGATGATCATTCCAGTAAACTGGAAATAAACTCATCCTAACTGAAGTCTAACTCATGAGCTCACACTCATGCTAGAGAAAGATAAGTCGAGGTCTTCATTAGCTAAGGCACAAGCCATAAGACCTTTACTCTCTACATTTTCAACATTCCCTCTTAGTGAGGAAGGTGCTTCTAGAAGAACCTCCTCCACCTATATCCATCTCCAACACCACCACGCCATCCGCTACTCCCTTTAAACTAGAAGACTTCCCTACTTCTTGCTACGAAATTTGATCTAAAGACCTCTTCCTTCCAACCATGCTCCTACGATTTTGATCCTAAGCATCTAAAAATGTCATATCATACCAACTGAGGCTCCTGGCAGTACCTAAAGAATCACTCTTCCTTGCTAACTACTCCCTCTCAGGAACTGACATTGTTCTTGCATCCAAGACACTGCCCTTGTACTTCTCCACACTTCCATCTGTTCCATGCTTCATCTTGTACACCCCATATGAGCCTACTACTGATTTTGCCTCTAGGCGTGGCATAATCTCCCAAACATCGTTCTTCAGTATGGATGAATATTCCCCCACCATGGCATCCTGCCAAACTTGTGAAGAGGCTACCTCCTCAAAACAAGAAGGCTCTGAGTCTATCATCTTAATCATCAGTTCCATATACCCGATGTACCTTTGTGGCTACTTGCTATGTCTGAGCATATAGAGCTACGAGTCTCAACTCACTCCAGGGCCTCTTGATTGGCCCACTTGGCTCTCCTCCTCCTTGCGTTGGGAGTCACTGATTGAGTGGTTGACTCCACTCGTCCTGGTCTCTTCTCCTGATTCTCTGCTAACTCCTGGTCATCTTGCTGTGTAGCCCTCTTGCCACCTGGCTAAGACTCAATCTGTGATACTAGCTAAGGCTCCTGCTTGAGAGCAAGTAGCTCCACCTCAAGTACTTTAACCTTCTCTCCCTCTAAGGACTCCCTAAAAGCTTTGCTCTCCTCAAACGTCACGTCTCTACTCTACGCACTTCGTGCCTTGCTCCTCAAGGTTGTGCCTGTCTCAACCTGCAACACATATAGATTCTTCATCCTCACACCAACCTACTTCATACATCTAGATGCTAAGCGCTTGAGGTAAGTCTTACATCTGTTGAAGATGATACCATAACCTTTATCCTCTAGGGTAGCAACAGAAACAAGATTCTTCTTTAGTCCTGGAACATAGAGGACATCCCTGAGATGAAGAGAGCTACCTGACTCCCTCTCAAAACTGATAATACCAACTCCCCTAGTCGTGTACTTGCCATCATCTCCTAGCTCAATATGAAACTGCATGTCCTTCTCCTTCAGGTGGCTGAAGTATTCCTTATTCTTGGTCATATGGAAGGATGCTCCAGAATCAATATACCACACGTTGTTTCCTGTTGAGCTTGCCATGCAAGCTATCAATGAGAAATATTTCTCGAACTGAGAAGAAAATACATCTACCTCAGTTAATGCAACCACATGATCCTTATTGGACTCCTTCTTCTTATTAGGACACTTAGTGGCATAGTGGTCGAACTCATGGAAATGGAGCAGTTGATCTTGCTCAAATCCTTCTTCTTCTTCTCACCCTTCTGACTAGACTCAGCCTCTCCTTGGCCCTTCTTGCCCTTGGCTTCGCTACCTTTGCCTACCAAGGCAAAGTTCTCCACATCCTCTATCAAAGTTGATCTCCCAACTCTCATCCCTCTCCAGATTTCTTCTTGGACGTAATCACTCCATAGCATTTCCCAGGTAGGAATATTCTCTCTGCTACTAACTGCATCCTAGAAATTCTCCCAAGACTTATGAAGTTTCAAAAGTGCAAGACTCACAAGGTCATTATCTACTACAGTTTCACCCACTCCAGCTAGCTCATCCCAAACCTGGGTGAACTTGGAAAGATACATAATGATGGGCTCTCCTTTGCTCATCCGGATACTTCTTAGCTTCTCCTTCAAGGCAAGCTTCCTAACATCACTAGAACCCTGATACAGATCTAAGATGGCTTTCCACATCTCATATGTTGTCTTCTTCCCATGGAGATGAGGGATAATATGGTCTCTGACCCCCTCAAGAATGATCCTCCTCGCCTTGGTGTCATTCTTGTTATGTTGGATCAATTGTTGGGCATCTTGAGGTGGCACTATTTGATTCTTCACAAATTCTAGCACCCCATTATCCTCCAACACCACTGAGATCTGCTCCTTCCATGAGCAGAAGTTTGAGGCTCCCTCTAAACTGTGATTTGTCCTTAGTCCTTGGAACGCCATATGCTATCCAAAGATATTGCTCTTCAAAACTCTAGCACAAGCCTTCCGCCTAATCTACACTCTACACTAACTGAACAATTTGGTGTTGGTCTTTATGTTTATCTCTGCTCTGATACCATGTTAAATTTTCCTTGAAACTCTGCAACTACTAACATGAATAACTAAAAACTGAAACCAATTTACTTTCACCAAGATATAGGGTTTCTTAACAATTTATAAGCCGCAGAACATAATCAAGAGATAAAAAAAAATCACACGAATTGACACGCTTGTTTAGCCACGAAATCTAAAAGGGAAAACCTGCTTTCTTTGTTGTGGCATTTTATTGATTGTTCTTGAGAAATTGGATCTATTACAAAGCAATCTATCTCTGAGAAAGTGTTTTGGTTCTTCTCATTAATCTCAGCTGATATAATTGATCTCAGCTTGCCTTGATCACTGCTTGATCTCAGCCCTCTAGCATACAACTGTTCCCCTACTAAATAGCCTTGACTTGCCCTGCCTGTTCCCCGATCCCAGCTCCTACATCCTTGTGCACTAGACTCGCTATTTCCTTGCGCAGTTCTCCTATTTTTTAGCGCACAAGGGAGCTCCTATTTCCTAGCGCACTTGTGGCTCCTATTCTTTAGCGCAATTTAGCTCCTAAACTCGAGTGCACTTGCTCCTCAAATCTACGCACACACACAATCTTCTAAATCCTTGCGTACTTGTGATCTCCAGTTCCTTAGGACACAAACTCTCAATTCTGCACTCTCCACAATCAAAGATGATCTCACAAACTTGTGTAAATTATGTGCCTTCGTCCTCCTCTTTATAGACCCAATTTGAGCATGCAAGGAAGGCCCAGTTCAATTTTAGAAGTCGAGTTTTGATAGCGAGTTAACTGAGAGTGATACTCTTTCTCTCTCCAATCAACACTTGGAGTCTTAACTCGTTCTTCCTTCAATCAAGAGTCAAGATTGAAGACTAACTCGCTCTAACTAAACTTGTAACTGCCACCTCATTCTGTAGTCAAACTGATGAAGACTCCACTTAACTGAACCTCCAACTCTATGCATGCCATCTTGATGATCATTCTAGTAAACTGGAAACAAACTCGTCCTAACTAAATTATAACACATGAGCTCACACTCATGCTAAAGAATACAAATTAAGGTAGACAAAAGACCTTTACTTGCTACATTTTCGTCAACTACAACTACAAAGAAGACATTGTTAGCATAGGGGGCAACTCTACCTAGCGATAAACCTGGGTCATCATCAAAGTGAGTACTCCAACTTAAGGGCTCTTGTTGCAGGGCCAACCCGCTTTACTCCCACTCATCTCCCTTACCTAGACAATCTTGGACGCATGGAACATACTTGGGGTTTTGGGCCCTTGGACAGACCCAATGTTTCCTATGTGTGATGTTCTTTGATGGAGGAGCATTTTCCTTTGTTTGTCATGAAGAATCATGAGCATTAGAGCAACTTTGGTGGGAGAAGTAGTCCCATCTTTCCTTGGTTATGTGGAGATGGCATTGAGTGAGCCACTTGTTGGGTTTTGACTTATTCACTTAATAGTTTGGTCAAGGTTTCTACTTGGTTGGGTAAGCCCAGACGTGCAGAAAGTGGTCATAACCAACTTTTGGAGAAGTTACTCACCACTTAGTTCTTGATGTATTGTACATCAATTGGGGCATTGTTAGCAGTGCAACCCCAAACTAGATGAAGTACATTTCTCTACATTGACTATTGGTTATTGTCGCTGGGGTGGGTTTTTCTCCCCATATTTGGATTTTCCATATACATGTGCTACATGTTTGGCATGGTTGGGGTATGATGTTGATGCACTTATGGCTTATGGTTAGTTGGATATTCATACACTAATAGTGGTGACATACTTAAGTATATTGATATATGTACTTGGTGATTTGAGAATACTTGTGTAAAGATGTGTGCCTTGAAGGAAACTTAGGGTTTTCAGTGTTTGGTCATTTAGTTGGTATTAGTCATGATGATGGCTGATTTAAGCATAATCTGAGGGATGAGTTGGTTGATGGTCAAGCCAAACTAGCAAGGTCACATCAGTGCCAACTGCTGAATAGTCCATTTGAGAGGTATAGGACCTACAATGCTAAAGCGAGTAGCGAGAGAACCACTTCCCAAAAAAAAACAGCTAAGCATCTTGAAAGCAATTTTATATCTATATATTTTTATATTTATAACGCATACATATTAAAAGAAAAAAGAAAAATGCAAAATTGCAAAACACCAAATTAGTTGCAGAAAAAATGAAATGTGCATATTTGGAGTACTTGTAAACGAATACTACATTATTTATATTATGAACTTAGTAATGTCATCCATAGTAGATTAAGGATTATGCATTTGAGCAGCAACCATCCAGCCATTAGAAATTTACAATTGTATCTCTATCTACTGTTGATACTTTAATAGTAAATACATTATGATTCCAATGAGCCCCTTATAATTATCACTCTGCAGTATCACACAAAGATACTTTCTCACAAAAATATATGAATCAGAGTAAGGTTTTCCTGTATGACAGCCATGGATAGGTTTTCCTGTATGACAGCCAAGGATACATATAACTCTAGTAGTTCCACCCCTGTACCCCTCTCAATTTTTGACACATACTTCCACAAGGGTGTTGAGCAAATTTTGTTTCTGTCTTCATTGTCACCTTTTCGAAATTTTAAAAGCTCCTCCTCATGCCTATTCCCCACCAACACCATGAGAATCAAAAAAGGAAGTATACACCACAAGAACATGTTCACCTGCAATAGAATGAGGGAGAAAAAGGAATCGAAAAGGATAGGAAAAGAAAACAAACCCACAAAAAACTACAAAGAATGGCCTTTGGGCTTAACTGTTCAACTCCTTAACTACAGAATGTGACTATCCTCAATCTCTTTGTTAGACACCTAATCTATTAGGGTTATGATGAGGAATATAAACCATAATCGAAAGTCCACGAGACCTTGGAAGATGAGTCCAATAGTCATGAACATTGTATTTATATATGTATCTGATTAATGAAATGCATTCCACACTTACATGTAATTCTAGTGCAGCCCAACAATGGTATCAAAGCAGAGTTTTAACACCATGATTCCCATGTCAGAATGTTGCAGTCCGGCCCTCTACTTTGCTTCTCCTGTCATGTTGGATCTCTGCCATTCTGTGTTTCTTTTGTTTGTGCATCAGATTCTCTCTGTAGCTCCTCGAATTCCACTATTCATGACCCATCACAGCTTGGTGCTATGGATAATGCCCCCCCCCCCTGTACTGTGATGCAGATAACAACCCTTGATCACCACAATAGGATCCTCTAAAATTGCATTTTTTGAAGGGTCAACATACAAATAAAACAGCAATGCATGATTGATTGCATTGAACTTGGAATGGTTTGTAGGTAGCTTCAGAGCATCCCCGCTTTTACCACCACCATTTGACATACGAGAATACAATTTAAAAATTCATGAATGACCGTGTGGAAGAAATTCTGGGCACAAGAGTAGAGCCTAAGTCGACCCTACAATGACAGTTTCATGTAGACTCATCAATGGAGTAATTTAATGAACAAAGTTCATATACTTAGAGGAATGCTCTGATACCAATGTAACGAACAAAGTTCGTATACTCAGAAGTTAAATACTCCAGAAGGCTTGGAATATAAAAATCTCCATTGAAGACACATGAATATATATTAAAAAGTAAAACTTACCATTCACATAAAGAGATTTTGTATTCCTTTTGTTTTTCTTTTACCTTGAAAATATTATGGGCAATTACCATGGGTTGCTAAAACCACGAGCTTGTAAACCACTTAATGAAGAATCAAGATAATCTTATCTACTCTTCCTTCGCTTATGTATAGTTCTAAAGATATGTGAAAAGATTCCCTTTTGAATTTATCATGCACTTTTTATCAATAATGTATTACCTTTTTATATATATGATCATTCTCCTTCAAATCTACATAGAACTTTTTTTTTACTAGAATCATTGAAATGTCAATGGCCAAAGACCTTTTTTTAATTAAATAATTCTTTTTTTTAAACTCTTTTCTTTTATAATCTTTTTTCCATTTCTTTTTTTTGAAACTCCCTTCTTCTTTTTTAAGTGGCCAAGACCCTGACCAAAAATGGAGAAACTCCAACTCGTGTAGTGAAACGCTTAAGTTGCGATGACAAGTTGATGGCCAAAGGCCGAGATCTGCCAACATGGCTCTGATACCAATGTAACAAACAAAGCTCGTATACTCAAAGAAATGCTCTGATAGCAATGTTACAAACAAAGTTCGTATACTCAGAGGAATGCTCTGATACCAATGTAATGAACAAAGTTCAACTACTCAGAGGAATGCTCTGATACCAATGTAATGAACAAGGTTCATATACACAACAGAGTAATCTTCAAAAGACTTGGAAGATGTAAACATCCATAATAGGAAAGTAATTGTATATGAAATATTATATAAAAATTGATGAGATATGAGATGATTACAATGAAGGTGAGGTTTTGCTTATATACCCTAGGCAGGTACCTTTTCACCCACGGTTATGTCCTTAGGGACATACCTTTCAATTAACTAGTTACTAATTAATCATTATTTCTTATTATTGTAGTTTTACATCACTTGTATTATTTTATATATATTTTTATTCATAACAAGTAACCATCATTTACCTCATAAGACAATGATGATGGATTCTATTCTTTGTTCCATCCTGAACATGGTTCTTATATGCAAGCATTTATAAATTGTTTAACCTCAAAAGTTCCTATTAGGCGGGCTTATCACCCAGTAGCATTTTGAAATTATTGTGGGTCACAGATGATTTGTGGAATAAATGGCCATCAACTATTCAGCGACAAAAATATCTATCTTGCCTTTTAGAGAGAGATTCCTCCTCTATGCACGATTTAGCACTTCAGTTTGCCTTTCAAGGTGCGGCCTTAATAAAGAAAGAAATGTTGAAAGAGAATGTAATATCTTGTAGCAATGATTGATTATAGAATTGAATACAAAGGGTCAATGTTCCCATCCACCATGGTTCCCTTGCTTAACATACTATGTATTTTCCTCTCCAACCCCAGCGAAGCAACTAGAGACTTACCCATAGCTTCTTTCCTTTGGTCTCGGATGACAGGAGTATCCCTCACTCCTACATCCCCCCTAGATCATGCAGCCAAACTCCATGTTGGATCCAGAGGATGCTAATAGCAAGCCAACGCCACTATCGCCCCCCTCGTTGTTGGCTTTCAGATTCAAACACTCTTGACATCACTGACCTCCAACCCTAGACTTATTCACTTAGCCTTATACATGTTCCCGTTATATATATGTTTATGATGTTGTTCTATCATTGAATCCTTCTTTACTTCATTTTATCCTAGATTTAGGCTTTAGCTTTGGCATTTTCTAAGAGTTACGTTTGCACTCCCACATCATACTCATATTGGTTGTCTCCTTTTGTCCCATTGACCTCTTTACTGTCATTACTTGGACATTAATAAAATTTGCTTATCTCACGTTCAACATCCTCACCTTGTCTAATATCAATAAAACTGCATCAAACTAATTGTATCCCTTTCAATTTGTTGGACTCCATTGTCCACCATCCATTCCCACAAGAACAAACATGTTTAATTTATTGCATCCCAAGGAGGAAACATTTTTTGGGGGCATGTGTTTTGTAAAGGGAGAATGTGAGGGTAAACTTCAGTCCCTCAAATAAGCAGACGTCTACAACCAAAACAGAAGTAAATGGTCCTTCATTTCTAACATGAGCACTTCTACTGGAATGGCATGACTCCAATCTATACGGGGCCACAATCCTATACTATACAGTAACATAAAGGCTGAAGTAAAAGCCACAATCCTATGGTAATCATATTCATATAATCTGAGTCTAAAAGGTGAGTTGTAAAGCCGAAATCTAGTCCTGTACATTGGTGTAAAGGACGAGAAGTTGTGGTAAGAGGAGACTATTCTGAGACTTATATACATACATGAGTTGAGATTGTACAGTGAGTTAGAAGGCCAACTTTTGAAGATTGTCTACTACTCTTTTACATCATTTTGAGCATTCAAAGCCTGGATAGTGTGACAACATTTTTGAAAGTCAATCTGAGCATACTTATTGATTGATCTAGTATACATCAGTAGCTTGGGAAGCCCTATTCAGAGGGACAGTATCTCAGAACAAGTCTTCCAATCTCTCTTATGAAGGCAAATTTATCATCTTCAGAGGAAAAGCTATAGGCATCTAGTAGTGGAGGTAACTGTGATCTTGTAACAACGATAAGAAAGGCATCAAGTCCTTGACTTGTATTGTGAAAGAAGATCTCTGAGCTCTAAAAAGGAACAGTCTCCTTGAAATACTATATAAAGCAAGACCTGTCTTGAAGAACTGCAGCATATTGTATCTTGTTCCTAAAGTAGCGTACTGTTCAACCCATTTGGAAGAAGCATACAAAATCTTGGTTCAATTATAAAGGCAACATTAAATGCGCAAGCAGCTCATGACTGTGACATCATGGGAAGTCTTTGATTTTAAAGATTATGGCAACCTGGAGCAAACCTTGTAGCAGCCTCTATGATCATGAAGGATAGAGGTACGTAATTGTGAGGTATGTATAGTATATTCATATGTTGAGGATCTAACATGAAATATTTTAAGACTACATGTATCTAAGGTTTGTTATCAGTTGTTGATATTGATATCTAGGGTTTGTTATCAGTTGTTGATACTGATATTGATATCTAGGATTGTAAACCCTAGATGGTTCAAGGATAAACCCTAGTAAAAAGTTAAAACACTATTTCCTGATTTCTAGGGCTTGTGTGTAGTTTAAGGTATATGATAAACCCTAATATGGATGGATGTAACGATTTCGTAAGCTAAGATTTGTATTTGAAAACCCCTAGGAGTCCATCTTCTTAGATTACATGGAAACTTTAGAATGACTGATGGACATCATGCTTTTATTATTACATATATTTGCTTGGTCGTGTTTGTCAATAAGTATTGCAAAAGCATCATGAAGAAAGAAAAAGGAAGATGGATTAGGAAAGAAAATCCTGTGAGCATAATAGGAGTGAAATGGAAGAACCCTGAGAATGGTAACTTGGTAATCAAGTTGGATCCTTGGGCACTTTAATGCATATAGTAAGATTCATGATGTAAAGAATGGTCGTGATATTATATATTCCTAATTGAGAAGGTTGTCATTATAAGTTGGTTGATGAAAAGAAAGATATGACACAGTATACTAAAGAATTCATTGTACGGGGCCCAAACCCTCCAGAGGGCTACATTGGCACATGTAGGGTGTGTGTTGAGAGCCATGGGCCTCCACAACAGTAGACAACACTCCATGGATACCCAGAGATTGGCTCAAGATCCATATATTCCACGAGGAAGATGCACCTAGTTCACCATTGCCCAGTCAACCCCAGAGATATACCATGCACTTGGCAGCTGACCCGGGACTTGTAGGATGATATGGCATCACCTACACTATCATCTAAGAGCCCTTACAGATGATCTACAGGCATCTTCGACTCATTTGGAGACCCATGAGCTTATTATTATGCCCCCACACCCACTAGGAGCACCACAGGTTTATTGTTTGGAGAACAAAGGGTCACCCCCTTGTCCATCACTTTTGAGGGTCCTATTCTTCATTATGGCACCTATGGACCTCATCAGGCCTCTTGGAGGGCCCTACGACATGTATTGTTTATCATTTGACCTCCTAAGAGGCTTATTATTTCATTTATGAGCTAGTTTGGTGGGCTTGTCACCAAAAGTTAGGTTATTGTTTGGAGAACAAGGGGTCACCCCCTTGTCCATCACTTTTGAGTGTCCTATTCTTCATTATGGCACCTATGGACCTCATCAAGCCTCTTGGAGGGCCCTACAACATGTATTGTTTATCATTTGACCTCCTAACAGGCTTATTATTTCATTTATGAGCTAGTTTGGTGGGTTTGTCACCAAAAGTTAGGTTATTAGCACAATATTTTATTTTTGGGGCTTATGTAGGCCTAAGAGATTAATTCGAACTCCTAATTAGTGTATAAATACAAGTAAGTTGAGTTCATTTTCTCATCATCACTTTGGATTGGATCACTCTTCTCTTTAGAGAATTTCGCACTTTTTCTGGGATGAAGAATTGGAGCATGGATGAATTTTGATGTTTGGATTAGAGTATTTTGTCTTGGAGCTTCTTTATTTTCAAATTGTTGATGGTTGAATATGTTCTATTACATGTAAGTACACACTTTTAATGCTATTCTTGTTTTACTTTTGTCACATGCATTGAATGGGATTTTCGTTATAATAGGGCTAATTGTTGCATTGCATAATTGCAAATTTGTGGAATTGTTGTGTCTATATAGCATCACTCAATGTTTGGACCATGTATGTGAATGAAATCTCCTAGGGATAATTCCACTGGAGAATTTATCTTCATGAGCCATCTCTTTTGCCAAGTGAAGTATAAAAGCTTTGAGGTCTCTTCCTCTTGCCCTAAAGGCTAAGCGAAGTAGTCCTTAAGGCCTCCTTGACCGAAATACAAGTTCCTTTCTCATTATTCTCCTTGACTCCATTCTCCCCAAGGGATTAAGGCACTGGTCCTCCAATAGGTGATCACTCAAAGAATACCTTTCCTTCACCTTTCCCTCTCTCTTCTAGGTCTAGCCAAGTTGGGTCACCTAGGGCATCATTTTCCTGACAAAATAGCCCAAGAAAAAGTTTGATCTCCTAGCCTCTACTACGTTGGTGTGTCCTCAAGGCCTCCTCCAATTTTGAAGCCATTCCGACGGTGGAGTTGTGAGATAACCCAAGCCCTAGCTCCGAGATCAAACTTTGCCCTAGTGTTCCCTAGGCTAGTGCCTCATAGGATCAATTTGACACCTTTAAGTGGAAATTCTTGTTTTGATCCTTTCCCCTTCCTTGTCTAGGTTGAGATCATCATTGCTTGCTAAATTCTCTCTCCTTAACCTAGGCTAGGTCCACTTGGTCCCGTGTGGTCCCACACCTTTGAAAAGTCAAATCTTCAAGAACCATTCTGGAAGTCAAGTCCAATAAAGATTTTAGGATTGGCAAACTCCTTTACAAGGCATATTCCTCTAACCTAACCCTCAAATCCTCACCTTCTTATCCTAGAAATCGTATACCTTTCTTAACAAGCAAGTAAGCTCTATTCTTAACCCCCTTCTAAGAAAAATATCATTAAGGTCACTTCACATCCATTGGTTGATTCATCCTTCACAAGTGACTTTCTATATACCGGGTCTCCTCCCATCGGTGAAAGACTGTAAAGAGTAGCGAATCTTAGCTAAGGTGACAGTGGGCTAATCATCCATCGTTGCCCTTTGCCCTTTGATCTAGCAGTTGTCCCTTTAGGAATCCCCTTTATACCCCCTGCTATTTTGAGCAGTAACATTTGGCACTGTTGTCGGGGACACGAAACATGTGTTTTGTTCCCCATACAACATATTGACATATTATTATTGGCAACTCCATTGTAAGAATGAGGCCCTAGTTCTTCATTCAACTTCAAAGTTAATGCTTGTCGGGTGAAACAAGCATCTATCAAAGCACCTACATTCACCCTGGTGACTCCATTTTTAATTCTAATGTGTAAAAATCCTGAGAAATGGACCATTTTGAGCTCCCTCCTTCTCCCTATGATGACCTTAGTAGTGCAAAAATTCTAAAGCACCCTGAAAACAAGAAATGAATGAGGTTGGATGCCTAAATTCAAAGGAAGTCCTAATAAAGATCCCAGTGTCCATCTTGATAAATCCTCTTGGGCTTTGGCACTGGCAGGGATTGAAAATGAGGACACAATCATGAGATTGTTGGCCTTACCATTTGTAGTCCAAGCTAAAGATTGGTATGATAGCCTCCCCCATGAGATTACCACTCATTATGAATATTTTGAAGATGTCTTATTAGAAAGATGGGTGGCACCCCTCATGAAGAATGGATGGCTCGTAGATACCCCTCTGAAGCAAAGCTATGTGGTGAAAGGAATAATCCTGAAAAAAGGTCTTGGTAAAGGTGTGGAAGATGCCTCAAGTTCCCCTTTAATGTCTGAAGAGAACCCTCCTCCCGTTACATGTGACAAGACCTTGGAAAGGGGGTTGGTGAAAGCTTTGGTAATCTAGGTGATGATCAATCTTTGTCAGGTCCACATGACGAACCAAATGACTTTGAGAACATGTGTGTTGAGAAAAATGAGTCTATGGAAAGTGAAGTTGAGACTAACCTTACCTTTCTCAAGGATAGTACTCCTAATGATTCTCCTTTTGAGAACCTTGAGGAAGGTGGTCCCATTTGCCCCTTAGAGGATGACATTGAAGATTATTTCCATATTGAAAAAGAGAAATGGGAAATTGTTGGTCCTCAATTTGATTATGCTCCCATTTATGACACCGACAAGGAGGATGAGGTTGAGATCGGTCCTCCCTTTCTCCCGGGCATTATTTATGAGGACATATCCATCGATACCTTTGGGAAGGAGAATTATCATTTTCCCTTGCATGAAAAGGAGAAATTGGGGATGATTGATTCTCCTTTTTGGGAAGACCCTATCTTTGGTACTAGCAATGATAGGATTGATAAGGCCCTTGCTCATACCTACCTTCCTTATGATTCTAGAAGTATATTCAAATCACTTGAGCCTCTAGAGTTGGATTTCAGGAAAAGGATCTCGTTGAGACTTCACCTTCCCCTTTGCCCTTTTCTATTGTTCATCATCTTGAGTCTTCATCAAGTGATCCCCTCACCCCTTATCATATGATCTCAAGTAACCATGAGCCCAAGTATAGTGTCAAGGAAGAGCCCCACATTGTTTATACTTCACCTCCTCAAACACACCCTCAGGGTTTTGATCACTCCATGACCTCCCCTCTCCAATGTGACCATCACCTTGAGAAACCTTTTTGTTGCACTCTTTCTTTCCCTAACCCTTCGTTCCCCTCTCATCACAACCTTGTGGCATCTACAAAGCATAATATTATAGACAATGATTGTGATAAGGAGTTCTTGAGAGTGATCATTCATTCCACCATTGTGTACCTAGAAGGAAAGCTCGGGACCTCTAGATTGACCTATTTTCTTTCTCCTAGGACTTCCCTTTACCTCGGATGGAGATCATATTTTCTCCCCTCCCACCCTCTTCATCTGTCATGTTACTATGTCCACATTCGAATTGGGAGTTGCTACATGAGTAATCATACTAGCAAGCATATGTATATTGATGTGAAGATATGTTGGTTGCACTGGCTTTATGATTACACTTTGTATTAGCCTTACTATGTGCATGTTAGGATAGGTTGCATTGCATACTCATTTTCTCATTAGAACTAACATCATATGATATTTCTCAAGGTAGATTAGATGCATTTAAATTAAAATTTTCACATTTTATTTTTCTGTTGATTTTATGGCCTAACATTAAGCATGTGCGGTCATGAGACACCGCGAAAGCATGCTACCCCATGTTCTTCATTTGTTATATACGCAAGTAACAGGTCTACGGTAACCAAGAGATTGTTGGAGTTCTCGTGACCTCCCGCTCGAGTAGCTTCGTCCACTTCTTTGAAAGATCACGTCCCAATTGGAGCCAGATCTTACCCACCATTTTGTGGGTGATATCCCTAGGAGAATTGTTTCTCCAATATGGTCATCGGCCAGCAACCCCTTGCAGCCACTAACTAGCTCATTATGCCACTTCTGCACCACTTGAGCCAACCATGTGGTCCCTCACCCATCTGTCATGATTGTATGTTGAAGGTGGGCCTCCCGAACCTAAAGGTATGCCTTGTCATTTGGTAATTGAGTATTGTAGTTTGCTTATCATGGACACTTCTGGGCATAGATTAATGGGGGGATTCGGCGGAAAGAATGGGTTAAGTCTGTGTTATTGTCCTTAGACCTCCTTTTGGGTATTAACCTTGGATTCTAGTACTGTGGGATCTCTTTTACTAACCAATTGGCTTTAGGGATGGTATTTCACGAGAAACCCTGATTTTGGTTGTGGTCCCGCTCCTTCATCCGCATATATTACCCCCTTTTCACTCATTATCACCCGATTCATCATTTCTCCCACCTCGGTCCACATTCCTCCACTGGGTCCACATAGGGCTAGCTCTCCCATTCCCCTTGCCCACGCCTTGGGTCAGGCCTGGAATGATGCCCCAGAGGTTGATGCAGCTAAAAAGAAAAGTAAAAGCACAATTGGCCACATTCAACAAGAAAATGTACCACAAAATGCAAAAGATGGTCGAGACAAATACATTTAGCACGTGGGCAAAATCCAATACATGAGCTCTACCCATCATCATGGCCATCACCCTGGTTCTTATTGACCTTGCCGCCTACACCTACCTACAATTAGTGAGAAAAGCCTTTAACCCCACAAGGTGTGGTTGGTGGCAACGAACCTAGAGAAGGGGTTATCACATATTCCCAACTCTCTCCATTTAAGTTATCTCTTAGGTTAGCTATGGGGGGTGGTCCCTAAAGGAAAACTAAAGTTAAAGATGTGAGGTTTCTAGGAGAGTTGTTAAAGTGAAATAGATTACTTCTTAAGATTTATAAGCAAATGTGATATGAGCAATAACCATCAACAACCCTTAATACATAAGATAAGCATAAAGCATATGAAAAACTAGTGCCTTCAAAGTATTGCTCTAAAATGAAATGAAATGCTTTCAAATGGAAAGCAAAAGTAATCTTGAAAAGTGAAACAAAAAAATTGTTAGCACAAGATATAATCAATGCAAGATACAAGATAAACAAATTGATAAATCAAAGCATGTAAAGATATCTTGCCAAAATGAAAACAATTAGTAATCTACTTGAAGAATGTAAGTGAGATGATCCTTGTCAATGTCTATCAAAGTAACTTGCCTTCAAACATTAAACAAGCATATAAGCCAACTTGAAATAGATATTCAACATGTAGACTAGTGCCTTCAAGTAAAGAATAGCTTGCCCAAAATGAGATTAAGCCACAAATGATTGAAAAATTTAAGTGTTAGACCAAGATGAAATTAAGTTTGCGACCTAAAATAAGTAGTGCTTGGAAATGAAATAAGATACATCAATCATCCATGAGTGTAATGACAATTAAAATGACAACATGCAAATGGAGTTGCAAAAGTAAACCATATTCCAAGTATAAGAGAATTAAATTTTTTGCAAAGTTAAAAAAATTACAATGCTCACATCCAAAGTGCTTCTTGACATAGGAAATGATATTTGCATGTGAAACATTAAACCATCAAGATAACAAAATTTGAGAAATTGCAAGTAAAGTAAAATGTGATGTGAAATGCTCTTGGTTTATTTTATTAGTTGAACTCTAAAAGCAAGATTGCAATTGAACTCTAATCCTTTGACCTCACCCTCGCCCAAAGATTTGGATCTCATAGTGAGGAGTCAATAGAGGTAGAGGGTCCCTAAAAGTCTATTCAACCAACTTAAGTTGGAGGTAAGTTTTAGTGATGCTTGGGGCATGTAAGATCTCTAAAAATAAATTAACAAAATGAAGGAACTAAACTTCAACTTGAAATATATTTGTTTGACATGAAATAAAATGTTGTTTTATGAATTGAAATTTACCCAAATACTTGATGCATGTAAAGTGTGCTCAATAGTGAAGCATAAGTAAACTTGGAACAATGTTCAAGCCAAATAAAATCAAGTTAAAGATGCTTGCATGTAAAAATATGAATTTGCTATGAAAGTAAATGAAGTTAAAACTTGTAGCAAATCAAACTAAATAGCATGCGAAATGAGTGTGATGCATGATTGTGTTAATTCCTCAATTAAATGAAATGCATGCAAATGAAATAGATCGAAGATCAAACCACCAAGTCTCTCCAAAAGGTGGAGAGATAAGGATACCAATGGGTAAAACCCATGCTCCCAAAATCAGAAATTTTATTAGCTCTTACAAGAAGTAAAATGCAATGAAATCTTCTCTAAAATCCAAGGAAAGTCTTAACAATTTGGCTTCAAGCCATAGACCTTTCCATGCTGAAAAAATTTGCAATTTGAGGCCCAAATAAGTTCAACAAAATTTAGATTTTGAAAAAGGAGAAGAGAGGAAAAGCCTTCTTTATGGCCACGGCCAAGAGAGAAAGATGGCCAAAAGAACTCAGCGTCTCTCAAGAAGAACACGGTCTTGTCCAAGAAGAACTCGGCCTAAAGGTGGAAGTAGTCACTAAGTTCGAGCCCCAAAGTCCTGCATGCAAACTTGTAAGTAGTTTTTTTATGATGAATCCCGCAAGTAGCTGCAAGAGAACAGGTTAGAAATGGCTACAACAACACAACAAATATTAGCTCAGGAAAAGCTACAAAATAATGTACAATAGGTTAGGCCAAAGAGTGTGAACAAGCTCTCGTCTTTGACTAGCCATGACTTGGCTCTTTAAAATGGCCAAATATTGATAAATGAAGTGCAATACATGAACAATAAAAAATTTAATGTGATTTTGATGCAATAAATAAGAACCTAAAACTTAACAGCTGCAAGACAAATCAAAATAGATGACATTTTAGAATTTAACGCATGCAGGTTCTCCTTGAATATTTTCACGAGTGGGTTGGTTCCTCTAAGAACTTCCCCTCACTCTTGAAGGCTTGACCAAAGACGGATTCTTCTACAAAACTTCACCACAACAAATTAAGTCCATATGAAATTAAATAAATGCAATGGAAAGAACTCCTAAAGATATATTTGACATCAACTAGAATGTTTCTTTTCCTAGAGCAATTAAACAATTTCTATACTAATATGGCATAGTTGCATATCAACATAACTTGAAACAAGCATGAAGGAAAAATAGCCTGAAGAAATATGTATAAACACAATAACAACATGTAAAGAATTTACCATATGCAAATAGAAGAACACCATCACAAGTAACCCCAAAGTTTGTTGTATTATATTGCAAATGTGTGTACAATCCAGCAGCATGTCCTCAAGCCCAATAGCTCGTATTACATGATACATATGAGAGCCCATGGCTCTATTATATAGAGAGTTTGGAGCAAATCCCAAGAAATAGCAAGTCGAGTTCCAAGTGGAGATGAGAGAGACACCAAGGTAAATCGAATTCCCTATGTGGTACTCAAGGAAAATCGAATTCTCCATGTGGTACAGTAAACAAATCCATGAGTGAACCAAAGCAATGAGATAACTCCAGTCAAACAATCCAAACTCGAACCAAGTGTTGCCACCTCAGATGATGATCCCAAAGAAGCTCAGCGTAGGCCCCAAGGAAATGTGTGGTCCCTTCCAAGAGAAACTCGTAATTCTCCAAGTGAAGTGCTAAGTGTAGAAGCACTGGAGCTAATAGTGAGATAAGTCCCCACGAAATCCTCAATCCAAATATTCCATCGAATATTCCTTTAGTGCATGAGCTCCTCCAAATAATTCAATTTTCCACATAGGCAATTGTTGCATTAACTCCAGGAAATTCGATTTTATGAGATATTGGTGCATTTATGATGTAAGGTGCTCAGTCATCGTCCACATGTCCCTTGACTCAACTCTTTGACTTAGGATAATTTCCAAGTCATTTCCATGTCATTGTCACATGGAATAATTTATTTTTCTCTATTTAATTTATTTGTAGCCTAATTTATGTTGAAGAATCTCGGGCAATTATGTTAATCAAATCCTTCTCATGATGATAACTATTTGTGAGGTACCTTTTTACTTTTTCTTATTAGCACAATCTTCATTTATTATTAGAGTGTATTTTCTCACTACATCATATAGTTACCAAAACAAAAGAGATAAGAACACAAGATGTTGGCTTTCTGACAGGGCCAAAACCTCTCACTCTTTGAGAGGAAAACCCGCAAAAATTCTTCTTATAGAGATTCCAATTGACAAATACCAAGACCATGACCCTTGACCTATTTAGCCACTCCAAGACCAAGACACCAGTCCTCTTCTTCGTCATTGCTGAGATCATCATCACTGCTACTGAAGTCATCATTGTTGTATCACCGAGGCCTTCACTACTACACCACCAAGATCTTGACTTCTGTTGCACCCTTGTTGCACCTTCACCGAGATATTCATCACTGTTACACCATTGTTGCACCTTCACCGAGATCTTCATCACAACAATGAGATCTCCATACAGATATATATATATATATATATATATATATGAGAGTTGTACCGAGGTCTTTATCATGATCTTGACCTTGTAATTTACGTCTTCATCAAGATCATGACTAAAATCATGATTACAACTATGACGAGGTCATGATTGTGTCTAAGATGTATGCCATATCGACATCCTCCTCATCATAACTATACTAAGTCTATGACTGTGCCTAGAGTGTATGCTGAGAGGGTATCACTGTGACATCACCTAGCTCCTCCACATCACACATAAGTCAAGACTGTGACTGCATTATCTTCAAGACTACAGGGAGGCTAAGACTTCATCTATGTACCCATCCGAAAACCACAAAGATGCTTGTTCGAAATTTGTCTTTCTGTGGTGACCCTAACCACATATATATAGTGGTTTCCCATCATAAATAAGTCGACTTGTCATGCTGAACAGGTGTGTCTCCATACGTGACTTTCTTTTTGCTATTTTGGAGGCCGAATTCTTCAAGAAGGATTGTGCTTGTCTTTGGAGGGCTTCTAGACATTTCTATAGACTTGTATACATTTAAACATAGGCTCAAGAAGAACTTCTTCATACATGACATTGACTCTTTGACTTAAGAATAAATCCTACGGCTCTCAATGGGAGCCACTAACAAATAAACCTCTTGCTCATAAAACCCACGTAGCAAGGCAAAAATAATTTCATTTCTTTTATTTCATCATTTACAAAGATCATGTCATTATGAAAACCGAACCTAGTTACACTTTCTTCAACAATTTATTGCCACATTTTCCACTAAGCTTAGGAAAAGTGGGTTTTGGTGGTCCTAAACACATTTTTGACCCCTCAAAGTGTGTCATAGTAGAAACTTGTGGGTAAGAGATGTAAATTATATTACTCATACCCTATACAACTTCTCTAGATATCACTTTTTTTTAACATGGTCGGGTACTAATATTATAAAACAAAAGTGAAGGGACAAGGTCCCAGTACATATAAAGAGGGGAAGATCTGTGAGGGAGGTGCAAAAGGGGAGCCCAGTCCCATCCTCCATATCACTGGTCTTGATTCTTAGGAATTGAAATAGAAGATAACTATATTGACGAACAAACTGTCCTAACAGTAGACAAAATTTACAAAGCATAGAGAAATTGACAATGAGATCACCAGCACTGGTTGACCGAGTCCTCGGGGGGCTTATCCTTCTTGTTGTTGAGTTTGGTCGAAGCTTCCGCTTGCTCACTTTGATTCAGAGTCTTTATGTAGCTCACAGCTTCTTCAAGACGCTGACATTTATCCTTGAGCCCTTCAATCTCATTTTTCTGCTTCTCAAACTTTTTCTTCTTGGATTTGTTCTCGTTTTCCATCTCAACCCGGAGTTCGTTGAGGGTTTCAATGAAACACCCAATCATAAAGCAGTTTGCCCGACAGAGCACACAACTGTTATTGTTCTCAATCTGTTCCAAAGGGTTGCTAGACATGTTGGTGACAGAAGAGGTGCTATCCTTATTGTTGTTCTGATGCTGAAGACTTCTGAACGTGATTGAGTGGGAGGCAACTATTCTCAGATTCGTGACAGAATTGTCGCCCTACTTCGAGAGGCTGATGATGCCAGAGAGATTCTTGAAGTTCAGGCCGTCACAAGAGATGCACTGAAACTGTTGCCAGCGAATGGAGGAATTGATGGGGGAAGGTACGAGTCTGCAGAGAAGGGCCAGCCAATGGGAGTGGTCATTGTGTCTTCTAAAATCCACAGTCCCGACGAGAAAAGAGGAGGAGGAGTGATGGGGAGGCTAAGAGAAATACTACGGAGGGCGAGTAGAGGAACTGGGCAAATGGAAGAAACGAAGCACAACTATGAAGACCTAAGACACCCTGAAAACAAATCTGATCGAAAACACAGGAGCAAAAGGGAGATTAGCCGAAATAATGCAGAACCTTAAGTAAAACATAGCCAAATTACCTCTACCCACGCTCAGTGAAGAGAGGTTGCTGAATCCTGATGTTACTCAATAGAAACCGCCTGAGACATTCACTGAGACCTGGAAACCTTCTATTATCGCTGCTGAGATGAATCTTCTGGTGTGGAAGCCTTATCCCGAACTGGTTCTTATAATCTATGGTGTGTAACTCCTCGTGAACCATCCCAGCAGTGAAATCATGACAATTTGTGGCTAGATGAGTACCCGTGCACATGAAGAGACATATACCGACTGTTGTCTTATCTTGAAGGTGGGAATTATTCGGAAGCAAAATACAAAGCCTGCAGTTCTGATCAGAGGAGATATTTCTCACAGCTCTAGGCAGATTTTCTATGTTTTTCATGTCAGGGATATGTGGGAGAATCTCCTTCTGAATCTGCTTTGTACTGTTATCCCCTTTTTTAAATTGGTTGTTATAATTTACCAAGTCTTGAATGATGAGCCAGACCGCCATTGAGGGCTGATTATGGAATTGGTTTGTCATAGACATCCTAATTTTCCCTAGCTGTCCCTACCCCTCTGTCCACCGCCTTGTTGGCGAAAGCATCTGCAGCTTGATTATGGGCTCTTAACACATGCTTGTAGACAACTTTCCCTAGCAGATTAACATTATCGTTGATTCTTTGCTTAATTTTATTTAAGGCTTGATTTTTGAAATCTCTTCCTGCTTCCATTGCAGCTATTATAATTGCAGAATCACCAATGATGATTGGATCTTTCGCCTGAAGCTTTGTGAGGATGTTGGTGCCCATAAGCAAACCATAAGCCTCCGCCCTGTTGTTTGAAAGAGTCACCGGCCCCCATTCATACGTGGATACTGTTTCGCCTTGCTGATCCAGGATTAGCCCACCTGCCCCTACTCTTCCAGGGTTGTTCTTTGAGGCTCCATCAAAGAAGAGAATGTAGCTTCTGTGATTTTTTATCCACCCCTCTATTTCTCTTTCATTGCCCCGAAGCTTCCAGTTTTTATGGTTGTTTCCGATCATCTTTGGAATATGGTTCCTAGCTGGGCCATCCATGGGGACTTTGTTGTACCAGTCCTTTTCTACTTGCTGCCAACTGGTTTGATCCGTGGGTGGCACTCCTTTAGCGCTGACCATTTCCGCAATTTGGGCCCAAGTTTTGGCTAGAATAGAACCTGAGCTAGGTTTTTTCCCCTTAAAGATGCATTTGTTTCTTGCCAACCAGATGTGCCAGCAAAGGGTGGAGGGGAGACACTTCCAGACACTCATAATGGCAGCCTTATTTTTCTTGGCATAAGGGTAGCTATGTGTCCAGTTCTTATTTAAAGGAGACAACTGCTCAATTGAGTCAATATTCAAATCGAGGGGGCTGATAATTTGCTTCCAGCACTGTCTAGCTATAACACAGTTCAAGAAGAGGTGTTGAGTGCTCTCTTCTTCTTCTTGGCAAAGAAAACACATTGAAGGCCCATGGATGCCCTTTTTCCTCAAATTCTCAGCTGTAAGTATCCTGCATTTTAGCAAGGTCCAAGCGAAAAACTTGATTTTAGGAAGACATGCATTCTTCCAAACTGCTGGCCAAAGGCTCCAATTATCATAGTTGCTATGATTTCGGAGGAAATTGTATCCAGATTTGACGGTGTAAGTTCCTCTGCTAGGATCCCAAATATAACTATCCGTACACTTTCTATTTATCGGAGCTGAGCCATAGAGCGGAGCCTTCAACTCTTCCCACTGAGCAGAAAGACGATTTGGTAGAGGAGGCTTTTTCCAAGCAGTCCATCTATTTTGATCCCACTCCGAGATGGAGAATAAGGAGGATATACCCTTCTCCTCCAACCAGTCTTGGAGGTCTCTCAAGTTGTGGTTTCTTTTTAAGGGAGTTGTCCCCATAATTCTGTCGTTCCAAATGGAAGTGTTTTCTCCATTCCCAGGATTTTTTGAGATTTGATCTTTAATGTGAGGAATAGTTTTTTTAATAAGCTTCCAAATTTGGGTGCAAGAACGATCAGGAATCAACTCATTGAGGAGCAGGACCTCTGACCGTTGAGATATTTCCTAGCAAAGACTTCTCCCCACCATTGATCTTGCCCATTCAGCGTGCAGCAGACTAGCTTGATACCAAGAGCCTTATTTGTTAAGTTTGGGAGACGGATGGAGATGCCTCCATATTCGAAGAGAAGAGTCACTTGATCCCACCGAACCAAACTGAATTTTTTGGAGTCCTGCCTCCCACCCCGCCAAAGGAAGCCTCTGATAATAAGCTCCATTTGCTTGTGTATGCTAGCTGGAGCCAAAGTTAAAGCACACTGGTAAATTGGCAAAGCCGAAAGAAGAGCTTTAATTAAGATGGTTCTGCCAGCCAAGTTTAAACCACATCATCCCCCAACTTTGAATTTTCCCCCTCACTTTCTCAATTTGTTTGTTCCAAATCTCTGTCCTGACTCCTAATCCCTTCTTTTGCCAACGATAACCCCAAGTATATGAAATAACTCCATTTTTGCTAAACTGGAATTTCCATGATTTGGGAGATCCTTTGCATGATATTGTTTGGCACATTCCAGGTGTATATTCTACATTTTTTATTGTTCAAAAGACCTCCAGAGGCAGCTAGGAAGTCATCTAACACCTTTTTGAACCTTCTGGCTATAATACTAGAGGCACCCCCAATCAGGAGAGTATCATCAGCGAAGAGTGAGTGGTTAATTTCTTTAACCCCTCGAGCTATTCTGATACCAGTGATTTCCCTTCTGATTCTCTGATTTTCCAGCTGTATACTAAGTGTTTCTGCCATAATGATGTAAAGAAAAGGGGAGAGCGGGCATCCCTGTCTCAATCCTCTAGTGCTGCGAAAGTATCTGCTGGGCCTTCCATTAATCAGCGTTGCAATCCATGGATTGGAGATGCACGCTTCAATGATCCCAATAAACTTGGGGGAAATGCCAAACTTTTGAAGAGCTGCAACAAGAAAGCGATGGCAAACATGATCAAAGGCATTAGCCATATCCAGCTTTATGACCATACCTCTTTCATTGTTTTGGATGCTGCTATGTATAGCTTCTTGTATGAGGATCACATTGTCTGTTATTTGCCTTTTTGGGACAAAGCCCCCTTGGTTTTCCGAGATGATACAAGGCAGGATTTTTTTTAATCGGTTTGCCAAAATCTTAGTGATGATTTTGTATGAGGAGTTGCAGAGGGAAATTGGTCTGAATCTATCGAAGGAGATAGGATTTGGCTCTTTGGGGATGAGAGCCAAATGAGAGGTTTTGGTGTTTTCTCCCACTTTGTGTTTTTTGAAGACATTCTTAATCATACGGACCAGGTCTTTTTTAATTGTCTCCCAATGGCTCTTGTAGAAAGCAATGGTGAATCCATCAGGGCCTGGAGCTTTTTCCGGGTGCATGCTCCAAATAGCCTCCCTTATTTCCTCCGCTGTTACCTCCTTCTCAAGCTCACTATTTTGTTGTTCACTAACTTTGCTGCTAATTTGCTGAAGAAAATCAACACTGTCCACTTGCTGCTCCCCAGCTGTGAGGAGGTTTTTAAAATAGTTATGAGCTGCCTCTTTTATTTCTTCTCTTCCCTTTATTTCCTGTCCTTCCACTTGGATTTTGTCAATTTGATTGCCCACTCGTCGAATCTTGAGGTTATTGTGAAAAAAAGCAGTGTTCTTGTCCCCCGCTTGGATCCATAGACATCTAGACTTTTGCCTGAGTTCCTCCTCTTCATGTCTATTTTGCTTGTAGAGGGCCAAAAACATTTCTGTTTCATGGGCTTTGTCTTGTTCAGTGTCTTGCTGACTTTCTTTTTCTTTGTTCCACTTTTCCAGTTTCTCTTGCAGCTCTGTTTTTTTTCTTGTCCCTAAGAGCTTCTTCTCTGGCCCACGTTTTTATTTTTGCTCTCACATTTTTTAGCTTGGTTTCCCATACATACTGTGGGGAGCCCAACACCTCTGCATCCCAGCTTTCTTTTATTATATTCCCAAAGCTTTCCTTGCTATCCCAAATTTTGCTATATTTGAATGTAATCTGGCCTTGATTCTCCCACTTGTCCAGAATGAGCACAACCGGCTTATGGTCAGAAGCTGAAGCGTGCACGATTTTGCTCTTGATGGACAAAAAACTTGTTGCTATATCCTCTTGAATCAAAATTCTGTCAAGCCTTTCCTTTATGTTATGAGCACCCGTTCTTTTGTTGCTCCATGTGAATTTCCCATTGCTAGGAGGGATATCAAGCAACTTATGCTCAGCAATAATATCCTCCAAGGCTGCTCTTGACGGATCACCAAAGTATTTACCTCCCAGCTTCTCCTCTATATTTCGTATCAAAATTAGATCACCTCCCATAACTAGATTATCTATCTGAACATCGTGTACCTCTTCTTTTAATGACTCCCAGCATAAAGCTTTGTCTCTGTAATGATTTGGTGAGTAGATGTTTATCACAGTATATTTGGCGTTTGTGTTCTTCTTTGTTAAATCTGTCCTAACCCAACTACTGTTGAGTTTTTGGCTGACAAGTTCCCAATTCCATTTGTTTCATAACGTGCCAATGCCTCCTAAGGCCCCGTTGGAGTCTATGGCTATTCCCTCATAATTTTTTGTGTTGCTATCAAGTTTTGAATCTCTTGGTTACTGATTTTGGTCTCTTGGATCATTAAGATATCCAGTTGTTCTTGTTTTATTAGGTCTCTTGTTCCAAGAGACCAACCCCCTGTTGTTCCAAATGGTTCCAAACCTTTTCCTTCTACTGCATTTTCTCCCCACTTCCTTTCTGTTTGCCGAGGAAGGAGTCCATTGGCTGTTGGGTGCCAATGGCCATATCCTTTGTTGCAACCTCATCTCTGAGTTCCTTGTTGGATTTCCTCCCAGCTTTTTTTGGTTGTTCCAAAGCATTGTTTGTTTCTTTGACTTTATTTCTAGTGAGGATTCGATCAATGGAGAGGGGGGGGGGAGGAGAGAAACTGAGGGGTGGGGATGAGATACTGGCTATAGCATTGTGGGGGGGGGAACGGGGGGATGGAGGATCTTCATCCAGGAGTTCGAAGGGATTAGGGGATGGATCGATCGAAGGGGTTGGGTTTATGGGGGGGTTAGAGGCAGTAGCAGTATTTCCATGAGATTGAGTGGGGTTCTGGGTAGCTTGTTTATTACTAGGTTTCTTCCTTTTCACTTGTTCCCAAGTGTTTTCTTGGGCTTTTGCGTTCTCAACCGTCTCCACATCCTTTAGTTTGCTACACCTATTTGCAAAATGACCATACTCATGACATACCTTGCATTTGAAGAGAATTTGCTCGTAGTCCAGCTGTTGGATGTGTGTCCATTGATCCACCTTGAGTTTTATTGCCTCCGGAAGCCCTTTTCCCAAATCTACTTCCACACAGATTCTGGCACAGATGTGCATGTTATCTTTTGGTTCGCATCTATCGATATACTTGCCTACTGCGTTCCCTATAGCTTTGACCGATTCATCACCCCAAGTGGAGAGGGAGATGCGGTAACCTGACCCAGACCAGCATTGCATTTGGAATGTCCATCTCGGGTCAAAGTCCGAAGACCATCTATTCAAATACAGGCCTCTCAAGTCCATGAAGTATGGCCCATTCCTGAATATGAGGTTCCTATCTTCTTTGGATTTGAATAAAAATGTATAGTATCCCCTTCCATAGAACCTGATGGCGATTTTCCCTTGTATGTTGGCGCTCCAGTTTCTCTCCACCCATTTTTGAATTGCTCTGGGGGAGGGCCACAGTCCTGTAAACTGCCCAACCAATCCCCGTTCAGCCAGAGAAATGGTTGTTTTTCGAGGGACAATTGGAGGTAAGGATATCTCAAGAGTGTCATCTAGCTTTTTTGACAAATTTGCTTGAAGATGGTCTGGCTTTTGGAGCTCCATGTTCCGCTATTAGAGAGGCAAAAGCTGCTTCTTGATTGGATTCTTCATTCGAAAAAGGGGAGCCATCCCCAGAAAGGAGAGGCATGGAACAGGGGGAAGCTCAGCAGCAGGAGGCTGCCAAGCCCGATGGCAGAGAGCAGAGGGCAGCCCGATAAGAACAAGACAAAAGGAAATAGCTAGAAGGAAGGAGGGAGCCTAGAAGTAGCAGGTTGCCAAGCAGGGCAGCTGCAAGAGGCAACGCGAGAGGCAGGGGTTAGGTCACGGGCGCGCGCACAGTAGTTTTTTTTCTAGGCATCACTTATTACATTACAAATACAATTTTTATTGC
The DNA here is from genome assembly GCA_031772625.1 of Pinus tabuliformis. Classification (NCBI taxonomy): domain Eukaryota; kingdom Viridiplantae; phylum Streptophyta; class Pinopsida; order Pinales; family Pinaceae; genus Pinus; species Pinus tabuliformis. The sequence continues at coordinate 927,859,284 of CM062811.1, read as the reverse complement.
AATTTCTGCCCTGCGGAATATCTTAAAAATTAAAAAATGACCAACTGGACCTAACCAAATTCCACGAAATTTTTTATGTGATCTAGTATGGTAATAAACATTGACCCTATTGACCACTACGTGTCAACAACCCATAGCAGTACACCCCCTCTTTTTCGCAAAAGGGATATCACTTGATTGATGTGTCCGTGCCGTTCAGCTATCATCATCAGCTTGACTTTCAAGATGTTATGTAAACCCTTTCTACATGTGTATAATGTAAATAATTTCAGCAGATCTATGTCCTGTATGTAACCAACTAGGTAAACCTACTTTTCTAGTGACGATCTCCATTCTAAGAGGTTTTTTGTCTCATCGATCCATTATCGAATGGTAGGAAAAGTTTTCCTCTAGTGTTACCCCAAAGCTGGAATTGATTTTGTCGGTAGGATTTTAAGCGAGTCCTAGTGTTCTCGATCGAGTCTATGTAAAAGTAATTTGGGAATAATCCTAACTATTTGGTTAGGTTATTTTATTACAAATTGTTTGGTCTGCTGGATTATATTTGTGTCGCAGAAATGGGTGGTCTGTGAGGGCCTATTACAAATGGATTTTCCTCTTTATGATGTAAAAAAATGAAAATCATGATGTAAAGTGTCTTGAGGGTTTATTTATCCCCTCATAGGTTAATTAATTAAATTTTCTGGCCAAAAATTAATTAAAATCCTAAGCCAGAAATTTAATTAATTCTAGGTCCTAGATAAATTTAAATTCTCCAAAATCAAAATTCGGTGGTCCTAAAAAATTAAATTTTAAGAGGTCCCAGGACCAAGGTAAATTAATTATTTTGATAAATTTCAAACATTTGATCCCTAGGTTACGTCAAAGTCAAAATTAATTCAAAATTTTAACTTTTTAGTTAATTAAAAGACATTTAATTGAAGAATTCGAATTTCCTCAAGAATCAAATACTTTGACAAATGAGATTAAAAGAAATTTGAATCTTCATCCGAGATTGCTTTGACGAGGATCACTCGAACTAGCTGTTGGAGGATTTATCTTTAAATAGGAAGTCATTTGTTAGTTGATCCATCTGATCTCTGAGTCGTGTGCTTAGCAAGAAGCTCTTGTGTAATCTTTTTCTGGATAATAAAGAAAGACTTTGGGGTGAAGTTTTGCTGGTGTTACTCTTCATGGGAATACTGTAAGATGTGTTGTTTTCATGTGTACTTTTTTCTAAATCCATTGATAATAGCTTCTAAAAGTGATTTGAGTACAGGTATCTTGCTCAGTCACTGGGGTTCAAATAATAATCTAAATTTTGAACATAATAGTAGATATCTCTATTTGTCTGAGTTTTATTATTATTTTCTTGCTCTATTTTTAATGGTTGGATCAAGTTTTGCAGGGAAATCTTGATTTAGGATCCTCGAGCATTAGAGAAAGTTTTCAGTTGGACCAGCAAACTCTCGATCTGTGTTTCCTGAAGAGCCCAGCTAAATTAGCTCTGGGCTTATCATAAGATTTTATTAGTGATACACAAAGGGTTTCAAGTTAGCACCTCCTTTAAAATTTAAAAATTTAATTTTTTGTGCGACATAATGATAGATCTGGCTTATTAGAGCCTGCAGTTTGTAAATTTTGTAATTATTTTTCTAACATGGATTTTTCTAGGTTTTAGTTTTTATCAATGTATATATCGTTTGGGTGTTTTCTTGTTGTCATGCAACTACAGATCTAAAAAATAAATTTGTAGAGTCCAGATCTACGCCCTGGAGGGTAAAATCTGGATCTATGGGGTTTATCAACATAATTTTCCAAGTATATTATTCAAAACTTTTGCAGTCCAAGGGTTTGAAAATTTTAAATCTAGAAAAAAAAATTATAAAGGTTTTAGGAATAAATTTGAGACAAAGGAACACATCGTTTTAAATCCAAAAAAAAATGAAATTTTTTAAGTTTCTGGACTACCATTTCTTTGCTAATTGGTTTTTTTCGATTTGTTGCCTGGGTTTTTGGGTTCACAAAAAATTTTGAATTTTTTTTAGAAAACCCTTATCCCTCCAACCTTCATTTGTTGCCTAAGATTTTCCCATTGCCTGTTGTCATTTTCGAATCCGCTGCCCTCATCTCCTAAACCACAGCTCCCATCAAAGTGCAGCGATTGCCTCTCCTTAAACCTGCGTTCTCCTCAAAAAATGCCGCATTTCTCCATCACCTGCGTGCAACTCCTCCAACGCATAGTCTCCTTTCCTCCTGCCATCATCGATCCTAGCTCGCAACCTTCATTTTCTTCTGTGTCCTCCCTCCATCTTGTAGCTTCAACACTGCCCAAACCTACCCGCATACCCCAATTCACTGCTCCTGCTTGAGCTCAATCTTTGTCCACCGCCGTCAAAAACCTGCAAAACAATTCCATATGCAGCATCCTTCCCTCCGCATGGTTCCATATCTCCATTTCTCCTCGCCCTCCTCGTTGTTGTGTGATCCCTTGTTGTTATCGTCAACCTTTCGCTCTCCTTTGCTGCCTGCAAACAAACCCTCAAGCCAGCATCCTTTCCCTGTCAAGAGCTCGTCCTCTCCGCCGCCGGTCCTGCAAGCATTCAACATCACATTTTTTTTTACTTGTTTTATTTCTTGTGTATTCATTAACGTTAGGTTTAGGTTTCACTTTTTACTTATTTATTTTTTATGTTAGGTTAGGTTTTTGACTTTGAGATTAAATCAATGTGTTTGTTTTAATTTCTTTCCTTTTGATTTCATTTTAATTTGATTCTTTTTATTCTTTTTTTATTTTAAATTTAATTTGTATTATTTGCGTTAGTTAGATTTATTTTATGACTATTTCGATTGGTTTACTTTTTTTAATTTTTTTTATGCCTTTGTGTTTTGATTTTTTGGATTTTTGATTTTTCATTATTTTCATTTCATCAAAAAAAAAACATTACAAAATCTACCCAAAAAAAAATAATAATTGTTTGCATACTTTAGAATTGGTAACGAAATATATCAAATGCGGTACTTAAGCTTTCAAAAAAAATTAATGTGGCCTATGGCCCATTAAAACTTCAACTAACCCTCTTGATTTATTTTACATTTTTCACATTAAAAAATTAATTTCTTCATTTACCACATTAAATTAATTGTCTAAGGGATAATTAACATTCAAATTTAAAGTTCCTTGATGTCATTGATGTTAAATGTAAAATTTTAATTTTTGTGGTATTGATTTCTCTATTGGCAAGTGCGATTAATGTTTTAAAAATTATAGTCTATTAGAGAATGATAAATTATTCTAGATCTGAGTTATTAATGAAAATCATTTTTAATCTGGATCATTGCTTAGCATTTAAATTTCATAATCCTTCACAAGATTTAATTGCTAGAATACCTTGCGTGATAAGGTTTTGGGCATTGACATTTAATTGTTCATGATCGTCGCTTTGCCACATTTATAAATTGCTCAGGATAACTTGTTTTTGTTTAGTCTATGGTTAAATGCAATGTTACTTGGGAGCGGGAGCGAAAATGGGAGCGGGAGCGACATTTTCAGAAGCTCCCGGTTTGGGAGTGAATCCCGAAGCGTTTCTTATATATATATATATTATATTTTGATACCTATATGTCAACAAAAACATGTAGAATAATGAATTAGATATAAAAAACATAAAAAAAACATAGATTGAACCATACAACAACAATCATCTAAAAGTTATAATCTTCATCAACCACGTCCACAAGTTAGTAACATACAACATATTGAGTCTCATGATTCATCAATCTTAAAGTTTCAAGCTTTCAAAATTCAATATATAACATTTATCATCATTGATCACCAAAGTTGTACTTGTAAGCTAAGTGTAACCATTACAACAAATAATATCTAACATGAAATGAAATGTTATAAAATGAAATGAAATGAAACAACTTTCAACTTTCATGAAGCATCATATTCATAATTCATTACTAATGAGTTATAATTGCCAACTTTAAACTTAAATTGTCATATATTGTTTAAAAAAATATCATAATAAATATGAAAGAGTCAATAGTTATAAAAGCTACTAGAAACTAGAAAAGAGAAGTAAATCTATTATGTATTTCTTATGCTTGGGCCTCTTGCCACCACGAGAAATGTCTAATTTTTTAGTCTTGTTGGAAAATCAAGATCTTTGTCATTAATATCACCCTCTAAGCATTAATATCCAGAGGTATCTTTGTCATTACCTCTGTATCTGTAGGGATCTTTGCCATTAATATCACCCTCTAAGCATTAATATCCAGAGGTATCTTTGTCATTACCTCTGTATCTGTAGGGATCTTTGCCATTAATATCACCCTCTAAGCATTAACATAAGATAGAACAAGCATAGCATGTCAAGTCAAGATTTTGTTTGAGTGATGCGTACATTTTTAGGAGGGTCATGATAGAGGAGTTCGACAAACAATGTCACTAACATCAAGGTACATAGAGGGATTGGTGTTCTTGATTAAATACGAGTTCCATACCCTAATACATGACAAAAGTCAATGGAAACATTGCAATTCCCCAATCCTGAAATCTTGAAAAACTGATAAGTTTACTGGATTTTGAATGAAATCTAAAATTCTACTTTCTCCATATGAAATCCAATGAGGCCGGAACCACTCTCAAACATCCTGAGTCATTTCATGGTAATGTTAAAAATTTAAGTAAAATGATGAAAATGAATATTAAGGAGAATGTCACTTTTACTTTAAGAATTTAACATTACCATGAATAGCATATCAATACTAGGGCCTAGACTTGATCATTAAGCTGCCCAACTCAAAAAATATTTGTTTCTTTCAAAAAAAATTGCATTTCAAACATTACTACAAAAAAAAATTGCAAAAAAGGCAAAATGCTCCCAAAATCGCTCCCGAAAAGGCAGGGAGAAAAAAAAATTTAGGGAGCGCGCTCCCAAAATCGCTCCCATTTCAGGAGCGATTTCAGGAGTGCGCTCCCAAGTCGGTCCCGCCCAGAGCACGGATTGGGAGCAGGATCGAGGGCGGGGGGGGAGGCGCTCCCCTGTAACATAGGTTAAATGAATACAAAGGCACTGGTCTAAAACCATTTATTTCTTGTGATACTATCTTATTTGTATTAATTATTTAATCTATCCATCTCAGTTGACCAAGATTTTTTTCTAATTTCATCAAGTTGTCCATCTTTAAGTTTCATAGAGCCTGTGTTTCACAAGCTATCCTCATTCATTCACCCCAGGGACTACCCCCCTTGATTTGTCTAGGAGAGAGTCTAAACGGAGTGAGTAAGGATTAGAGTGACAGCCCTTACTCGGAGCGTTGTTGTGGTGCCTAGACACTTTGTGAGACAACAGACCCTAGACACTAGGACTCACCCAAAGCCTCACCATCAAGTCGTACACCGGCTTTGGGGTATATTTGGAGGAAAAAATTTAATTAATTATTAAGTCCTAGTGGGGAGATGATAATTAACCAAGTGAAAAAAACCTCCAAGAGTAACTCACTTGTTCGCAAGGCCCCAAACTACCTAGGCCTGTTACATAATTAAAATTCCTCATACTACCATCACTTATTACAATTCCCCGCATGGTGTGGAATCTGGGTACAACAGAAAATGATGAGAAGAAGAAGTAGAGTTTAAAAACTCTGGTAATCTGATGATATCTGATGGTACAAGTGTCCTTTGGTACATCTTTGGGCATGGAGTCTTCAGATAGTCATCAAGTGCCACTCCAGTGGTCAACAGTTCCTACAGGTCTATGAGCCCCCTTCATCATATAAGAACCCATGATTGTCCCAACCCTTGGTGGGCAAAACACCCTACCTTAAAGGGGGTATCCACTGCTATACCTCACATATCATGCTCTTATCCCTTGAGCCTCGAGCAGTTAATTAAAGAAAATCATAAAAGGCAAAGGGCATATAAAGAAGAGTGGAAAAATCAAGGCCAGGGCACCTCATGTACCACGATTGTTCCCTCCTATACATTATATACCCAAGTGTGGGCTTTTATTTTATTAGCTACCCTTGTACCCCAACATGTGGCCCAAGGTTGCCCCTTCTCACTCGCTATTCCATTCACCTCTTTATCACATGCCACCACCTTTTAAAGAATGTACCTTGGACATATTATCCCCTTTAAAAGTAGAAACCACCTAATGGGATACTTGGTTAACCCCATTTGGTATTTGGAGACATTAGCATGTGTCAAAGCCCATCATGGAAGGGCAGGTCATTATGAAGTCCCCACCTGTGGTCCATGGTTTGTAAGTTTTTTTACTCGGTTTTTTTGATGACTTGTTGTATTGGAAGGCTAGAGGACATATTGGATCTTATGCAGGATTGCAGGTGGTCTCCGTCTTGGGTTTGGTCTCCCTATACGGGGTCCTAACCCTCCAGAGGGCTAGATTGGCACATGTAGGGTGTGTGTTGAGAGCCATGGGCCTCCACAGCAGTAGACAGCACTCCATGGATCCCAAAAAATGTTCAGAGATTGGCTTGAGATCCATCTATTGGACGAGGAAGATGCACCTAGTTCACATTTTCCCAGCGAGCCCCACAGATGTATCATGCACTTGGCAAATGACCCGACACTTGTAGGATGATGTGGCATCACCTACACCATCATCTGAGCCCTTACAGATGATCTACAGACATCTTTGACTCATTTGGAGACCCATGAGCTTATTATTGTGCCCCCACACCCACTAGGAGCACCACAGGTTTATTGTTTGGCCTTGTCCATCACTTTTTAGGGTCTTATTCTTCATTATGGTACCTATGGACCTCATTAGGCCTCTTGGAGGGCCTTGCGACATGTATTGTTTATCATTTGACCTTATAAGAGGCTTATTATTTCATTTATGAGCTAGTTTGGTGGGCTTGTCACCAAAAGTTAGGTTATTAGTACATTATTTTATTTTTGGGGCTTATGGAGGCCAAAGGGAGTAATTCAAACTCCTAATTAGTGTATAAATACAAGTGAGTTGAGTTCATTTTCTCATCATCACTTTGGATTGGACCACTATTCTCTTTAGAGAATTTTGCACTTTTTTTGGGATGAAGAATTGGAGCATGGATGAATTTTGATGTTTGGATTGGAGTATTTTATCATGGAGCTTCTTTATTGTCAAATTATTGATGGTTGGATATGTTCTATTACATGTAAGTACACATTTTTAATGTTATTCTTGTTTTACTTTTGTCACATGCGTTGAATGGGATTTTTGCTATAATAGGGCTAATTGTTGCATTGCATAATTGCAAATTTGTCGAATTGTTGTTTCTATATAGCATCTCTCAATGTTTGGGCCATGTATGTGAATGAAATCTCCTAGGGATAATTCCACTGAAGAATTTATCTTCATAAGCCATCTCTTTTGCCAAGTGAAGTATAAAAGCTTTGAGGTCTCTTCCTCTTGCCCTAAAGGCTAAGCGAAGTAGTCCTTAAGGCCTCCTTGACCGATATACAAGTTCCTTTCTCATTATTTTCCTTGACTCCATTCTCCCTAGGGATTAAGGCATTGGTCCTCTAATAGGTGATCACTCAAAGAATACCTTTTCTTCACCTTTCCCTCTCTCTTCTAGGTCTAGCCAATTTGGGTCACCTAGGGCATCATTTTCCCGACAAAAGAGCCCAAGAAAAATTTTGATCTCTTAGCCTCTAATACGCTAGTGTGTCCTCAAGGCCTCTTCCAATTTTGAATCCATTCCGACAGTGGAGTTGTGAGATAACCCAAGCCCTAGCTCTGAGATCAAGCTTTTTCCTGATGTTCCCTAGGCTAGTGCCTCATAGGATCAATTTGACACCTTTAAGTGGTAATTCTTGTTTTGATCCTTTCCCCTTCCTTGTCTAGGTTGAGATCATCATTGGTTGCTAGATTCTCTCTTCTTAACCTAGGCTAGGTCTTCTTGGTCTCGTGTTGTCCCACACCTTTGAAAAGTCAAACCTTCAAGAACCATTCGGGAAGTCAAGTCCAATAAAGATTTTAAGATTTTGAAACTCATTTACGAGGCATATTCCTCTAACCTAACCCTCAAATCCTCACCTCCTTATCCTAGAAATCTTTATACCTTATTTAACAAGCAAGTAAGCTTCTATTCCTAACCCCCTTTGTTAAGTCCCTATAATATTAGTGATTACCCCATTACTATTGTAGTTGTATCCCTTATTAATATTATTGTGCCCCTATTGTCCCCATATTGTTATTACTGTGCCCCATAGAATCCCTCTATTGTTATTTTTGTGCCTTTATATTATTATTGTTACGTCGACTGGGTTATATTATGACTCCTTAGACTCCTATATATAGAAAGGAGGTTTTGTCATTTGAATCATCAAAAAATCATTCATTTGTGTAATGTAAAGGAGGTTGCCCCCTCGAAGAGGCTGAATTCTAAGGCGTTGATCTATCTTTCCTATCTTTTTGTGAACTGGTTTCATAACATTTGGTATCAAAGGTTTTGGATTCTAGGGTTTGCTGCTCCAAATAGGTCATCGTGACATTTTCGCTATAACTTTTTTCTGCGACGTTTCAGAAGCGAAAAAAAACCATTTGAGAAGAAATCGCACTGAACTTCGGGTCCAAATTTCAAAGCTTTTCGCGCTATATTTGCAGAGATATGATCTAAGGAAGTTGGTCTTTTTGCAAACTCCTAAATTACATTCCAAATAGGTGACCTGGGGAAAATCGTCATAACTTTCTCTCTGAACATCGGATTGAAATTTCGTAAGAAGGTACAAAAAGAGGACGGACTGTAGTTTCTTGTACATATTTTTCAAAGCCAAAGGTCGAAACAGGGACACATGGCATGTTGTACAAGTTCGCTCTATTAAACTAGTCTATAATCAGGTCACTGTGGGAGATTTGGCATAACTCTTCCTTGGAGAATCGAATTGGATCAGACTGGTGGCATTGGAAAGAGGACATAGATAGCTACTGCAGATTGCAATTTCAAAGCTAGATGATCCGAAATTACAAAGATACATCAAAGGCAATATCAAGCTCCTACAAAGTGAAAAAAGGTGTGTAGTTTTTTTTTTAATTTTTGCTTAAGCTTCGCTTGAAAAATTATTTTGAAGGAATTCAAAGGGCATAGTAGAGCATTATTATCGGTCACTGATGCCCCGAGGAAAGAAAATGCAAACACCTAGTAAGCAACCTGAAAGCTCTAGCATGACTCATGAAGAAAATGAAGAAATGCTACATGATATATCAAAATTACAAGACCAAGTGCACAAATTTCACTCTCACAAAAGCTAACAGAAGCTAAGATAAATGGCGTGGAATCTAAGATGAATGGCGTGGAAGCTAAGATTGACAATTTGAAGATAGATTTGAAGACAAATTTGACAAATTTTCTACAAGAAATACTTAATAATGGTGAAAGGGTAGCAAAAGAAACTCATGATGCGAACAAAAGAAATGTTAATCATGATTTCATAGACTCTAATGTTGGATCAAAGTCCCACCATATTCCAAATATCGATATGAGGAAGTTTGATGGTAAGGATCCCGCAACATGGATATTACAGATGGAGCAATTTTTCGATCTCAATAATGTGCAAAACACACAAAAGGTACGTATTGCAACTTTATATTTGAAACCAAATCAGTTTGTATGGTATCAATGGCTTTGCTCTTGTAAACAAATTATCACTTGGGCAATTTTTACGGAAGAATTGACAGCACATTATGAGAATACAAAAAGCAACACTTTTTTTAGCCAATTGATAAGTCTCAAACAAAAAGGTTCAATAATGGAGCACATTGAGGAGTTCCAAAAATTGAACATAAGGGTAAAAAATATTCCAGAGGAGCATAGGATTGATGTGTTCATAGGGACTTTAAAGGATAATGTCCAACATGATGGTCGCCTTTGGGAACCTGATTCATTAGAGAAGGCATTCAGGTTAGCAAGAAAAATGGAAAGCAAAATTATGGCAACCAGGAAACATACCACTCACAACTATAAAGATGGAAGCGTTGTTGCCTCTAGTCTTCCACAACCTATAAGGTTGACACCACAACAATTGGAAGAAAAAAGAGCAAAAGGGCTTAGTTACAGTTGTGATAGCAAATACACTAAAGGTCATAAGTGTGCTCAGAAGAAATTATTCTACATAGATTGTGAAGAGGAAGAAGAAAAGGAGCAAGAAAGGTCAAAAGAAGAGGATATACTCCAGGAACAAAGCCTAGATAAAGAAGAAATGAATCCGACCATATCTTGTAATGCATTGGTTGAAATTACCACTCCTCAAACCATCAAGATAGAAAGACAAATCAAGAAGAAAAAGGTAATAGTGTTGATTGATTCAAGAAGTACCCACAATTTTATTCATTGTAATGTAGCAAAAGAATTGAATTGCTTCCTATATCCAGCGCCAGAGTGTCAAGTGATGGTTGCAAATGGAGGAACAATAAATTGCTCTGGAAAGTGCCATAATATCAAGTTATCCATAGGAGAATATGTATTGACTAGCCCAATGCTTTCCATTCCAATGGGAGGTGCTAATGTTGTACTAGGAGTCCAATGGCTACAATCCTTGGGTACAATAGCTTTTAATTTTCAAGAACTTTTCATGAAATTTTATGCGGAAGGAAAGGAAGTTGAATTAAGGGGTATTGCAGGAAAACCGAGAAAGATAATCAGCTCTAACAGTATGACAAAGCTTCTAAAAAGGGAACAAAGAGGTGTAATTGCACAATTATGTTCGCTAGATGTTTCCACATCAAAATCATCTATTTCTCCAAATCTCCAAAAAGTCTTGGACAATCATTCCAAGGTTGAGACTCCCAAAGGTCTCCCACCTATTTGTGATCATGATCATGCTATTCATCTGATTCCAGGAAGTGTTCCTCCAAACATCAGGCCGTACAGATATCCCTATGCCTAAAAGAGTGAAATTGAACGTATGGTTGCAAAAATGCTAGAGGCTGGTATAATTCAACCTTGTCAAAGTTCTTTCTCTGCTCCGGTAGCATTGGTGCACAAGAAGGATGGATCATGGCGCATGTGTCCGGATTATAGGGAGCTCAACAAGCTCAATATTAAAGATAAGTTTCCCATTCCTGTCATTGATGAATTACTGAATGAATTGCATCGATCAATTTACTTCACCAAGTTGGATCTTCGTTCAGGATATCATCAAATCAGAATGAAAACTGAAGACATTCCGAAAATAGCATTTAGAACTCATGAGGGTCATTATGAATTTTTGGTCATGCCTTTTGGCCTTACCAATGCACCTTCTACATTTCAAGGTTTGATGAATTCCATTTTCAAACCCTTAGAAAATTTATGTTAGTATTTTTTGATGATATACTAATCTACAGCAAGTCTTGGAAAGATCATGTTGAACATGTTGACAGGGTGCTACAACTATTAGGGGAGAAACAATTATATGCAAAAAGATCCAAATGTTTCTTTGGAGTACAAGAGGTGGAATATTTGGGTCACATTGTATCTCATGAAGGAGTTAAGGTAGACCCTAGCAAAATTAAAGACATTAAAGAATGGCAAATTCCCACATCCATAAAGCATCTGCGAGGATTTCTCGGGTTGACAGGGTATTATCGCAAGTTTGTTAAGAATTATGGGAGAATAGCAGCACCTCTAACAACATTATTGAAGAAAGATGCATTTTCATGGACTCCAGAAGCAACAAAAGCGTTCGAACATCTTAAAGAGGCAATGTGCCAAGCACCAGTCTTAGCTACACCGGACTTCACAAAAACCTTTATTGTGGAATGTGATGCTTTAGGAAATGGAATTGGTGTTGTTTTAATGCAAGATGAAAGACCCATTGCTTTTGAAAGTCATCCAATCAAGGGAAAGTTTTTACACAAAGCTATTTATGAGAAGGAAATGTTGGCAATACTACACGCACTTAAAAAATGGCGACCCTACCTAATGGGAAGACACTTCAAGGTAAAAACGAATCATGATAGCCTTAAATACTTTTTAGAACAAAGATTATCCTCTGAAGAGCAACAAAAGTGGGTCACAAAGATGTTGGGTTATGACTTTGAGATCATCTACAAAAAAGGGAAGCAAAATGTGGTGGCAGATGCACTATCAAGAAAGGATGAGGATGTGGAAGCATTGTTGTCCGCCATTTCTATTATCCAACCAGATTGGATAAACGAAGCAAGGGAGGAATGGAAAAATGATGAAGAAGTGTGGGCACTTATTCGAAAGTTACAACAAGATTCCAGTACATCTAATACATTTAGCTGGCAAAATGATTCGTTATGGTACAAAGATTGCTTATACCTCTGTAAGAATTCCCAACTCAAACAAAAGATTCTTATGGAATTGCACACTTCTCCCTCAGGAGGGCACTCAAGATTTTTAAAAACTTACCACAGGGTTAAGAAGGAATTTTTTTGGGATGGCCTTAAATCAGATATTCAAAAGTTTGTGGCGGAATGTTTGGTTTGCCAACAAAATAAAGTTGAAACAATTAAGACCCTGGATCTATTACAACCTTTATCCATTCCATGCCAACGTTGGGAGGAGGTTTCAATGGATTTTATCATAGGTTTACCCAAGTCTGACGGAAAAAGTGTCATCATGGTGGTAGTTGACAGACTTACCAAGTATGCACACTTTTGTGCATTATCACATCCATTTAAAACCAGTACAGTTTCTACTGCATTTATGGAAACAATTCAAAAGCTACATGGAAACCCAAAGATTATTGTAAGTGACAGAGATCCCATTTTCACTGGAAATTTTTGGACAGAATTATTTTCTTGTCTTGATACTCAGTTAGCTCATAGCTCATCTTATCATCCTCAATCTGATGGGCAAATTGAGATAGTAAACATATGTTTGGAAGGATATCTTCGTTGCTTTGTATTTGATAAACAAACACAATGGGTCAAATGGTTGCCTCGGCTGAATGGTGGTATAACACTTCCTTCCATACAGCAACAAAAATGACCCCATTTATGGCACTTTATGGATATCAGCCACCATCCATCACATCATATTTAAGAGAAAATTCTAAGGTTCAAGCAGTGGAATATCACATCCAGCATCAACAACAAGTACTCCAACTCTCAAAGGTTAACCTCGTGTTGACGCAGAATAGAATGAAACAACAGGCAGATCAACATCGCAGCGAACGAAGTTTTGATGTAAGTGATTAGGTATTCCTACGGCTACAACCATATAAACAAATGTCCCTCAAGCAAGCTAAGAACGATAATAAATTATCACCAAAGTATTATGGTTCGTACAAAGTGTTGCAAAAGATTGTTACTATGGCATACAAATTGGAGCTTCCTGCAGCTTCTCGAGTGCACCCAGTTTTCCATATTTCATGTTTAAAGAAGGTTATAGGCGACAAGCTCCCAGTTCAAACAATATTGCCAGAACTTGACGAGAAAGGAAAAATTATATTGGAACCGGAAGCAGTCACAGAAACAAGAACTCGACAGCTACAAAATCGATCAATTTCGGAGCATCTCATCAAGTGGAAGAACTTATCCGCTGAAGATTCCACATGGGAGAATGAGAATTTTATACAGAAGCATACAGAACTACTCAAGCGTTGAGGACAACACTTTTTTTTAAGGAGAGGGGCATGTTAGGTCCCTATAATGCTAGTGATTACCCCATTACTATTGTAGTTGTATCCCTTATTAATATTTTTGTGCCCCTATTGTCCCCATATTGTTATTATTGTGCCCCATAGAATCCCTCTATTGTTATTTTTGTGCCTTTATATTATTATTGTTAGGTCGGTTGGGTTATATTGTGACTCCTTAAACTCCTATATATAGAAAGGAGGTTTTGTCATTTGAATCATCAAAGAATCATTTATTTGTGTAATGTAAAGGAGGTTGCCCGCTCGAAGAGGCTGAATTCTAAGGCGTTGATCTATCTTTCCTATCTTTTTGTGAGCTGGTTTCATAACACCCTTCTAGGAAAAGGATCATTAAGGTCATTTCACATCCATTGGTTGATTCATCCTTCACAAGTGCCTTTCTATATACTGAGTCTCCTCCCATCGGTGAAAGTCCATAAAGAGTAGGGAGTCTTAGCTGAGGTGACAGTGGGCTAAGCCTCCATTGTTGCCCTTTGATCTAGCAGTTGTCCCTTTAGGAATCCCCTTTATGCCCCTTGCTAGTTTGAGCGGTAACAGACCCAAAACCCTAGGCCTGAAATGCTAGCTTCGAACCCCGCAATTTCACCTCAAAGCGAACCTATTCCTCCGCGGACGAGCCTTAGACCTGTGCGAGCCAAAAACCAAGATAGAAGAGTGTCTCATAATTGTGTCCAAATGAGGTAGAGGGCACTTGTATTTATAGCCTTCCAAGAAAATCTACTTTGCTTTAGGGCTGACCTTATCAAATATGCACATGTGGGCTTTTATTCATAAATACACTTTACCTTATCCAATTTGAGTGATCTTTAGGTCAATTTTGGTCCTCTCAAAAAGAGGAATTCAATGCAATCATTATCTCCATCAGGTGAGCTGTCAAAAGTGAAATTTGACCGCAGTTGCATATTTTTAACACTCCCTCTCAACCAGGGAGAATTCCACCTGCCAATATCTGACCATTGATCAACATGTCATCTTGACATCATATCCCATCCAAGCTCAAGTATCTCATCATCTCGAATCATCAATGTTCATCTCAATTCATCTCTTACATATTCTTGCTTATCTCTTAATTATCCCTGCTCATATGCTAAACATTCTCGAACCTAAAAGAAGAAGAATCGGAGGGGAGCTCAATCTACCACCCTCTATCCATCGGGCTAATACCCAAAAACTCTACCAACGGGGTACTACCCAAAAAAAATTTCAGCGGGCTACTATCTGGGAATATCGGCGAGGGGCTAAATTTGTGATCTATATCATCATCGGAGAGCATACTATTAGGGAGCATATCTCAATCTAGAACCACATTGGGGAGCTCAATCTCAACCCGGAATCTCATGGGGGAGCTATACATCTACAACCACATATCGAGCAATAAGATATTCAAACACGCAGGGGAGCACATCTCAACCCTGGAATCACATCGAGGACCTCATTCTCAACCCGAAATCGAATAGGGAAGCAAATATCAACCCAATCCTATTGCCTATTGATCTTCTCATCGATGAATCTAAGCAGTCATGTGGTAGAACACCTGCATCATAATCCAGCTTGTACGAGATACCTGACTTACCAAGAGGTAAGGATCACACACCTCCAAGCCTCCTCAACTCGTTAGCCAGACGGGGAGGGACAATCCCAACAAGCCTTGCTTGTGGGTATGATGCCAACTGGGGTATACTTTGCAACGACCAAAGGTGGGGGAGATACCTAACTTGTCAAAACGGACAAGGATCACACACATCCCACGGGTGACAGATAGGGGAGCAACATCTACGACCCTATTGTCCAGAGTTCCCTCAACCCCAGGAGCCCTTCATCTCAATTCCACACCCTAGGAGCTCAAACAGGGGAGGAAGAGTTGGCTTAGTGTCCTCGATCAACGATGCTCTCTATAAATCATCAATATATCATTGTATTCGTATCTGGAAATCGTCATTAGTCAATAGCAGTTATCCCCTGCTCAGGGCATCAAATCAAATATCATGTTAGAACATAAATAATCATATAAATCACAAAAGGGTACCATATTCATCCTCCCTCTCAAGGAGGTGCCAACCACAAGCCGAAGCTTGTCTCGTACAACCAATGTTGTTAAAAGCGCGAGCGGGATTAAATCGGCGTCGGGAATGAAGCGGAAAAAATCGGAAAAAGCGGGAAAAAAGCGTTTGGTACAAAAATATTCATTTTTTTTCATTTTTTTCAATTTTTTTAATATCTAAACCATCTACAACATAAAATAAATACATGGACACATAAATATGATAAGAAAACTAATATATAAGATGTTTAATATCATTTCTAACGCTAAAATCACACATAACATTGAATCATGTCCTGAATAGTAAGTCCTGACTCCTGAGTCCCAGCTCAGCCTCAAAATATCAACAAAAAATATGATAATGTATCTCATCATTTCATAATGTCATAAACTCATATACAATAAAATGAAAGTCTAATCCTATTGATTTCCTCTGCCCCTCTTGCGAGAAAATATCACAGCTTTCTCTTTCCCTCTAGATGTAGATGCTGGTGCTTGTGCTGGTGGAAATGGCAATGGAGTCTGATGTGCTCTAGAAGCTGAAGAACTAGAAGTATGAGCTACAGGAGGTAGACCACGTCCTCTACTGGTCCTAGTGGTAGCCCGGGTAGGCGGTGTCACCCCCTCCTCTTGCTCCTCCTCCTCCTCCACCTGCTCCTCCTCCTGCTCCTCCTCCTCCTCCTCCTCCCCCTCATCCTGCACTAACCAATCATCAGTTCCAAACCCAAGTTACCCAACCAAATGGTAAATGCCAAAAACAATGAAAAAACATAAACAATGTTTAAAAAAAATGAAAAAAATAAAATAAAAAATTGGTTCCCATAGTCATACCAATTTACCCATCCCAAATCAATGAAAAAATACAAAAAATTCTTTAAAAACAATGAAAACAAAAGGAAAATGGTGCCCATATGAAGTTTCCCCACAAAAAACAATGAAAAACAAAGTTTTTAAACAAGGAAAACAAAAAAAAATTAATCTACATACCGTTTTTATGGTGAAATTGGTGGTCTCCTCTTGAATTTGTCCTACAAGCACTTATATTTGCTCACAAACCCTCCAGCTCCTTTCTCCAACACCTTCTCCTCCTTCCGCGCGCGCCCACTGTCCAAATGACCAAAAAAAATCCAAATTTTCATTATAAATCGCGCTGCCAGGGACCCCCGATCTTTTTTACGAAAAAAGCGGCAAAAAAATTTTAGGCGCTTTTTTCCCATAAAAAGCACGATTAAATCGGCTTAGGGAAAAAAGCGCGATTTAATCGCGCTTTTAACAACACTGCGTACAACTGCATTGTCTCAATATATGAAAGTATCTCGGTCCCAACTATATATGGGATTATCTTCCAATCGGATCCCACTCTTTGTCATCACAATGTATCCATGTCATATCCAAATCATGCTCAGACAGCTCTCTAAGGAGCTTCTTCATCCTGCCTCACAACTAGCCATGCTAGCAACATCGTACTCAACCTCGGTCGTGCTACGAGCCTCTCATCCAAGATATCATGGCAAATCTCATACTAAAGTAGCATCCAAATGTGCTCATCAATAATAATCCCAAACACCATCAATACATTCATGCAACTACATATTGTAGGATGAATATCTCATATCAAAATTGATTCCCTCTGAATGGGAATCCACTTCAGTCATCTTCATTCATGCCATCAACCTGTCTATAATGATATCATGCATCAACAAATCTAATAGATCATAAAGTCAAACCATATCACATATTCATCATGATCATATATGCCAACATCAGCAACTACATCATCACATCATGTCATCAATCTTTTGTCAAGGGTTAAAGTCATATGATAAGGGCAGCTGACAGGTATGACATCACACTTCAAAGATCATGAACACAATATCACTTAAATAGCTTAATCCACTAAATCAAGTCATCCAAATTTACCATAGGGCATAATTACTAACTTACCAAGGTCAACAAGAAAATTATGAATATCAAACTTATTGTTAGACTTCCATCATCATGGTTACCATGCTTATCATTATCAATAGGATCAAGTCAGGTCATTCAATAAAACTTTACCAAAACAACAAGAGTGTCAAACCTTTTTCCATACTTTCATCATGCTCATCACAAGCATCATCAATAGTATTGTATATAGAAATCAATGAACTAACCTTCTATATGAAATTCATCATGTCTTATGCATGTCAAGTGTCAAGAGTATCACCAAGGTGCTAGCCTTCTTTATGGGATCAAGATATCCAAAAGATAGATGTTAGCCAAACATCAAGTATACCAATATATCAAAGATCAACATTAAGTAGCCTCATAGAATCAAGAAGTTCATTATGTCTAGAAGGTAAGATACTTGTTCAATATCAAGTGCACCATTTCATCATAAGAATCATGAATCCAAATTACTTTCATATGCATGCATGAACCATTTGAGAAGGAGACATTCGGGCTCAGCTGAAACATAACATTGAAACAATATACCATGCATACCTTGTAGTATTCAAATACCTGTGCACCTTTTCATTTGACATAGGCAGCTTGTAGCACTTTGTCACCTTTTCATCAGGTGCCTCTTTACCTTTTCCAACTCTAGATTTTCTTTCCTGCATCTCAAATGATCCTCAAGAAGAATCCTCTTATTACATCTCATCAAGGAGGTTAGAAACATCCAAATACTCAAATATACATGCAAGAAGTATAAGTAATGATCAACACAATAATCAGATCCATAAGTCTAGACAAAAGTAAAGACATATAGGAGCATCATAAGTCAAGAAATACTCATCTTCAATGAGAGGTGATCCTCTCCCTCTTGAACCAAATATCATTGTTCATTACTCGCATAATAATGTTGCCTTCAATCAACTTTATCAACAACCAGGCCTACTAGAGACTATCCCATCTAGGGCTTCATTAAATCTGTCACAAGTGCTTGAGCATCTTCACATTGATCATGCTAGGTTTCATATCTCATATCTTTGCCACAAACCAGGGTTTCTCTCAAACCCTAACTTCATAATATCCATCAAACCGTAATACACAAATAGCCTAAGGTTTTCTTCAAACCCTAAAATTCTTTTAGGTCTCCTCGATCTTCTCTTTCTTCCATGAAAGGTGTCTCCATGGGAGTTATCTCCATGACTTTTCTTTAGCCCAGCTCTGATACCATGTTAATTTTTCTTAGGGCTATATTACTCTTTGCTTTGATAATTGCATTTCTTCATTAACACATTAAGTTCACCTCATAACATCAAAGCATTATTCAAATTTACATCATTATTCATCATCATATGCAACTATGTAGAAAGAACAATATCATTATCATCAATGCAGCGGAACATGAAGGAACAATACAAGAAAAACATTCACACATAGAGACACCAGGATTGGTTGGAGACCAAGGCAAAACCCACTATGGGGAAAACCCTTGCAAATTCTTCTTCTTATAGATTGTCATTAGATGGTTCAACAAAAGAGAGTACAATGATCCATATCTTCATCTATGCAACTAACCAGTAAAAACAACTACAACATCCTTGAAACAAACCCAACAAAGCTTATACTCAAAATACTGATTCTGAAATTTGTACTGAACTGTCATTGACTGCAGTCAACTACCAAACCCTACAGTCATTGAGCGAAATCTTCAGACAACTGAGATTTCATCTTTTAGTTCCCAGTCACATGGAGTCGTCATCTGAGTGACTTTAGCAACCCAATCGCACCCTTAAGCCTGGCGAGCGAGCAACTAGAGCCGGATATGATCTATGGTGAGCGAGCAACTAGAGCCGGATATGATCTATGGTGAGCGAGCGACTGTGTCTGTGAAAACCCTAACTCTCTGTTGCATGCACAGTGAGTTGTCTGTGCAATTGGATCGCACGCATGAGCCTTTGTGGGAGCAACTGTGGTCAAGATCCTTCTCTGTTGTGCCTGCAACTATGGCCCAAAACCCTAAATCTGAAATGTGAGCTTTGGACCCTGCAATTTCACCTCAAAGCGAACCTATTCCTCTGCGAACGAGCCTCAAACCTATGCAAGCCAAAAACCAAGATAGAAAAGTGTCTCATGATTGTGTCCAAATGAGGTAGAGGGCACTTCTATTTATAGCCTTCCAAGAGGGTCCACTTTGCTTTAGGGCCGACCTTATCAAATATGCACATGGGATTTTATTCATAAATACACTTTACCTTATCCGATTTGAGTGATCTTTAGGTTGATTTTAGTCCTCTCAAAAAGAGGAATTCAATGCAATCATTATCTCCATCAGGTGAGTTGTCCAAAGTGGAATTTGACCATTATTGCATATTTTTAACACATCATTCTTTCTATCATACTTCATGCAGTATTGAATTATTCCTTGTAGATATCTCAATATATGCTTGGATGTTATCCAATGGTCATACTTGGGCTCTATCTAGAACTAACTGAGAATATTTACTACAAAACAAATGTTTGGTCGAGTATTCACCAAATACATCAAAGAGCCGACCAGTTGCCTATACCTTGTCAAATCCATAGGGCTTGAATCAGAACTTCTTAGCCTCTTCAAATTTGTGATCAAGGGGTTGTCATAGGTTTGCAATCCATCATGCCAAACCTTTGCAGCATCTTAATCACATATTTTCCTTGACCTAGATATATCTCATCAGGTCTTTGCCAAAATTCCAACCCCAAGTAATAGTGCATCAGCCCTAGATCCTTCATATCAAATTATGTTGCCAATTACATTTTGCACTCTTGAATACAACCTTCCGTACCTGTCATGAGAAGATCATCCACATATAGAAGAATGATTACGAGCTCACCCTTCACAACCTTGATATAAATATTTGGATCAGCAAAACTCTTCAAGAAGCCCAATCTTTGTAAATATGTGTCCATCCTTGCATACCAAGCCTTTGTAGCTTGCTTAAGGCCATAAAGTGCTTTCTTCAGCTTGCAGACATGAGTCTCTCTATCATTCACTTCAAATCCCAAGGCTTGTTTTATATAGACTTCTTCAACGATAGTACTATTACCCGCCACCTGTGGATATTATCCATAGGAGAATTTTTTCTCCTAGATGGTCCTCAGCTGGCAGCTAACAACCCCTTGTAGCCACCAGACAGCTTGATGCGCCACTATCTCCACCACCTGAGCCAGCCATGTGGTCCCTCGCCCATTTGTTATGATCGTATGTTTGAAGGTGGGCCTCCCAACCACGAAGGTATGGATTTTCATTGGTGTAGTTGAGTAATTTTGTTTATTTATCATGGACACTTTTGAGCATGGATTGGTGGGGGATTCGGCGGAAAGAATGGGACAGGTCTGTACTCTTGTCTCCTCTGCCTAATTTGGTGGTTACCCTTGAATCCTAGTCTCGTGGGATCTCCTTTACTAGCTATTAGCTTTACGGTTGGTACTACATGGGAAATCCTGATTTTGGTTGCGTGGTCCTGCTTCCGGACACCCTATACATCACTCCCCTCCACTCATTTTCAACTCATTTATCACTTTTCCCATCTAGTTCCACATTTGTCCACTAGATCCACAAAGGTTTAGCCTCCCCCTCCCCTTGCTCACACCTTGGGTCGGGCCTGGAATGGTGCCCCAGAGGTTGATGCAGCTAAAACGAAAAGAAAAAGCATAATTTGGCCACTTTCAACAGGAAATGTACCACAAAATGCAAAATATGGTCGAGACATACTAATTTAGCACGTGGACAAAAATCAAGCATGAGCTCTACTCCTTATCTATGACCATCACCTTGGTTCCTATGGGCCCTAGATGAGCCCCCTCCACATTAAGGAACCCATGATTGTCCCAACCCCTGGTGGGCAATGAACTACCCCACCTTAAAGGGGGTATCTACTGTTGTATCCTACACATTGTACTCTCATCCCCTGGAGCCCTGAGCAGTTATGAAGAAAAAACAATCCAAGGCAAAAGGCATATCAAGAAGGGTGGAAAAAAAAGGCTGAGGTAACTCATGTACCACGATTGCTCCCTCCTACACTCGTATACCCAAGTATGGGCTTCCCCTATTATAGCTACCCTTGTACCATGGCATGTGGCTTGGAGCTTTCCTTTGATCCCCACTCCATTCCATCATTATATCACATGTCACCTACCACTTGATGGATGTACAATGGGCATGTGACCCCCTTTAAAGGCTTAAAACACTTAATAGGGTCCTTGGTTAACCCCCTTATTGAGCTTAGAGACACTTGTACATGCCAAAGCCTACTATGGAAGGGCATGCCACCATGAAGTGTCCATTTGATTCCATGATTTGTAAGTTATTTTATTTGATTACTCTAATAATTTTTTGTACTAGAGGGAAAGGGGACACATTGGATCTTATGCAGGATTGCGGTGGGTCTCCATTCGGGGTTTGGTCTCCCCATACAGGGTCCAAGCCCTCCAGAGGGTCACATTGGCACTTGTAGGGTGAGCATCAAGAGCCATGGGCCTCCACCATAGTAGAGAGCACTTCATGGATCCTCAGCACCATTCATTCACTGTTCGTGTTCCACCTTTTGGATGAGGATGATGCACCTGGATCACCATGCCCAGTCGGCTTCACACTTGCACCACACACTTGGCAGATGTTCCAAGGCCTAGATGAGGATGTGTCTCGCCATGGGAGACAGATGGAGGGCTTACGTCATCATTCTAGCCCTTACAGATGGTATACAGGTATTATCAATCCACTTGGAAACCCATGAGGATGTCATTGTGCCCCCACACCCACTTGGGGACACCACATTTACTTTTCTTGGATATCAAGGGGCCACCTCCTTGATCACTATGCTTGGAGCCTATTCTCTCACCTTGGCACACTTTGGACTCCACTAGGCATCTTCAATGGCCCAATGACTCATTGTATCTACTATTTTTCCCTCTTGAGAGGCTTATCTTTGTATTATGGAGCTATCTTGGTGGGCTTGTCACCAAGTTTTGTTATTCTTGCACATTATTTTATTATTAAGGGACATTATTAGGCTATTTGAACCCCCTTATGGATTGTATAAATAGATGAGAGGCTCATTCATTTCTCTCATCACATTTTTGAATTGGACTATCTCTTCTTGAGAATTTTGGCTAGCCTCTTTGATGGATGAATTGGATTTCTAAAATGCATTTCGATGTTTGGAAAGCATAAATCTTTGTCTTGGAGCTTCGATATTTTGCACATTGACAATGGGAGGATTTTCGCTATACTTGTAAGAGTCATTTTCATGTTCTACTTTACATGTATTGTCACTTGTGTAATGTATGAATGTTTTTCGCTCATGAAGCTAGTGTAACTACCTTTAAGAAATGTGAATTTGTTTAAACCAATGTTGCATGAAGCGAGGACGAAACGAAGATGTTTTTTGGAAGCGGGGACGCAGAAGCGACATTTTCCAAAAATCTAGGAAGCGAAGCGTCTGCGGAAGCATCTACTATATATATATATATATATATATATATATATTTGCATTTATATTCAAAACAAACATCCCAAATACCAAATTAGTTGTAGAAGACATGAGAACATGCATATTTTTGCATAAATCAAGATAGATATTGCATCCATGATTCCATTGTAGTTACTAGTATGTACATCAATGATTAATTATTCGAGCATCAACCATCTATATTCTAGCAATTACAAACAGACATCAAATTTTTAAGCATATTATAAAACATAAAACATAGAGCTGCGAGCTGCGAGCATATTATGATTTATCTAGCAAGTTAGCAATTGTCAACATTTGTCATGTCCAAAATTCAAATAATAATGTTTACAAAATAGGTCACGTGGTCACCGCCAAGACAAAAAGGTTCAAATTCACGAGCCTACAAGTCTAATGATTAATCTATGACAAAAGCAGTAAATTGTGAATATATCTACTAATCTCTCCTCCTTCCACCACGAAGAGAATGTGGCGGCGAGCCTCCACGTGGTGGCAATGAAGAAGATGGTGCATGTGGAAGTTGTGGCACTGAAACTGATGAAGACGAACCCCTTGTTGTTGGTGTTGAACCATGGACCCTAAGAACCAAGGGACCAGATGGGGGTGGCATCTCACCTCGATCATCATCATCCTAGAATCGCTCAAAAAATTCATACCAAAAAAAACTACTTAACAATAAAAAATAAAAACAGGAATCAGAGAAATTCTTTATAAGCAAAATTCATACAACAATGGACATACCTGGATAAGAGCATCCTCTAGTTGCTCTAATCGCAACACTCCATCCTCCAAACTGGGCTCCTTTGGATTCCTGTCCCAAATCTTAAGGTTTTTATTAGTCTTTGCATCATCACAGTAATGGAACAGCAATCGAAAGTCGTAATGAACATAAACCAAGCTCACTACCCGGTCTAAACTCAACCTGTTCCTTTTAACACTGTGGATGAAAGAATAAGAGCTCCAACACCTCTCTGCAGAAGAAGTGTTTACCACCTGTGATAGCACCTGCAATGCCAAACTCTGTAGAAGTGGAGTAGCCCCTCCATGCATGTTCCACAACTCAAGAGAAGAAAAAGTCTCTCGATCTCTAATTGCATGCATGCACCCAAATGGACCAGTGTTAAGCGTATAGTTGCTCAACTGTCTCTGTACCATGGCAGCCTCCTCCTCATCAAGAACTAATTTACTCAATGCAATCATATATTTTTTGTGAACCTCTTGATCTTGGTGTGGTTTTCTCCTGCTTCCCCCCGCAGGTGTTAGTGTTGAAAGCCATGATGGATGATAGTATTTAGGTGTCAAAACATATGCCAATGCATGCAATGGAACATTTAGCATTTCCCATCGGTTTTCCACCCCTGCACGAATATAATTGTATAAGGTGATATCTCTAGGCTCAACAATGTCTTTAATCTGCCCCAACATACCATCCATTTGCTCATACACCTCCCCAATTATTGGTCGATTTGAATCTCCAAACTTGATCATGTAATAAATTGGTTTGGTGAATGGCAAAGCATATTTAACCTGTGACCAAAAGTACATGCAAGAATAGTGTCCTTGGCTACATTAGCACTATCTCTATCAGTGTTAATTTCCTCCCATGATTCAACACACACCATATTAGTTAAAGCTTGTCTCACCTTCACTAGCCGCCTAAAGGTGAGGTAATAACTGGCAAATCTTGTTTTTGCAAGTTTAAGCAACTGCAACTTGGAGTAAGTGCCATAGAAGTAGTTTACCCTTGTATGCCCTGTGATGAATTTAATGACTTGCTTCCCTCTCCTATAAAGCTCATTAATCCACCCACATTCTTTATGCTTCACAATATCATGCATCAAAAGGTTCAATGTGTGAACCAAGCACTCAAACCAAAAGATGTGTGGATGAGTACGCTCAATAATTTTTCATGTTGCCTTACAATTTGCTGCATTATCTGTGATCACTTGAACCACATTATTCGGACCAACATCTCTGATTGATTGCAATAGGAGATCTACAATGTTTTGGGAAGATGCATTGATGGAGGAGTAGTCATGACATGTAATAAATACTACACCACTAGCAGAAACACCAAGAACAGTTATCAAATCTTGGTTTCTAATATTTGTCCACCCATCTGATACAATGGATACCCCACAATCTACCCACTCATTTGTAAAACGTGTCAAAGCTCTTTGAACCTTTGCTTTTTCTCTTTCTAATAACATTGTTCTAGCTTTCTCATAGTTGGGGGACTTGTACCCTTTTGGGCCTTCATTGATGGCCTTCACCATTTCATGCCAATAGGGAGAGCGAAGCACATTGAATGGTACACCGCAAGCACAAAGAGATCGGACTATCTTTCCATCCACATCATCCCTCCCAGCAACATTCAGGAAATCCCCTATTGTTCTTTTACCTACAGAGCTTCCAGAAGTACCATGAGGAGATGAGCTACCAAATCTAGAGGTTGCACTTGATTCAGAATGAGTTTTTTGTTTCTTGTTTTTTTGTTGTGCAACCTCCTCTATTTGGATGTATATTCTTCTTTGTTCAGCTGAAATGTTTGGGCAAATTTGTATCCCCACAGCACCCTTTTTGTCATCATTATCCATCACCCCACAAAGATGCCTCCTCACACAGGTATATGAACCACTAAATGGTTTTCCTCCACGACAACCATGAGGGAACAAAAATTTGTAGCTTCCACCACCCTTTCCCCCTTCAAGTTTGGTCACATAGTTCCACAAGGGTGTTAATGCAGCTTTTCCTCTAGTGTTTGAGTGTTCCCTTCAGGTTCAACTTCATGCCCTTCCACTTCAAACCCTTCCTCCAACCCTTCCTCCTCATCATACATTGAGTCACTCATATTGGGACCATTATCCTCTTGTTCTTCTTCTCTTCTATTCTTACTCCCCCTTGTCATCATTAAAACCAAAAGTGGAATGATACATAGAAGCCAAAAGAACACCATCTTGGAATATGGATATAGGTGGTGGACAACCTACAATTAAATGAGCAAGTAGAAAGAATGAGAAAGAATAGGAGAGGGAGGAGAAAAATACAAAAAACAATGTCAAAAAAATGAGGGAGTTTGGGGTTTGCACTTACCTCTTTAGCTCTTGTAGATGGAAGTCCTCTAAGCTCCTCCAAGCTCTCCTCTCCTCTTCTCCTCTCTTCTCCAAGATCTCATAAACTCAAGGTGAGCAAATGAGAGACGAATGGGTGTTAAATCCCTTCACTCCTCACCTTAAACCAAGGTGGACCCACCCCAACCAAGCAAAAGAAAAAATAAATAAAAAAAAGCCGACTTTACGGTTCTGAAAATGGCAAGAAGCGCCTTTAACAGCCCGAACCGCATTTCAGTTTTTCCGAAACGCGTTTCGGAGGGCAATTCCCTCGCGCATCCGTACAGATCACGGATCGAGCTTTTGATCCGGGGGGGGACATTTCCTGCAACACTGGTTAAACTTGTCTTTGCGAGGGTTTTTCATATGTTTCATGCAAAGTATTGTGAACAAATGTCCTAGACGTATATGATTATTCATTATTACCTTGACAAATCATCAATTGCAACATCAAAGAAGTATAAACTTTTCTAGTGACCTATTTGCTGCCTCAAGGACTATGTGAAGTTGCTAGGGGACCCTTTGATTGGGTATAAGACATCTCTAAACATTGATTTGCATTGACTACATTCTCCCGATAGGCGAGGCACTGGTCTAGTCCAAAGGTGATCGCAAAAAGAAAACTCTTTTCACCTCCTTCATTCTTTTCGAAGCCTTAACCTAGTAGACCTCCTAGGGTATCACCTAAAATCATTTCTAGCCATTGAAAATTCTTGAAAAATTGGTCAACTACTGCGTTGGGGTCTTCTCAAGGGGTCCTCTAATTTTCAACCAATCCGACGATGGAACCCCAAGATATTGCAAGCCCTAGCTCGAAGACCATTCTTCTCCCTAGGTTCCCTTGGGTTAGTGTCTTCATTTGGATCATTGCATTTAAACTCCAAAAGAAAATTATTCCTTTGATCCTATTCTCCTCCCAAACCTAGTCAAGCCCATCTATTGATGATCAACCCCACACCCTTGACCTAGTTTGGGTCCACTTGGGTTCTTTGTGGTCCCACAACTTTGTAACTCAAATTTTACAAGGATTACATAGAAGCCACTTCTCCTTAAGGATTCTTAGGTCTAGGATACTTCTTCTCAAGGAATATTCCCCAAACCTAGGCCTAGGTATCCCCTCAGCCCTTCCTAGAGAGCCAATCACCTTACTTCTAAAGCAAGTAAGCCATTTACCTAAGCCTCCTTGTGATTCCTCTTATACCGGGTCTCCTCCCATCGATGAAAGTTCGTAAAGAGCAGGGAGCTATAGCTGAGGTAACAATGGCCTATTGCTCTATTGTTGCCACTTGACCCAGTAGTTTCTCTTTAGGATCCCCTCCTAGGACCCCTGCTAGTTTGAGCGGTAACAAGTACCATTCAAGAATGTTGTCTTGAAATCCATTTGAAGGATGTTCCATCCCATCGATGTTGCCAAAGAGACTAACAATCGTATAGTTGTAGGTGCAAATGTCTCTTCATAATCAATGCCTTCTTGTTGGGAGAAACCCCTTGCCACAAATCTTGCCTTATATTTATCAATACTTCCATTTGATGCATGTTTAATTTTGTAGAGCCACTTGGAAGTCACCACAAATTTGTCTTCAGTCCTAGGAACGATTTTCCAAATTCCATTCTTCGTTCTTGATTCATATTCTTCACTCATAGCATCTTTCCATTCTTGATGTTTGACTACATCTTCAAAGGCGGATGGTTTTGCTTCAATTAACTTTGTCATATAGGCTACCTACCCTAAATATATTTTAGGCTTCTTACTTTCCCTGAACGTACTTTCCTTGCTGCGTTATAAGAGCCTCCTTTTGGGCCGCGAAGATTCCTCTAATGTAACAATCATCCTCCATGAATGTAGATGAGGGCAGCGTATATATCTCTTTAGACAACGTCTAGGGCTAGGGCACACCTTCTAGGGGTGCATATTCTCTTAGGGATTCTTCCTTCCACTAAAACCCAAACAAGTGGAAAGGAAGAGATCACAAGAGTTGTGAATGTAGGTCTCGAATGACTTGCAAACCTCTTCTATTTATAGTGCAACGATGAGGATAAGTGGGAGTAATTTGGTTGCTGGCCGACGTTGACGAATCGTCACATAACACAAATAAATTCATATCTCCATGAATACATGTCAGAATCGGATGATCTTTAAATCAATCCTACACCTCTCGACGAGAGGAATCCGAGAAAAATATTAGTTGCCATAATTAGACCCACATGGAGTTTGGACCTAGTTGCCAATTTTAACACTCCCTCTCAACTAGGGAGAACTCCATCTGCTAATCCATCTGCTAGTCTGTACTATCTCAGCTATCAGTGCCCTACACTGCTCTGCTCTGTTGAACTATGAAGAAGAAGAAGTGATCAAGAATGTATCATACCATCCTCTACTAACCCGAAGTCAGTCCCATATAAAAGAGAGTGTCTCATACCACTCTTATTGACCTGAAGTCAGTTCCAATAAAAAGAGTGTGTCATACCACTCTTACTGATCCGAAATCAGTTCCAAATAAAGAGAGTATATCATACAACTCTTACTGATCCGAAATTAGTTCCAAAAGAGAGTGAGTTATATCACTCTTACTGACCCAAAGTCAGTTCCAATTGATCCTAGATCAATATCATCCTAGCATAGGAAGTATGGTAGCTACACGATGCATCCATCAGTACTATCGTGGTCCCTATCCTCATTTCCCTACTCATTGGCCAGATGAGAGATACTTCCCATGCGTCCCAAACTGCATGTGTAGGATGTCTCAGCAGGAGAAGGATGAACCACTCATCCTGCCTACATGTTGCCAGGGTATCCGAGGGGAACGCTGAACAACTCACCCTGTACACAACAAATCACTAGGGGAAGGTTGAACCACTCACCCTATGACTGTGTCTCGGCAGGAGAAGGATGAACCACTCATCCTGCCTACTAGCAGACCACTAAGGGAAGGTTGAACCACTCACCCTATGGTTGCTCATTGCTCCAAGAAGTACCCCCAAGCCCCCTGGAACTCCCAGAGCTCAATGTCCATATTACACTGAACCTTCAGGAGAGAGTCTCTCCATGACTCCTAGTCGTTCACGGAAAGTCAAGAATTTGACCTTTCCCAGGGGCTTCGTCAGAATATCGGCGACCTGCACATCAGTCCCAATGTAATGGAGCCTTCTTGCTCCTCGTTGTACCATATCCTAGATAAAGTGGTACCTGATGTCTGTATTCTTGGAGCGATCATAGAACACGTGATTCATCAACAATCGAATCCCCCTCTGGTTGTCACAGAAGATCACGATGGTATCCAGCACATGTCCAAACAGCTCACTGAAGAACTTCCTCAATCAAGCAGCTTCACACTTCCGACAGTGTATCTCAATCCATGAGAGATTGTGCCCTGAAGATATCTCAAATGATTCTTGGCACCAATCCAGTGAGGCTCAACCATATATGAGCTCAATATGCTAACTGCAAAACATATATCCGAACGAGAGTTCACCAAGAACATCAATGCTAGTATGAGTTTATGAAACTCAGCGGCATTTCCCAAATCAGGTTCGGCATCACTACCGCTTAACTTCTTAAAGTTAGGCTTCATTGAGGTAGTCACGGGCTTGGAGTTCACCATTCCAAATCTGAAATCCGTTTATCATCCACAACCTTCAAGCAACGGTTTGGATTGGCTTCACTCCTAGTGAATCTCAGCTTCATCAGATAGTTGTCTATCCTTTCACACCAAGCCCAGGGTGCTTGCTTCAAGCCATAGAGGGCTTTCTTCTACCTGCATACATGAGATTTTCCCGATCATGAATCTCAAACCCCTCTGGTTGTTCCATATCCATGGTCTTGCTATTACATGAGGGGAATGGTCCCCTTGTAAGTTTTCCTTCAGTACATCTTGGACATGTACCTTCATGCTCTGCTTTGAATTCAAGCATCCCTGTCACCATCTGTCTCACATCGGGTAGGGTCTTACAATGAAGATGAGCAGACCTTCGATGCGATTGAAGAGAGGTGTCACATGACATGGTCCCTAATGGACTTCCTGCAACTTGATACAAATTGCCAACCCTGAACCCATGAGTAAAAGCATTTTGAAAATTCCATTTTCAGACACATACCTTTCCATCGATGAATGCCACCTTGAAACCTTTGAATTCCATTGCCGAAATGGACACCAGGTTCTTCTTGAGATTAGGTACATAAAGAACTTCTTGTAAATCACTCGTGCTACTCTTATTCAATTGAAGGGTAGCATTCCCTACACCCTTTCTGAGATAGGTGGCATCGTCTCCAAGAATAATCTCCACGATTGTCTCCTTCTCTATCAAATTAGAGAGAGCTTCCTTGTATCCGATGAAGTGCCTTGAAGCACCACTATCAATATACCATTTTTTCAAAGTGTCCGAAGGAGAGGTAGTGAAGAGGGTTGATCTCCTCTTGCTTATCTGAAACAACATTAGATTCTTCATACCTAGAGATCCTTGCTTTCTTTAAGAGACGACCATTTCCTTGATGACCTGCATTCCCTTTTCCTTTGCCATTGTACTTATCACTCCTCCAATCATTGAAGATGCCCCTGGAATGATTGTTATTGTCATCAAGTGATGTGTCCCTTCTATTTGGACACTTCCTCGCATAATGGCCAAACTTATTACAAGCAAGGCATCTGCCTTTCCTTCCATTCTCAAATCCGGACTTCCCATTGAAGTGACTTGTAGGTAGGCCACCAGATGCTTCCACTGCGCCACTTTGATAATCTTCTTTGCTTCGACTTCACCCTTGGTGAATTTGAAGTGGGATGAGAAACCCATTGAGTCTTTTGACCTTGTCCAACTGTCTTCGGTGATTGCTCTTTCACTCTTGCTTGGGCTTTGTCTTCACCTCAGCTCTGATACCATGTTAAATTTGATATGTTCTATGCTGAGAGCAAATTTACTTCAATTTTCCATATTGGCTCAATATCAATTCCAGATTAGCAATCACATTTAGCATGACAGTAAAATGCAGATAGAACATAAACATAAATCGCAGAAGACAGCCAAGACAAGAGGACACGAGATGTGGTGCCAGCCAGGGAAAAACCCCAATGTGGGGAAACCCTTGATCAATTCTTCTTATGTTCTTCAATAGTTCAGTAGAGAGAGAGATAGTACATATACATCAGAAGTCAACATTTTGACTTGTCAAAATAAGAGCAGAGATCTTCTCTGGGAAGATGATACATGAGGTAGCAGATCTGGACACAGGTGATTTCATCACCATGTTGTACCCATCACTGTGTTGCACCCATAACTGCGCTACACTTCATTACACTATGCTGCACTCATCATACTGCATCCAATCATCACTATGTTGCACCCATCATGCTGCACTTCATCATCACTATGTTGCACCACTGTCATGTTGCACTATGCTGCACCATTCATCATCACTATACTGCACCATTGTTATGTTGCACTATGTTGCACCATTCATCGTCACTATGCTGCACCACTGTCATGTTGCACTATGTTGCACCACTGTCATGCTGCACTATGTTGCACCATTCATCATCACTATGCTGCACCATTCATCATCACTATGTTGCACCATTATCATGCCAAGAATGTATACATCCGAGTTTGTCACTGCTCCTAGGTCATCTCCATACCTGTGATAAAGCTTCTCCTATGACTGCGTAGGAGCCTCCTGGTCAATGTGATGATCATCCTCCATTAGGACAGCGTTCATAGAGCTCCTTCATTGACAGCGAAGAGCTCTCATTAGTATCTGCGGCTAGGGTATATCCTCTCATTAGGACTGCGTCTAACTGTGTGAGAGACTACAGCTAGGGCTCCTTTTGGAGCATCCATTGGCAGCGTATATCTTGCTGCGTATAAAGGTCTCCTTTAGGACAGCGTGAAGGGATCCTCCTCTAGCTGTATAGAACCCTCATTTGACTTGCGGAAGAGACCTCTTCTTTCCAGCGAATTAGAGTGGAATAAGGCCAGCAGTTAGGGCCTGCGTTAAACCTTCTTCCATGACTGTGTTAGGTTCACTTCCATGACAGCGTTAGGTTCTTTATTAGGGCAGCGTTAGGGCTCCTCCATACCAGTGTTGAAGCCTTTCCTTGTTGTGTTATAAGAACCTCCTTTTGGGCAACAAAGATTCCTCTAATGTAACAATCATCCTCCATGAATGTAGATGAGGGCAGCGTATAGATCTCTTTAGACAGCGTCTAGGGCTAGGGCAAACCTTCTAGGGTTGTGTATTCTCTTAGGGATTCTTCCTTCCACTAAAACCCAAACAAGTGGAGAGGAAGAGATCACAAGAGGTGTGAATGTATGTCTCAAATGACTTGCAAGCCTCTTCTATTTATAGTGCAATGATGAGGATAAGCGAGGGTAATTTGGTTTCTGGCCGACCTTGACGAATTTTCACATAACACAAATAAATTCATATCTCCATGAATACATGTCGGAATTGGATGATCTTTAGATCAATCCTACACCTCTCAACGAGAGGAATCCAAGAAAAATATCAGTTGCCATAAATAAGTAGACCCACATGGAGTTTGGCCCTAGTTTCCAATTTTAACATTCACCCATGGTATTTACCCACCCATGGAATTTACCCGTGGTATTGTAACTAAAAGAAGACTATAAGTATCAAGTCACATTTTGTAAAAGGACAGATTGTCCATCACAATGTAACTTTCACAATTATTCTCTATTTTAATAAAAAAAATACTTTGTGGTTTTATTTACTGCATGTTCTCTCCTTTTTTTTCTGCCATTTCAATTTTTCAGATCTTGGGGGCCTCCCCCCAAAGATCTATTTAAATTTTTTAGATCTTGGGGGCCTCCCCCCAAAATCCAGATCATTTACAAAAGTTGGGTTACACCATGATTTATCGAGTAGATTCAAATGCAAGGAGGTGTTATTTGAGATAAAGTTGGCAAGACAGTTTATGACAGCATCAGAGACAGTAACATCCAACTTGATGTACCACATGATGAATTTTTTTTGGGCTTAACCCACAAGTGATTTGAACCTTGAATCTCATGGAGATAGTTAGCTCAATCGAGGGATCGAATGACATTAGACTTAACA
Source organism: Pinus tabuliformis (assembly GCA_031772625.1). Classification (NCBI taxonomy): domain Eukaryota; kingdom Viridiplantae; phylum Streptophyta; class Pinopsida; order Pinales; family Pinaceae; genus Pinus; species Pinus tabuliformis. The sequence goes on along the minus strand of CM062811.1, from coordinate 927,826,022 downwards.
TGTGCATCATCAAGGACATCAGAATTCAGGTGGGGGAGAATGTTAGGGATTTGGAAACAAGACCAACCCCTTACTCCCACTCACTTCCCTTGACTAGATCTCTCTTGGATGCATGTACCACACTTGGGGTTTTGAGCACTTAGACAAACACAATGTCACCTTTGTAAGATGTTCTTTGATAGGAAAGCAATTCCTTAGTCGACCAAGAGGAGTCATGGGTAATGGGATAGATTAACCATGAGGAGTAATGGGCATTGGGACCAATTCAATGGGTCCAATGTTTCTTTGGTTATGCGGAGATGCCTTTGACTAAGCCAATGTCAACCGAACTGGTGATCAAACTGGAATACCCTTTGAACTAAGAACTGGTCGAAACCAAACCAAAAACATAAAATATTCAAATTTTAAAGAAAAACGAATATATTCATGTGCATCCATATTAATCCAAAACATTTATACACAAATAAGCAAAAGTTCTCATTTATATAGCATGTAAGTGTGCACAAAACCAAAATAGCATCAAGTGCAATCCATATTTGAAACACAAATGCATCAACAAACAGGCTCTAGATGACCTCTAGCATCCAAAAAACATCACGCTACAACAAATACCTACATATCATCAAAATCAATGCCTATATTGGGATCTTCATCATCAATATCACCCTCTAAGCATTAAAATAAGATAGAAAAAAACGTAGCACGTGAAGTTCAGATTTTGTTTGAGTGATGGATACATATTTTGTAAGGTCATGATAGAAGAGTACAACAACAAATGCCACTAACATCAAGGTACACAAAGGGCTTGATGTTCTTGATTAATACTAGTTCCATACCCTTGTAGATGAAAAAATCCAATGGAAATGTTGCAATACCCCCAATCCTGGAAAAGATTGTTAAGTCTACTAGATTTGGAGTGAAATCTAAAATTCTACTTTCTCCATACGAAATCCAATGAGGTTGGAACCACTCTTCAACATCCTGGGTGTTAAGAAATCAATATGGCAGCAAATTAGAGTAGATGTCTCTTTACTTGATAGTTGTTTGTGAAAATTTGTTGGCTTCTTATTATATTATTATGTTCTTCTTCATCAAACAACTACCAAAACATAAACATGAAGATTACAAGAGACAAAATACACAAGATATAGACTCTCCAAGCTAGGGCCAAAACCCCACAAGGGGGGAACCTAGAAAAGTTCCTCTTCTTATAGAATCAGATCAAAGTGAGAAATCCAAGACTCTAAGACCAAGACTACAAGAATCCAAGCCAACCCTCCCTTCAAGTTTTCAACTGTTCAGTCTTTCACATCATGTATCAGTCTTTCTCATCCACAATAGCTCAATCAAAAATCCTTTTCACAGAACTTCAAGGGGTATGTTCTATAGATGATGAAAAACTTTGGATAATAATCTTCCACAGAACAAAACTTGGATGGAACAGGATCTTCGGATGGCTTTCTAGCATACTAGTCTTCTTTCTCTTCCTTTGTTGGATAAAAGGAGAATTTGTGTTGTCTGAATTACTTCCATAGAAGAGAATTTGAATTACTTGCCAAACAATGGAGGATTTATGCAAATATATAGTTGTTTCCATGTGCGAAGGGTCATGTCCTTTGGGCAAGCCGACTTGACAATTTGGAGGGCCAACTTGGTCATGTTTTTGACACTTTGATTTCAATAAAATTATTTTTCTACCTTTTACAAAAAGTCCAAATGGGACTTGACAAAATAATTTTCTTTTTGACTCAATAAACCTTAGAAGCATGAAGAACATGCTTGACCTAATTAACAAATGGACTTGAGCATGAAACCCAGGCTTGAAAAATAAATTTATTTTTCTTTCTTTTTGTTTTTACATGAAATATATAATTACATAATATAATGACAATTATGAAGACCGAACCTAGTTAAAGTTTTCAACACTGAGTCATTTCATAGTAATGTTAAAAATTTAAGTAAAAGGATAAAAATGAAAGATAAATGAGAATGTCACTTTTACTTTAAGAATTTAACATTACCATGAATTCTATAGCAATGCTAGGGTCGTAGGCTTGAATATTAGGCTGCCCCACTCAAAAATTCTTTTTTTTCAAAAACTAGGTTTGGAATATTTTTGGTCAGACTATATGTAACCAACCGGTTGGGTACAAAACCAATCGGTTCAGTGGAAAAAAGGTCAGTTTGGTACCGAATCAGCCAGTTCCATTACAAAACCAGCTTGTTTGGTAACGAATCGACCATTTCCGGTTTCAAACCTCAAATAGGACCGGTTTGACCCCCAAACCAGTTAGACCGCCCAGTTCCAATAATACTAGACTAAGTCGCTTGTTTAGTTGTGACTTAGTAGGTCGATCAAGGTTTCTCCATGGCTAGATTAGCTCAAACTTATAAAAGTGATCATAACCACCTTTTTGAGAAAAGGTATAAATAAGTCAATTTATTTGGCATTTGGAGAAGAGGATTTGTAGAGGCACTTAGAGTCTTATTCTTGGTTTGGGCATATTTTTGAACCTAGAAAGCTATGTGTTTCATGGAGTTTGTTTTCAAGTTGTTTTAAGACTATTTCAGGTGATTTTGATTGTGAACAAAAGAACTATGATGATTCAACATTGTATTGAATGGAAACAGGATGGCTGAGACAACTTGGTGCTAATTTGGATAGAATCAGCGTTGTTGTGATGACTTTGCACTATTCTAGATGAAAATAGAATGGCTAGAATGATTTGTCTCAGTCTAAGAAGGTTGCGACTAAGAGGATCAAGAGTCTAGACAACTAAGACGACCGTGTTGGTTCGGTGAGTCAGGATAGCCAAGACAACCATAATGGCTCCCTAACCCAAGACTATCACCACCACTAATTGAATGAGACGATTAAGGCAACCAACATGTTCACTTGAGTTGAAATCACTAAGACAACTAATTGAGCCAAAATAGCAGAGACAACCAAGATGGTTGGGTGCTAAGACCACTGAGATCATTATTTGTGCTCACTCGTTGAGACAAACAAAACAACCAAATGAGTCTTTTTGAGCCACTTTTGCCAAATGAGCCTTGATGAGCTAAGATGAGTCTATCTAAGCCAAGGTGAGCCTAGATTGACTTGGGTGAGTTGAGATGAGCAAGGTGAGCTTGTACAACCATTGGATGGTTATGATTTAGCCAGATAGGAGATTGGATAGCAAATTGGCTGCTACATATCTTGGGAGACTATAATGTTTCCGACCACTGAGGAAGCACGTGACGAAATCCGCTAGCCTAAAATGGTTCTTGTATGCTAAAGCAAAGGAAATACTTAATAAGGGAACTTAATTCGCCCAAGGAAACATTATAAAAGTATAAGTGGTGAAAAAATGACATTTCCTAGGCAAGTGAAAAGTAACTTTAACTTTATAAAATGAAAACATTATAAAGTGACTTTGTAAAAATTTAAAAAGTAAAATGGCAGCAAAAGTCATCACAAGTTTATAAAAGAGAAAAAGTGAGGAGACCTCGTCATTCATTCACTTGTAATTTTTTAAGAAAAAAACTATTGGAGAATTTTTTGAGAGGAGTTTAGGGTTTGAGAAACCCTAGCCACCATAGATGGTTTCAGTGTTGAAACTATATACTGTAATTGGTTCAAGACGTTGAATCATTCAGATTTCACCATTGGGATTCAAAGGAGAAGATAATTTGCAGGAGACATTGAGGTAGAAAAGTCTTATCATTTGATTTTATTGTCTATTTGATTCAAATGAGAAGATTGTTATAGATCTGATCCAAAATATATGATAATACAATTATACCCAAAAATAATAAGATCGAAATAGATAGAAATGCTTCTTTATTGATCAAACCCTTAAAGGTAGGGCAACATCATACATTCACTCCTTAAGGAAGGAGAACACTCCACAAGCCATATCCTTGTTCATACAATATTCCTTGACACCCCTCCATGTGGAGTCTTTAGCCTCTATATAGGCCTCATACATACAATACCATGGGTCATTACCATGGTTCCCTCATACCATCGAACTAATACCATGGGCCCATTACATTATTACTAACTACTTGTGATCCCTTACATGATACGAGTTAACCACCTTATTTATTATTATGGCCCATCCCATTATTACATTATTCCCTTGGGTACCTCTCTTTGTACCCCATATTATCCCCCCTAGGTATATAACATTCCACCCCCCTTAGCATGTTTCGTCCCCAAAACATGGGAAGAACACAAATAATAAGATCTACTCAAAAGAGTAGTCCACTGGTACCATGCACATGCATCTAGCCATCCAAGAGAAAGGTGAACCCTCGATCTCGCTGGTGCCTCGCTCGCTTGAGATGGAAGTTGACCGTGGCAGCTCTTCTGTGTTGATGTGTAGTAGGTGGATATTCGCTCTTCTCTATCTGTCTTGCGGGGGTTGTTGTCCTTGTGGCTAATTCGTTGCCATCTTGTTGGTTGTTGTCTTGCGAGGTGATGTGGGTGATGATATGTTGAAGTTTTAACCCACGGTGTCTTTTTCTTTAATTCACCCCTTACTGGAGCCTAACTGTTATCTGGTGCATGCTGTGGTGCCTGCTGCGGTGTCTTATCTTCCAATATTACTTCAACCACTGAGCCCTCATCTGATGTATTAGCACCTGTAACATTTTCTGCTTCAGTCGTTGTTTGTGTTTGATTGTTGACCATCAACTGCTCATCATCTGATGTGTAAATGTCCTTAGAGCTTTGTGCTTCTGTCTCCATAGTCTCTGCTTGGGTCTTAATGGAAATATCCTGTAATGTAATTTTCTTCTTTTTATACCAGAGCTTCAGGAATTTCTTCTGCACATTAATATTGATAGTACCCACAGATTCCATCCAAGGATATCCCAAAACAACATCCCTGTTATCCATATCTGAAGTATAAAAATCACCATGCAACACACACTTATCCATAGAAAGCTTCAAATCCTAATAAACTTGAACATCCTCATCATCAACTTGTGTGTTTTCAATGTGTTTTGCTGGCACTTGCAATTTTTTTTGCCAAGTTGACATTTATGAGATTTTGCTTGCAACTCGGATTTATAGACACAATGATTTTCTCCTTCTGAATCAATCCATGAACCTGCAATAAGGAGACACCAATAAAACATAACCCCTGACGTGTCTCATTCTTTTTTCTAGCACAAGACCATTTGTCCATAAGGAGTTTTTCAAATTTTTCATCCGAAATTTGGACAACTGTTTGATGCCAAGTGAGTTCCACCATATGTCAGCCTCTTTTTTCAAACTAATCAGTACCATAGCTTTCCAAAATACCCCATATTTGCACTTTATTTTTTGTATGAATTCTTCAATAGTAGGGCTATCATCTTTCCTTGTAAAATTAGGATCCGTCATGAAAAATATTTTGAAAAAATTTCACTTACTTGGCGAAAATTTAAAATGGCCACAATTCCATAAATATTGCTCAGAATCCCTATTATAACCTGTTTTCAGAAATGGAACAACCATTCTACATCTGCCCATCTGATAGAAATCCTAATCCAGGGACTGGAATTTTAGATCTGCACTGCAATTCTCCCACCTTCAGCAAAAATTCTGAAAAAAGTGTTGATTTTAAATCAGCGATATCTCCCTCATCCGGACTCCAATTCCACTGATTTTTTTTTGAAATTGGGTATTTTTTCACAAAGATTCTAGATCTGCAATTAGATTTTGCAGATCTTGCACCAAGACGTCCAGATCTGCGCCGCAAACTCACTGCCCCGAAAAATATCTGCAACACCACTGATTTTTAGATCAGCGATATCTCCTTCATCCGGACTTCGATCGGCCAATTTTTTTTTTTGAAATCGGGTATTTTTTCACAAAGAATCCAAATCTGCAATTAGATTTTACAGATTTTGCCCCAAAATGTACAGATCTAATCTGCAAACTCGCCGCCCTAGAAAGTTCCTGCAAAAAAATAAAAATAAAATTCTCCACTTTTGCCCAAGAAAGTGCTCTGATACCACTTGTTATAGATCTGTTCTGAAAATATATGAAAATACAAATATACCTAGAAATAATATGATAGAAATTCTTCTTTATTAATCAAACCCTTAAGGTATGACAACACCATACATTCACTCCTTAAGGAAGGAGAACACTCCACAAGCCATATGCATGTTCATACAATATTCCTTGACACCCCTCCATGTGGAGTCTCTAGCTTCTATATAGGCTCATACATACAATACCATGGGTCATTACTATGGTTCCCTCATACCATCGAACTAATACCATGGGCCCATTACATTATTACTAACTACTTGTGATCCCTTACATGATACGGGTTAACCACCTTATTTATTACTATGGCCCATCCCTTTATTACATTATTCCCTTGGGTACCTCCCCTTTGTACCCCATATTATCCCCCCTAGGTATATAACAAAGATGATCTCATTTGTGAGAGACTAAGAAATACCCATGAAAATATCAAGCTGCCAAGCCAGTGGTGGGTCGATTTGCTGAGTTAAAGAAGGTTTTAGTAGGCAGTGTTTATCTTCCTTATTAGCTGAGCTATATTCTACTTAGAGGACGAGATTCTCACTGAGGAAAGGAAGTCAGGTTTCATCTCAAGAGAGGGATGTACCATGAAGCTTTATTACTGGACAAGTGTTGCCATTAAGAAGTCGAGCTACCTTGAAGAAGAGGACAAAATCAGTGTTGAAGCTACTGCGAAGAGCATATACCAGAGAGGGACATGTTCTGAGTGTATTATTCATCTACAGGAGGTCAATATTGCTTATTACTTGGGCTGTGTGACATTTACTGATCCAAAATGGATCTACCATAGACTTCTAAGTCTAAAAATCTTCCTCACAGAGGAAAATGAAAGTCAAAGGATGCTCTTGGGAATAGTCTCATTGAGTAGATCTTTTCAATTTGAATCTACTGCAATTTGAATGGACCAGAATGGACTGCGGACGAAGGAGTTATGGTAAAAAGAAGATTGCCCATTATCCTTAGAAAAGGAGGCAATTTTTTATAAACGGGACTCAAGGGAAAATGTGTTTTAGACATAAAAACCCTTAAAGTTCATCGCAACGCATTCCTTCATCGTATCACATATATGTTATAATGGAGCATTATTGTCGCATCAGAGAAAGTCAAGCGAAGTGTTTAAAAGACCCGTGACCATGTGACTTGCCGACATGCGATGGCGTCGATAAGCGAAAGCTCCGATTGATCGGAGATCGGCGATATATATCGGATCAGCGGATCGGATCGGCGATATATATATCGACCAGCACAGTCCATTGGGTGTTGCGATTGCGATATGCGATGCGCTGATATTTGCGATCGGCGATTGCAACCACATAAAGCGTCGTTGACACATGCCTGTTGCGATTGCGACTTGCGATCAAGGCGCGAACCCGATAGGTTATGAATACGATTTCATAATATTTGAAATTCGGATTTTCGGATTTTCAATGTTTTCCTATGTAAATCCAAATACTTCTGTGTATTGGAAATATGGTCGTTTTAGGGATTTCGTTCGAAGAAAGTCTGTTGATTCCTTTGTAAACTATCCCTGTTCTTGAATCGTTTGTGCCACGCTGTAAGCGGGCGTTTTGTAACAGGAATGCGTTATATGCAGAGAGCCACAGAGCCAGAGGGCCAGACGCAGAGCCATAGAGCCGGAAGGCCGGACGCAGAGCCATAGGGGAACGATTCCTCATGATTGCACACAGAGGAACGGATGGAAGCCACAGAGTCAGAGGATTCTTCAAAGGCCAGAGAGCCAAGCGAAGAAGAGGGGGCTCCTTTCAAAAGTTTTCCCTTGAGAGAGCACAATTGACAGAGGGTCGCTTGGAGGTCGAGCGAAACCAGAAGCTCGTGAAAGTCGAGAAGCCACCAGAGGTTGGGGCAATGGCAAAAGGGTGATTTCCCAGAGAGCTGAGCACAGCAAAGTTGCAGAGCGCAGAAGGCCAGAGCCGTAGATTCGCAAACGAAAGACCCACCAAAGGTTGGAGGCTTGATAGAGGCGAGAGCCGAGAGCCAAGAGCCAAGAGCCGAGAGTCAGAACCGAGAGCCAAGAGCCGAGAGCCAGAGCCGAGAGCCAAAGCCCAGAGCCATAGCCGAGAGCCAGAGCCGAGAGCCATAGCCGAGAGAGCCGAGAGCCGAGAGCCATAGCCAAGAGCCGGAGCCGAGAGCCGAGAGCCATAGCCAAGAGCCGGAGCCGAGAGCCAGAGCCGAGAGCGAGCACCAAGAGCCAAGAGCCAAAGCCGACAGCCAGAGAGCCAAACAGCCAAGGATAAAGATGGCATTCTAAGCCCATTGGTTCAGTTGTAACCCAATGGAGTTAAGTGTAGCACTTGTAAAAGAATTGAACCCATAATCCCAAAGAGCCTAGTTGAGTTGACTAGAACTCACGAAGACGTAGCCCAAGAGGTTTGGGTGAACTCCTAATTATACTGTTGTTAGGTGTATGATGTTAATTTGTTGCACCGTTTCACTGTTATATGTTGCATATCAATTTAAGCAAATAAATTTAAGGCATTTGGTCAATTAAAGGCAAACACAAGCATACACCTATTTCAAGTTCTTTTAATTCTGCAAATTATCAATCATAAGCATAAATCTTGGAAATATATAAGCTTTGGAGTGGGAGAGGTTCTTGTAAGCATGACAAGAAGCCTTTAGGTCCCCATTTCAAATGAGGTGGTATCAGAGTTGGTTATATCAGAGCTGGTTATATCAGAGCATCAGGTCGATTAACCCCACCTTCAAAGAAGGTGATATCAGAGCTCAAGTTATAATAAAGCAGGTGGTATCATGAAACAGATGGTATCATGATGCAGGTGGTATCAGATCAGAATGCTTGATTGACAGAGCAATCTATTCGCTTGTTTAACTTGAAAGGTGTTTAAACAGTCAAGGATTGATTATTTGATTGTTCGTAAACTGACTGTTGTTTGAGTTTACAGAGGTGAAGGGAAAGCTATTGTTAGCTAAGTCCAGAAGAGGACAAGAAGGAAGAAGCGTTGAAGGCATTCTTCTTATCCCAAAGGACCTCAAAGCAATCCTTGAAGCACAAGAGGTTTGTTGCAAAAGGTTGCTTGAATAAGCTCTTTGTTAATCTTGTTTCAAGTTCTTTTGTTCAATTTGATAATGACAACTTCTACAAGTGAGTCCTCAAATTCTCCTTTCTTCACAAGATTATTTGATGAAGACATGAAGCAAGACTTGTTCACCATGATGGATATGGTGAGAGAAATGTATGAGGATGGAAGGAAGAGCATCATACTTAAAGAGCAGTTGAATTCCATGAAGGAAGAGAAGCAGTTGCTTTCTGACAAATTGCAGGGAATGGAGAGGCAACTTCATATTGCAAATATGAACCTGAAAAGGATGCATGAGTTGGAGACACAGCTCCTTGTTGCCAAAGAAGCCTTGGTCAAGTATCAGCTTGAAGAAGAGGTAAACAATTCCTATTTGTCTTCAATTTCCTCTAAGAATGTTTATATTGGTTCTTTTGAAAAACATACCAGAGGCATAGGTTCCAAGTTAATGTCCAAGATGGGCTATGAAGGAAAAGGCTTGGGCAAACATGCACAGGGTATCGTTGAGGCAATAATAGTTGACGAAAGGCCTAAGTATTTGGGTCTTGGCTATGGACAGTCTTATGGAGAGAGTTCCAAAGCTACCATGAAGACAATTGAAACAGTTCCAAGGAGTTTCATTGCAGGTCTTCTACCTCAAGAGTGTAAAGATTGTATTCATGGAGAATGCAAAAGCTTGAAACATCATTTGCAGGAAGAAGGTGTTCATAAGCATACACTTGAACCAGAGAGTTGTGGAAACTCTGAAACCATTGAAGAGGTTGATGGTGTTCCAAAGGGAGCTACTTCTTCATTCAATTCACCTCCTCATGAAGGTAATAAAGGTGAAAGAAAAAGGTATAAATCTGGTTCTAAACACATTCATTTTGATTATGTTCAGCATGGTAAATTTCCATATAACTATGGGAAAAGAATTGCATGTTCCTTTTGTGGTTTGGATAACCATAATGTTTTTAGATGTTGGAAGAGAATGGCCACATATAGGAAACTTTTGAAGGAAAGGAAGCAAAAAGCCAAAGATCCATTGGACAAGGCAAATCATGCTGTCAAGAAGATGCAGATGTGTTGCACTTACTGCCATAAGCAAGGACACATTGCTGAAAAGTGTTGGACTCTGAATCCAACAATGCTTCCACGAAACTTGAAGAAGGTGGAAAGAGAGAATGGCAGGAATGGAAAGAAAGATTCCATAAATGATGTGTTTCAAGATGATTCACATGTTGTTGTTGATGTGCAAACAAAGGAAGAACCTTTGAAATGGATTGGTAAGAAATGGTTAGAATTCTTATCCAATTAAGATTGCATGTCTATTGATATAATGCATCTATTTGCATTTCTTTGTTAATGGAATGCAAGTTGCAGGGTTTTACCAAGAAGGTGAATGGAAAAGTTGAGTAGGAGACTCACTTTATTGCTGCAACATTATGTTCATTTCAGCTTCGAAAGTACAGTGTGCTGAAGCGAAAATTGAAGGATGAAACATTATATTTCATTTCAGCTTCGAAAGTACAGCGTACTTAAATGAAAGTTGAAAGATGAAATGCATGCATAAGCATGATATGCATGACCACAGGGATGTTGATGATTTCCTTGTATTTGAACATGTATGTGTGATTAACTTGAAGGGTTGATTGTTTTGTTTTTAAGCATGCATGTAATGTTGATGTTGACTTGAAAAAATTTGATTTGGTCTCCAAGATGGAGAAAATGATGAAGTGTTTCATCTTTGAAAAAGAATCCTAAAGTTCTCTTTCTACATGCTTGACTTGAAGGGTCAATTGTTTTAAAGGCATGTTTTGTTGGCTTGTTATCTAGTCAATCATTTGTATGCAGATGTAAAGACATGGAGGTAATTCACAAGATGTGAAAATCTGTTTCTTTTGATGAAGCAAGGGTTTAGGCCATCCAATTTTGTCTGTAATTTTGTTGTTCTTGACAAGATGTCAATAGAAAATTTTTGTAACAGATACAAATGTAAATCCTTGTGAAAAAGATGTAACGTCACCTTTATTTGAGCCAACTTGGATCAATAATCCAGGAAGAGAAGTTCAAACTACCTTCTGTAACCTTCTCAGCAAGAGTTTTGCATGAAGTCAAGGAGGAAAACAGTTATTCCCAGGAGGACAAGCACATCCAGGAAGGAAGTGTTCAAACGCTTTGGTTCAGAGGCACTATGCAAGGCAAGTGTATGGAGGCTAAAAGAAGAGGGTGATGTACTCTCATTTACTGTTCAAATCAGTATATCAGTCTTTTGGAATCCAAAAGCTTTTTAGTGGGAAGTCGTGATCCAAAATGGATCTAACATAAACTTCTAAGTCTAGAAATCTTCCTCATAGAGGAAAATGAAAGCCAAAGGATGCTCTTGGGCATAGTCTCTACTCTCATTGCGTAGATCTTTTCAATCTAAATCTACTGCAATTTGAATGGACCAGAATGGACTGCGAACAAAGGAGTTAAGGTAAAAAGAAGATTGCCCATTATCCTTAGAAAAGGAGGCAATTTCTTATTAATGGGACTTAAGGGAAAATGTGTTTTTAAACATAAAATCCCTTAAAGTTCATCGCATCGCATTCCTTCATCGTATCGCATATATGTTATAATGGAGCATTATTGTCGCATCGGAGAAAGTCAAGCGGAGTGTTTAAAAGACCCGTGACCATGTGACTTGCCGACATGCGATGGCGCCGATAAGCGAAAGCGCCGATTGATCGGAGATCGGAGATATATATATAGGCCGACACATTCCATTGGGCGTTGCGATTGCGATATGCAATGCGCCGATATCGATGATCGGCGATCGCAACCACATAAAGGGCCGTTGACACATGCCTGTTGTGATTGCGACTTGCGATCAAGGCGCAAGACCCGATAGGTTATGAATGCGATTTCATAATATTTGAAATCTGGATTTTCGGATTTTCAATGTTTTCCTGTGTAAATCCGAATACTTCTATGTATTGGAAATATGGTCGTTTTCGAGATTTCGTCCGAAGAAAGGTCGTCAATTTCTTTTTAAACTGTCCATGTCTTGAATCATTTGTGCCACGCAGTAATCGGGCATTTTGTAACAATGATGCATTGTAATAGGAATACGTTATACGCGGAGAGCCACAGAGCCAGAGGGCCAGACACAGAGCCACAGAGCCAGAGAGGCAGAACGCTGGACGCAGAGCCACAGAGGAATGATTCTTCATGATTGCACACAGAGGAACGGACGGAAGCCGCAGAGTTGAAGGATTCTTCCAAGGCTAGAGAGCCAAGCGAAGAAGAGGGGGCTCCCTTCAAAAGTTTTCCGTTAAGAGAGCACAATTGACAAAGGGTCGCTTGAAGGTCGAACGAAACCAGAAGCTCATAAAAGCCGAGAAGCCACTAAAGGTTGGGGCAATGGCAAAGGGGTGATTTCCCAGAGAGCTGAGCGCAACAGAGTTGTAAAGCGCAGAAGGCCAGAGAGCTGTAAATTCGCAGAGTGCCACCAGAGGTTGGGAGGATAGCAAAAGAGCCACCAGAGGTTGGAGGCTTGACAGAAGCAAGAGCCAAGAGCCAAGAGCCGAGAGCCAGAGCCGAAAGCCAAAGCCTAGAGCCAGAGCCGAGAGCCAGAGAGCCAAACAACCAGGGATAAAAGATGGCATTCTAAGCCCATTGGTTCAGTTGTAATCCAATGGAGTTAAGTGTAGCACTTGTAAAAGAATTGAAGCCATAATCCCAAAGAGCCTAGTTGAGCTGACTAGAACTCACAGAGACGTAGCCCAAGAGGTTTGGGTGAACTCCTAATTATATTGCTGTTAGGTGTATGATGTTTATTTGCTGCATTGTTTCACTGTTATATGCTGCATATCAGTTTAAGCAAATAAACTTAAGGCATTTGGTCAGTTAAAGGCAAACACAAGCATACACCTATTTCAAGTTCTTTTAATTCCGCAAATTATCAATCATAAGCATAGATCTTGGGAATATATAAGCTTTGGAGTGGGAGAGGTTCTTGTAAGCATGACAAGAAGCCTTTAAGTCCCCATTTCAGATCATTTACAGTGCAGTGTAGTTACTGTGAGAGGGATTCCTCCCTTGTGGGTCGAGATTTGTGCCAGAGATGGAAGTGAAAAACCCTTGTACATCAGTCTAGAGCCTCCACGAATTTCTCTGCTTGCTGTGCGTATTTTCTGGGTGTGATTGGAGGCTGTGACAGTGTACTAGTATTCAGTAGCTTTGGGGACAGTCACCCGGAAATTGTATTGCTGAAAGTCACCTTAAACGCTGGTCAAACACAGAAGAATGTCTTGCTGCTAGTATACTAGGTTCCTCTTGTGCGTTCTCTGTTATGTATTTTCTTGTTATTTTGTTAGTAAAAGCCATGTCATGTTCAGCGCATTAATACTATGGAGTTTATCAGTATTATGCCATATTCCTGAGTTTAAATGAAATATCAGTTCTGGTTAGAGATTGGGTTCTTCATATATGTGCCACTGAATGTTTATATTTAGCTTCATATATTATATTTCACTTACAGCAGGTTATCAGTGATGTGTTTGACAAAATCTCACAATAAACGATGATAGTGAACACTGAAACTCAGAAAATTTTATAGAGACCAAGTGAGCCAAACAATGGATGGTGTGGTTAGTACGGCAAAGGGACATGTGAGATAAAATACAAGTAACTCACCACTTCGTTTCTTGATGTACCATATATCATTTGGGGCATTAACAACAAAGCCCAACCGCAAACTAGATTATCTGCTTTTCTCTAGATTGACTATCAGTTATCATGGTTGAGGTGGGAGTTTCTCCCCCATCTAGGGATTCCCCACTACATATGTTGTGGTGCACATTTGGCTGTTGGCATGGTTTTGTTTTGTTGCTGCGGTTATGGTTTATGGATGGCTGGCATCTGGATAGCTATGCTAATAGTGGTGAGATGGCTATAATATATTGATTAATCTACTTTGTGATCTGAGCATACTAGGGTATAGATGTGCGTATTGAAGGAATCTTGGGGTTTCCACAGTGATTGGTCATTCAGTTAGTATAATTGGTGAAGACAGTCGGTTTAGTCATTGTCAGGGAGATATGAGCTGGTTGTTGGTCGCCAATTGGCAAGGTAACTCAGTTATCAGGCTACTCGAATGGTAAGGGCCACCAGCGGGAACCGATGCAAAAAATGATAAATAATATGGTATAGTCTAGCCTGTGGCATCCTACTTGCCACACCACAGCCCCGTGGACCTGTTAAGCTGCTCTGTTAAGGATGAAAGCAACTAAATTTGCGTAATTATATAAAGCTTCCTGGAATTAGACTATTTCATATGGTTTTCAGTTTTGTTTGGATTTGTTCGGAAAAAACAACTGCCTCAAACAAGCCACTTGCATAGGGAAACGCTGTTCGCGAGTAAATAATTGCGGCACAATGCGTATAAACAATTTTAAAGCAAAGCAGGGTAGCAGAAAAAATTTTGAAGGAGCGATAATTTCCGTTTAGTACAAATATCCCTTCTATAAAATATATATATGCATATATATATATATATATATATATATATATATATATATTATTCAAGTAAAACAATTGAACAACATAGAAATTTGGGCACTATTCATTTTTAATCGGTAGATCATGTTGGGTAAGAATTGGAAATATTAACCAAATTTTCCAGTTTTTAAAAGGTTTTTTTAGGGTTTTGAGAGTGAGCCAGACAGAAACGAGCGACCGACAGAGAATGGGGATACCAAAATCTGCGTTGAAGCTGTAATGAAAATTATGTAGGTTCGCTATTAAATGTTCCACCAGCTGACCAGGCCAAGCCAATATTTTATCGCAGCAACAACAGATCAGAAATATAAGTGGGCAGAAGGCCAAGGCATTGAATGAATAACACGGTTTTTAAAACCCAAGCCCATACCTGTTCAGGAACCTCTTTGGAGTTACGAAATTTGGTATTTTATCCGCTTCCATGTCCTCTTGTTGAACATTTTGCGGGTGCAGTTTCAGCTGCTAAGAAAGTTCAAACTCCATGCCATTCACCTATTGAAAATGTGTACATTTCCAGGTCTCATGCGCTGCGCTGGGTCCACCGGATGTGTATATGTATCGTTATAATATGCGAAATTTTGCTTGAAGTTTTTTTGTTTGTTTATACTAACAAGAGTCGATGCAGTGGTATGTTACTATTTAATTTTTAGTTTATTTAATTAAAAAGTAGGAAAATTACAACAAAAGTTTTTAACACATTAAATATACCTCAACTTCACACACAAGTTACAGAATTTTGCTTCTTATATATTTTTGAGGTCAAAGGGATAACACACATTGAAAAATAATTAAATGCATACTCAAAAGCATATATGATTAAATTTAATCAGAAATCAATTACAATAAATGGAAAGTTTAGGCCTAACTAATTTCTAAAAACAAAGATAAAATAAGTGTTTTGAAACTAATTCCAAATTATCTTATTTTAATTTCTAATTTTGAAATATTGAATTTTAATTTTTAATTGTAATTTTATAGATTATTCTTTATTCAAGAAAAACATGAACTTTCAATAATGTTGTTTTTTTTTCAAGCTAAACCTATCTTTATTGGTATTTATTTACATGGGATGGAAAAACAATTTTCTTTTTGCAAAAAAATGACTTCTACGTAGCTTTTTCCAAAATGAGATTTGTGTCTTTGTTTTTTTATTTAAATAGGTAAAAAATTTGCACTATGTTGTTTACTGATATTTTCAGTTATTATTTTTGTAGAAATTTTATTTCTTATAACAAATAAGAAAACACTTGGAGTGCTTTGACATTTGCTCCACTTTACATCAGATCATGGAACAAGAATAAACAACAGAAAAATGGATTGTGGTGATTATTAGTTTTCAGGATTTGAATAAAATTTTATTATCTATGTGACAGTCTGACCCAAGGTTCTAGTATGAGCTGCATTGTAAAAAGAATGTACATATGTTGCAATATTTGAAATAACAAAAAAAGGGGGACTAAGTCTTGGGACATGGATTTTAGAGCTGGGGATTGAGAATTCTTGCTAAGGATGATACAGTTTATTGTGCAAAGAAGAGACATGAACTTGACAACAGACATTAAATTTTGAGTGGTGCATGAAGTAAAGAAGTTGGTTCCTGAAATTAAATGGTCTAAGGAAAGTATTGAGGCCCATGCTTGTTTGAGATAATACAAAGAGCAAAAGAGGATAGAATTTATGGAGGGATTGCAACAGTAATGGAGGGACATGAAACTTGCCCCTAAAGAAAGAGAGGCATTTGGAAAAGAGGAAGTGAATAGAGGGCCAAACTCAGTTTCTTTGCAGACAAAAAGATAAATATTATACGATTACTATTTGCAATTAATGGGTTATGCTACATTATCATTGTAATAGATATGGTAAACAACGACTGCAATATGTGTTGTCTATATATCTATGATGCAATTGTGAAGGGATATTTTCCTGATTTGTATATTGATTGTGGTTATGTGTTGGGCATGGAATCCCCCCACAACATGTTTTGGAGCTTAAAGCCCAAGTTTTGGTCAAAGGTTTTGTAAGACTCTGCGAATTACAGGCGCGGAGCACAAAGTATAGGTTAAACCATAGGGTTGTCCACCCTAAAGTAATGTAATGTAAAGTCATGTCGGCCTACCCATGGTCCACGGACCATGGGATTGTATAAATAGAGCGAGGCTCTAAGTTGTAAAGATAGCGAAGGAAGTGAAGAGTAGAAAGGATACGAATTGTTCGAGCTTAGAGTAGGAGTCTAATTGTATTGGGTCGTAGTAGTAGGAAGAGGCTCTGAAACTGAGTACACAGAGGCCTAGTAGAGTCCGCAACTGACTGCGCGGACCCCTGCAGCTGAGTGCGCGGAGCGGTGTCAAGTCTATAATCTGGATTGAAGATTAATAAAGAGAAGTTGATTCCTATTTTTGTGTATCTGTTGTGCATTGTCTTCTTTACGTTTATACTGTTTTATTTATTGCACGCACCGATATGATTGTTGAATATGTTGTAATAATCATTAGTCTTACATAAACAAGTTAAGTAATCGGCTAATAACAGATTAAATAGCAAGGGACTTGGGTATTATATGGGTTGCGCCCCGAATAGGGTTGCGTTAAAGGAGCATTGCAGGTTATGAAGGGATAGCAAGTGCGTGTAGTGACGTGCGTGAAGGTTCAAATTGTGGACCTCTAGAAGCTCATCAAACATCCCTAGGGTGCAGAAACCTGGTTCTAGCACCCTCCCATACTACTTCGAGTGAGACCTCAGTCCGCGCTCCGCGGACTGTTGCCAAAAGGGCCAGTAGTATCGGGATTTGCTTGGCTAATTCACCTCTGAACCTGGGTCAAGCCCATACAAGCCAACAAATGGTTCTATTGCCGGGACCGGGATCTGCATACAGGATGCCCGATGTCGTGCCACCGGAATCCAACAAAGAAAGAAATTGAAGAGTGGTTGGACAAAAATATTCACAAGTTCGCGGCATAGGAAAACAGGAATCCGCGAATATCTAAGGAACAGTGGTTAGAGCGCTACTTGTATACGTAAATCCACGAAATTTTCTTTGCACCCTTTCCTTCTGAGCTATATGAGTGGATCGCGAAGTTAGCAGATAGCCAGGGAAGGTGTAGGCTCGACAAACCAATAGTGTGGACTCCAGAATTAGTGCGCAGAATATAAGCGTCAGGAGATAAGATAGCGCGAGATGTGGACCATTGGCTCGACCAAATAATAGGAGGATTTATCACTGAGGTCGCAGTAGACACGACCATCAGCTACAGTGAGGCGAAGCGACATTTTCTCAAAGTACCACGAGGTAAGTATATTAAATCTTTGAACACTTGGATTAAGGTGCTATTGTGTGAAAAGCCGGTTATGCGAATAAATTAATATTTGGGACTACGCAAAGTGGGAAGATCTATAGAAGCATAAGTAGTGAAGAGTTGGGAAACAGTCCCTTAATTTCACCCTCGCGGGAAAGCGAGGAAGAGCTCGTGAAAGTTTCTCCAAGAAGCGTGGTTAGTCTCATAAGGCAGCATATTCCGCGTTTACAACCTCCACCCACACCACCACCCATCTCACCCTCCTCACCCTCGTCTTCACCCACCCCACCTTCGCCACCACCACAGTTCAGGATGGCGAGTGCGATCAAACTACCGGTATTCAAAGGAGTGGGAAATGAAGATCTGGACCAATTCTGGTTCGTGGTAAGAGCAGTATGGGAGGCACAAGGTGTCATGGATAATAATATCAAAAAGGCTACGCTAGTGAGCACAATGCAGGATCATGCATTAACATGGTATATCAAGCATTCTAATGACCACCCGAACGCAGGAATCATAGAGATCCAGGCTGCACTGAACAGGGAATTTAGCAGGCCAAAATCAGAAACACAATCAATCATCGGGTTTAAGGAGATCGTGATTCTCCCAGGCGAGACCCCCTGGGATATGGACCAAAGGCTGAAGAGTACGATCCGCAAAGCTAATATGACGTTAACAGATGCACAACATCGCGCATGGTTTGTGGCCTCACTTACGCCACACTTAAGGATAGCGTTATCACAGCAAAAACTTTCCACCCAGGTCGAAGCGTTGGAAATGGAAATGAGATTACATGAGACCCCTATACAAGACCCTGGGTTGGGAGTCCAACAAATCCACGCGCAACTGCAAAATCTGTCTGGAAATGCAAGTTTGAAACATGATAGGACACCTCGGCCGGAGGTGCGCAAGGAAGTATGGTGCATAAAATGCAAAGGCCAAGGGCACGACAAGGACCATTGTCAAGTGTTCGTGAACTACTTGGCAGGAAAAGGGCCGATGTCATTAAGACTGGAGGCACAGGCAGGGCCAAGCGCGGCATCTACACTATGGGGTGCGATCTGCCAGATAAGAGGAAAACACACTATGGACAATTTTCATCTGTTGCAGAAGTATATGCAGACATCCCAGTTGTTTTGTAATTTTTGCAAGTCGATGGGCCATGATGAATGCACCTGCCGAAGCTATTAACTAATGATGGATCAGACTCCTGCCTATAGGGTGCAGACCGAAACGCGAGCCCTCAACCCAAATATAGGGGTGGTGCGCGCTGGATTTCAAGGACGCGGTCAAGATCAAGGCAGAACGGGACCAGGAAGGGGTAGCAGATAACTAATTTGTTACAATTGCGGAGGGCTAGGGCACTATGCCCACGATTGTTCAAACCTGACAAGAATATCGTGTCGGTATTGTACTCATTTTGATCATGAGGCAGAAGACTGCCCTTCGTTGATAGCGAGGATTAGCGAAAAGGGGGTACTCCAGCCCCTCCAACTCAAAATTTACAAATGATGAGGTCTGAACCGTGCGAAGAAGACCCGAATGTAAACATGATGCTGAGGAGCGGTATGACTACGGGAGATGATAAAGGGAAGCAGCCAGAAGAAAGTGTGTGGGTTTGCAAGGCTCCTACAAAGGAACTCGAATTTGATTTAGAAAGCATGAAGGGGACATTCATGGAATCTGAGAAGAGCTTCACGGAGACCTCCACTTCAGGTAGTAAGGGTCAACTAGAACCAGGGATGGATCCTTCAATGCTCACTACCTTTCTGGAGACATGCACAAAATTGTTGCGCAACAGCAAGGCTGTCAGAGGACTACATGAACTTATCACTAGGTGTGTGGGGTTAGGAGAACCGCGTGTGTTCTAAAAACTTGGAAAGCATACATTGTGCACAGGAAGGGAAATGAGGTTGACTGCGCAAATCAGCGAGTATGAAATGGATCAGGTAATCCTAGATCTGGGTTCGAACGCGAATGTACTACCAAAGAAAACCTGGGAACGCATGGGCAGACCCACGTTATAGTGGTCCCCTATTCAGTTACGAATGGTGAACCAATAGAAAATTTTTCCCATGGGAAGATTGCAAGGGGTAACAGTCGATATTGAGGGTGCGAGCACGCAGGCGGATTTTGAAGTGATAGAGATTGTCGATGACAGTAATCCCTATCCTACGCTACTAGGAATAGACTAGGTGACTGATATGAATGGAGTCATAAATCTGAAAAAGCGCAAAATGATCTTTGAGAAAAATTCACTATGCGTAGTAGTACCACTAGATCCAGGCGAAGGAGCGTGATACACTGAACCGGTGCGCGATGATGATAGTGATGACAATCTTGATTGTATTTACAAGATAACTACGCGAGAACAAGATTGGGTGAATCCAACTGCAGATGGAAGAATTTTGTGGTAGAGTGAAAGCTCCTGCATTTCAGATTCAGACGAAGAGATAGAGCAATGGTAGAATCTGCTGCACAAAGTAACAATGCTTAATTGCAACATGATGACTAGAGCATTGCGTTGCATGAAAATAGAGGCAAGGGAGCTGCCGACATATGATGGATTAACAACGGTGGATGAATTTATGAGAAAATTTGAAAGCGCGGTACTAGAACCGCAGTGATTCGATGCTCTGAAATGGGTGCTGCGCGCAACGCCCGCACGATGGAGGGTACGCATTAAGGAAATTTTGAGGATTGGCATGGCTACAGAATAATGATGCGCCTATGATTTGGGAAACCACAAATACGGCTAGTAGACAAATATGACAAACGAGATGATCCACGCACGCACCTCGCGAAATGGACCAAGGTCTACAGGGAAGAGCCATAACCTAAATGGGTACATTTATTCTACCATACCCTGGATGTCATACCCATGAATTGGTATACTGAGATGGAGCTCCGCCATGGTACGGGCGAATGGGATGTCTTGCGCGAGGGATTTTTGTTAACGTTCACATTTGAAGATCATTGGTCGAATACTGTTGACGATGTGCTACAAGTAGTAAAAGATGCTATCTTCAAAATACCACAGGAACCAATGGGAGTACTTCAGCCAGAATGGGCGACACAGTTAAGCAACGCACTGGAGTGTTATAATGTAAATGTTGAAGAGGATGATGAGGACCCACAAAACCTTAACATTTTAGAAATGGAAGGCTCCTGCGGGATTCGCGGACCATCACTTGAAGACCCTAACATCATCGCTCCGCTAAAAATGAAGCAAGTCAACATTGGAACAGAGGCAAAGCCGAAGTACGCAATGCTTGGGGACTATTGGGATGAGATGCCACTAAATCCCCAAATGACACTACAGTCGTTTGAGAAATGGGCAATCGGCTTTATGCGCCTGATCAAACCTCAAGTAAAGACGGGTGTGCACTACATCATCACCACGACGAAGTACCTGACACGATGGGCAGAAGCATAACTGGTCAAGGAATGCACGCCACTACAGCTGCAAATTTTTTTCTTGAAAATGTGTTGACACGATTTGGCTGTCCGAAAATCTTAATGAGGGATCACGGAACACATTTCCTGAATGAAACCGTCAGCGTGCACATAGAAGAGTTCCAGGTGTATCGCCAGAAAAGTACACTGTACCACCCACAGGCCAATGGGACAGTAGAAGCATTCAATAAAATATTGGGGACTACGTTGACCAAAGTATGTCAAGCGCAGCGGAACGATTGGGACCTACGTGTACCTTTTGTGTTATGGGCATACATGACAACGTGTAAGAAATTGAAGGGATAGACACCCTTCCGGTTGGTCTATGGCATGAAAGTTGTCAAGGTCGATGGAATACATCGTACCTAGTCTACGAATAGCAGCGCTCACAGGCATGGCGGACTGCGAAGCTCTGGAAGAAAGGCTCACGCAATTAAAAGAACTCGAGGAAGAACGGCTTCTGGCTGGATTTCATCAACAGGTACAAAAACAGCGTGAAAAGGCCTCGCACGACTGCCATATCAAGTTGTGGACCTTCAAGGTAAACGACTTAGTACTACTGTATGACAATAAGTTTGTAAATTTCTGGGAAAATTCAGAATGCACTAGCTGGGACTATATGTGGTAAAGGAAGTCACAAACGGAGGCGTGGTCCAGCTAGTTAAACTCAATGGAGAACCCTTCCCAGGCAAAGTAAATGACAGCTGCTTGAAACCCTACACAATTGGGCCGACTCTCTGACTAATCGGCCGAAGCACAGTCTTCACGACCTGAGGAGCTGGACAAGGGCACGGGACTATAAACACATGCACCAGAAGTTGGTACCAAGGGAAGGACATGATTCAGACGTGGATGATTCAGAAGTAAGAATGCAGCAGGTCCATCAAACCGCATAACAGTGCTCCACGGACCTCCGAGCAGTAAGGGACCAGTTGGAAGGGCTCCGTGCCAAGGTCGTTGCACCAGCAAAGTGACTCGAGATGGGTCACAATGATTGTGTTGGGGGCCTGTTGGGCATGGAATCCCCCCACAACATGTTTTGTGGCTTAAAGCCCAAGTATTGGTTAAAGGCTTTGTAAGACTCCGCAAATTACGAGTGCGGAGCGCGAAGTATAGGTTAAGTCATAGGGTTGTCCGCCCTAAAGTAATGTAATGTAATGTAAAGTCATGTTGGCCTACCCATGGTCCACGGAACATGGGATTGTATAAATAGAATGAGGCTCTAAGTTGTAAAGATAGCGAAGGAAGTGAAGAGAAGAAAGGATACGAATGGTTCGAGCTTAGAGTAGGAGTCTAAGTGTATTGGGTGGTAGTAGTAGGAAGAGGCTCTGCAACTGAGTGCGTAGAGGCCTAGTAGAGTCTGCAACTGAGTGCGCGGACCCCTACAGCTGAGTGCGCAGGGCAGTGTCAAGTCTGTAATTTGGATTGAAGATTAATAAAGAGAAGTTGATTCCTATTTCTGTGTATCTGTTGTGCATTGTCTCCTTTACGTTTATACTGTTTTATTTATCGTGTGCACTGATATGATTGTTGAATATGCTGTAATAATCATTAGTCTTACATAAACAAGTTAAGTAATCGTCTAATAATAGATTAAATAGCAAGGGACTTGGGTATTATATGGATTGTGCCCCGAGTAGGGCTGTGCGGAAGCAGCATTGCAGGTTGTGAAGGGATAGCAAGTGCGTGTAGCGACGTGCGCGAAGGGTCAAACCGCAGACCTCCAGAAGCTCATCAGACATCCCCAAGGTGCGGAAGCCTAGTTCTAGCACCTTCCTATACTACTTTGGGTGAGATATCAATCCGCGGTTGCCGAAAGGGCCAGAAGTACCGGGATTTGCTTGGATAATTCACCTCTGGACTTGGGTCAGGCCCATACAAGCCAACATTATGATTATGCATGGGTACATGTGTCTTATGCTTACGTGAAAAGTACATAAGTTAATTTAGTAAACAATAGTAATCATAGAGTGTCTAATGTTGGGAGTGGAGAAGAGTCCCATAACAGTGTTGCCTAAATGCTTAATGGTATCATAAATAATTCAATAATTGAAGTTAAGGAGTTCAATGATCTATTCCAATTGCAAACTATGATCAATTAGAAGAATTGGGTTTCGAGACCCTTTGTATTAATGTACAAATTTATAAGAGATACCCTATGTTCGTCAAAGTTGGTCAATGTGTACATCAAGATATATGTTTTCAAAGTGTTCAGCGGACAGACGAATAGTATGCAAAAGATCAAGGGAATGCCCTTGGGCCAATCATGCCTTGTTGGCATACTTCCATGACCTAAATTGGATCATTATATTTTTTTTCATCCATCTTGATGCATTTGGAGTAGAAAAAGTGGGGGAATCATCTCACGAGACCATTTTTACTAGCGGGACCCAGTTTGGTGAAACGGGGTCTGAAACCTTCCAGTAGCATTTTGAGGCACCAAACGAAATTTTTTGGGGGGTAAAAATTTTCTTCTTACAAGAAACACATTTCATGTTATTCTACACACAAAGAGCTTTCCAATGGCGCAAGAATCGCGTCAATTGGAGTCTGTATGTAAAAGTTATGCCACTCAAAAGTTGACCTTCTTGTTTTCACACCTATAGTTCGGGAGGATGTCGCGTCAACCCCCATTATTCATGGAAAAGGGGATAGCCACGTGATTTTGATGTAAAAGACTCTAGAAGGGCCTATTTTGTAGCTCTAATTAAGAGTTGATGTCGTCAAACTTAACCACTAGTAGGTTATCGGGATGTGTTATAAACGGGCCACTAGGAGGAAGAGGCATTTCATTCTTTGGAGAGAATTTTGATCCATAGTGGAGCAAAGATAGTCATGAGAGATAGGAGGTAGAGAGAACAGAGAGGATCTATGCACTATAGCAGCCCACGGGCCACATGCATTACTTCTTTGTATCTGCAGCCATATTTCGAGACAGAGAAAGAGAGCAAAGAAGCCTCACCTTCCAGCTAGGATTTCTCCCAAAAGGGTTTCCCAGAGAGCATATCTTTTGTATTATGTGTGTGTGAGCTTATTTTGTCATTCTCTAATTTTCTGCTTGATTTACTTTTACATACATGCACTAATTACAGCTAAGTTTACAAATCTATAAATTAAATAAAACTGTAATAGTGTAGAATCTCGTATTTTTAATATAATATTATCAAATATGTTGTGACGAACTATACTGAGGAATATCCACGGTAGTTTACGGATCATTTGGTAACAGAGCGTGTTTCCTTGGGTATTTTGTGGAAATTGCAGGGATCTAGATTAGCGAGGCCTAATATTGTAAAACCCTAATCATGAGCAATGAATATGTAAACGACCGTCATGATCCTGTAGAGGTGAGGTTTTCGCGGCTCGAAGAACAAGTTGTGGATATAAACCGCAATGTCAACCTCCTCATGGCGGCCCTAAGAAATAAGATGGGGATATTTGGAGAATAAGGGGGTCTGAATGCAAAGGACAAATCAGAAGGGGATCGGGAGATCGGGAAGACGCAAATAACCAGTTGAAGAAAGAACCCGAAAAAGATCAACCCAGTTTGAGTGTCGTGAATCAATCCTTTTTTAAATTGGAAGCAAAAATCGATAGCAATCCATACCATTGCGAGATCGACGCTCTGAAGCTAAACCAAAACAATGGATGAGGCTTGTGTACAGGCACAGTACTTAGAGAGCATAGGCCTGAAAAAGAGCGCAATCAAGTAAATCGAAGCAAAAGGAGCAACAAGATGCTTCTAAGGATGGGAAGAAGCAAAAAGGGGGAAGATGAAAAGACAACAACCACGGCACACCCGTGCAAAAATCCTATCAACCACTACAACATTGATGGCCATACAGAGGAGAAGTGTTGGAAGTTGCATCCAGAGCTAAACTCGAAGAACAAGAAAAAAGATAATGAGGAGAAGAATCTCATGGCCACTGATTTGAGCAACCGAGTTAAAAGCAACTCAGACATGGATGAGAAGATCGTATGTACATCAGTGTAGGAGGAGGTGAATATGAGTAGCCTTCAGCAACAGGAAAAAAAAGAAATGACCAAACTCTTCCATGTAAAGATATAGGTCAAGAAGACGAATATTGATGCTCTGTTTGACTGAGGATCGCAGGCAAATCTCATTGCAGCAGATCTAGTCAAGAAGTTGGGGTTGGAAGTTCGTAATCATCCTAACCCATATCCATTGGGATGGGTATGTAAGGATGCAAAGCTGAAGGTAACAAAACAATGTAAAATTATATTTGCTATCAATGTTGATTTTATTGATGAAGTAGATCTGGATGTGGTTACCCTTGATGTATGTGGAGTCGTGTTTGGGAGTCCATACATGTACATGCATGATGCAATATGAGGAGAACTAACCAGTACCGGCTCATCAATGATGGAAAATCATTATTCATCAACGCGCACAAAGGCAAGTTGAAAATTTCATTGGTAAGTGCCAACCAAGCAAAGAAATTGATCAGTTCCAACAAGAAGTATGTTTTATTGTTTTTAAGAGAAAATCAATCTATAGAGGAGTCAATAAGAGGCAAGGCATCCCTAGAGGGGTGTACTAAGAAACAAAAACAACAATTGGAGGAGTTGTTACAGGCATACAAGGATGTGTTCTGAGAGCCTAAAGGGCTACACCCTAAGAGAGAAGTGGATCACGAGATCCAGCTATTGCCAGACTCCCCATTGCCAAATATTGGGTTGTACAGATAGTTTGTTATAGAAGAAAATGAGGTGAAGAAACAGTTGCAACAGTTGCTAGAACAAGGTGTCATTCGACCGAGTACATCACCATGTGGGTCACCCATCATCATTGTGCCAAAGAAGGATGGGACTTGGCAGATGTGTATAGATTACAGAGCGTTGAATAAAATCACGCTCAAGAACAAATACCCCCTGCCCAGGATAGACAATCTGCCAAATCAGTTGCAGCAAGAAAAGTATTCCACCAAGTTGGACTTGAAGTCTAGATATCACCAAGTTCGAGTCAAAGAAGAAGATACATGGAAGACTGCCTTCAAAACCAGGCAAAGTTTGTATGAGTGGTTAGTTATGCCATTTGGCCTATGTAATGCACCAACTACATTTATGAGATTAATGAATGATGTACTGCGCCATTTTATAGATTCATTT
This sequence comes from Pinus tabuliformis, assembly GCA_031772625.1. Taxonomy (NCBI): domain Eukaryota; kingdom Viridiplantae; phylum Streptophyta; class Pinopsida; order Pinales; family Pinaceae; genus Pinus; species Pinus tabuliformis. The sequence goes on along the minus strand of CM062811.1, from coordinate 927,799,530 downwards.
GTTATTGTTTATTTGGATGATGTATTGGTATATAATGCTACCTCGGAGAAGCATATTTCACATTTGACGCAGGAGCTGGAAACATTGAAGAAGCACCAACTGCTAGCAAATCTCAAGAAGTGCAAGTTTGCGCACAGTCCTTGATGTATTTGGGATATGTGATTGGTGGAGGAGAATTGAAGATAGATCCTTCCAAGATGGAGGCCATCATGAAATGGTCGGTGCCTACTAATGTTACTGAGGTTAGGAGTTTCATTGGAGCAACACAGTGCCCGAGGAAATTCATAGCCTTGTTTTGAGCAATAGAAACACCACTCAACGCCATAACAACAAGTGGTAAGAGTTTCCAATGGGGAAAAGGGTAGCAAAAGGCTTTCGATGAGTTCAAGAAGAAGATCAGTGAAGCACCAATTTTAGCATTACCAAACTTGCAACGACCCTTTGAAGTGGAGACAGATGTGAGTGGGTATGATATGGGAGTTGTCTTGATGCCGCGAGGTTCGGCTCAGCTGGAAGACAAAATTGCGAAAATTTTGGGAGGGTTAGTCCGGGCTGTAGGAAGGTAAGGTAGGCAAGATCTGTGTAGTTTCCAGAATGAGCAGGCAATAGGGGCTGGAAGGCAAAAATTGTGCAATTTTCTGGAGGAACAGGTCGATCTGCAAGGAGAATCAACAGGTAGAGATTGCACAATTTTTTGGGAGGAACTGGTTGGGAGCTGTGAAGTAGGAAAGTGTTCCCTCTGCGGACAGAGGCAACCCCTCTAGCCCTAGAGTGGGTCTATTCACAGACAAACAAAACAACAATCAATTTCCTTAAATAGTCATCGTTGGAGGCCTACCTCAAAATCGGTTTTTTGTGGAGCTTTCGTTGCACTGCTCCAGCGTTCGTTTCCTTCTCCTCAATAAGCAATTGACCTGAAACACCACAAGAAAACAACAGAGCATGTAACCGAGAACAACAATGATCTATTTACTCATAAAGTCAAGAAGTCACAAGCTATCAAGTAAATTGTACACAAGATATAGGAAATCATTATTGATTGCATTAAAATAAATCAAGAGCAAAGCATACAACCAAGCCTTGACGTCGCAATCCTTCTCAGAGGGTCCAGCTGGTATGTTCCTTCAAGAATTCACTCTCAAGAATGGGTCCCCCAAATGGATAATATCTCTCTCTTGCTCACAAGCTCTAATGAAAGGCTAAGGCACTCCACAACCTCTTACCAAACTATCAACAATTCCACACTTGTCACACTCACACCAAAGCTATCTAATCTGCCAAAATCAAGAACTAGCAACCAACAACCAAGAACTAGGAACTAGCTTATCATAGCAATGGTGAGTTCTTTTATAGGAGGAGGAGCCTCCATGAAATGAGGGAGAGGGAGCTTATCCTTAAGGGAGGTTTCATAAAAGGTGGAACTACCATCCTAGAGGAGGAAAGGTGAACCAATCTGACCCAACAACCAGTTATAGAATCACCGAGAAGGTCGACTATTTGAACTAATTCGCCAAATCTGGATCGTCGCAGGTCATGAACTAGGGACTAGCGACGACATCGCAAGGAGGTAATGCATTTGGACCAATCATTGCAATAGACACTTGGAAAACTCATGTTGAGCCTTAAAATTCGACCGTCGTAGGAAACATGTGTACACTTGTGACGACGTCGCAACGATACAGTGTATGACAGAGTACCGTCGAACATTTTAAGGGTTTACTAGCGACGATGCAGGAACTTAGTAAAAAAGGGTCAATCTTCAGCATTAGAGAGCATTTGATTAATCTTCTTGCATGAGTGGGAAGATATGGACTTGTTTATTTGATGTACAACACAACAGAAGGACTGAGATGAGGACAGTGACAAATTACTATGTAACAGATGCCCCCTAAAGCATGAAGCTCGAGAGAGTGGGAGGGGTGAAATGCTTTACGAAACCATAACTGGACTGGAACACCACCACGAAGAAACCTGCAGGCACAAGTACAATTGATATCTCCGATAGCAAAATACATGTAGTTAAGGCATGGGCGCAACCATCCAAAAGACATAAGAAATGTGGTATGTGGTATGGACGCAGCCACCCAGTAGACAATACCATGTTAATGATAAAGGTATGGTCGCAACCATCCATAAAGACTCAGGTATGGTCGCAGCCATCCAATCAAAGAGTCATGAACCAATCGACGCAACCCGAACATATGTAATATGTGTCCGGGGTCTTGAAACCGTAACCGATCATAGTACAAATTCTAGCATGCGAACAAATGTGATGAAGTCGAGCATGATAGAAAATCGCTTGATTACTGGTCAATGATGAAAACCATTAACAAGCGCGAGAGAGACCACCAATAATGCCAATGGTTCTCAAGGTATTGTTAGTACAGTCCAATGAGTGTGAAAAGGTGATCTGAAGTCGAACACTCATGGAATCACCCAATCAAAGACCAATGATGAAAGTCTATCATCAGGTGCGAAGAACTTGCCATTGAGGCATGCAAGCTCCAAGGTATCAAAGGGGATCTCTAGATAAACCTCCTGGATAATGAGCTGGTGTTGACAGGAGGGGATTCGTCGCAAGAGGGCCATAATATTTTTCTCATCAACGACGCGAGACAAGGAACAAGTGGTAGATGGTGAAAAAGAGAATCAGAGGAGGAGGTAAGGGTGTGAATTGCAGAAAGATTATACTCTTAAACATATCAGCGACATGAATCCAGAATGCGGCAGCATTTTGGGACCAAGGGATTGGAGGTTTGATGGAGACAACATGGATCAGATGGAATGTGGCAAAATGGCAACTCAAACCTAGAAGGCCAATGACGATGTGAGGATATCCCAACCCGACGAGAAGCAAAAGTGTCGATGTTCAAGACTGACTAGCTACCGTAGGTAACCAATAATGAATTCCAAAATTTTCCCCACCATTGCTGGTGAGTACCCCAATTATTTTTGGAAAACAAGTTTGAAAGGGATAGCATATGCTTGTGATATAAGTTCGACCTTCAGACAAATCCAACCTAGTAATGGTTTAACGAGCCTTAGGGAGGACAAGCTCGAGTCCTGTCATGGTGACGAGTCCAATGTCGTCAAGGTTTAACGAGTCCGACATAGGTAAAACTCAGAATCTTTTTCATGTTTAGAGAGTTTGAAAAAGAAACAGAAAAGAAAACTCCAGGCAGGGTCCTTTTTCATAAGTTTGTGTCCCTCGAGCCCGAAAAGTAGAAAACAATACCTACGGAAACTTAGGAAACTTCGCCCTTCCGTGTCACCCCTCTTGGTATCACATTGCCTTTACATTACAATGCTTTGGCTGATATCATGAGTTCCAGGTCTTCCCAATCGAGTTGCCAACTTGTGAAGTAGGAAGGTGATCTGATGAGGCAATCTCAGTACATGATTATCGAGATCAAAAGTGATCAAATCCAAATCGGTTGAGTCAATGCCACCAATGGATGATAGCAGAGACTTCCTCTGGGAGGGACAACTCTGGAGGACTTCTAATGCTGACATAGCCAAAGGAGCTTGGGCTAGGTCCTCAACGATACTATAGTTTTGCGCGGCACAAGCGTTAGGGTTGTAAGAAGACTTCCGAAGTACCCCTTTGGGAAGAGGTCGAATGATTGTTTCGGTACTAGGCCGCTCGATATGGAGGGGACCATTATTGGATGAAGGAACATTGTAAGGGATTTCAATTTCCTTGCCGACAAGTGGAGGATATTCTTATGACTGAGTACTGATATGTATAGGAATCGTCCCAACCATAAAGACTTGAGAGCCGAAAGTGGAAGAAGATGGAGATTGATCAACCACCATTTGATTCTATTGTGAGGGAAAAGGTTCTTTGAGCACAATAGGAGTTTCGGGGGCGCCCTTGAGTAAACAACTAACCTCAGACTGTCTAGGATAATCTTTAGTATAGTGATCCTCGTCGTAGATGAGACAAGGGTACTTAGGTTTGCATTTGGCACCTTCCTCGACGAGAGGCTTAGGAGGATTCTGCTTTGGTTGATCGACTTTATTCTTCCCTTTACCCTTTTTCTTACCTTTCGAAGTTTTGTCTGCCGAGGTGGACTGGACGACATTAATCTCAGAAGTTTTACCAGGATTGGATGGGGCCTAAGAAGCATTTTCAGTTGGAGTAGCACACTTTTGCTTCGCAAGGTTCGCGGAAGATTTTCTGGAGGATGAATTAATGGAACCAATGACACCATCAACTGATGGCGTTGACGGAGCTTTGGAAGTTCTGGGTCGTGGAGCATCAGGCAAATAATCATATAGCGTGACGGACTGGGAATAAACCAAGTCTAGATACTGAGCACGCGCGACAACTTACTCTTCAGTAACACATGCCCCCATAACAATGTCCCAGGCTATCGGATCAACGAAAGAGGTCATGAACCAGTCGGTCAGAAGCTGGTCAGGGATCCAGAACTTAATCAAAGGATGATGCCTCCTCCACTCATGAATATGATCAGAGATATGTGTTTTCGTCTCCTGTTTCAAAGATGTTAGGAGGTGTGTGCCCATTTCATATCGAATCGAAAACTGAAAATGAGTTAAAAATGCCATAGCAAGCGAGTTAAAGTCCTGAAAGGTTCCATGAGCTAACTCAATATACCATTTGGTGGCAGAGCCAGTGAGAGTCCATTAGAATAGACGGAGTCGGATATTATCGTCAAGCCATGAATTAGCTGAACACCATAGGTGATAGGTCATGATGTAAGCTTGAGGATCTTCTCCAGACTTACCGTCGAACTTGGGATAATCACCGGGGATCTTAGTCGGAACTGGTGGCCAATATGGATTATGAAGAATGGGATCATTTGTCAGTTTGGACACATCAGGCAGTTCCAAAGTCGCCAAGAAAGGTAATTGAGGATTGAAGGACATCTGAGGCCGTGGATAAGAAACGGCATTAGGGTTCCATCCAGTTCCTTGTTGCCCCCATTGATTTTGCCCGGACGGATTTTGCCCGTAAGGGTTTTGTCCATAGGGGTTATAAGTATAAACAGATGGTTGACCAGGGTTTGGACCACCAACAACCCATTGATAGGTGCTCTCATCGATCTGGTTCAGTGCCTTCCCTGGTTAGGTTTACTGCCTGGATTTTCTATCTTTACAGCTATATTGCTCTTAAGTATTCCATATATTTTTGAAGTATTCCTACCAACTTGACCAATAGGAGCAACATACGGCTACTGAAAATTTTGATAGGGATTGACCTGCGGTTGTTGATAATTTTGATACAGGGTAGTTTAAGGTTACCCTTGGGGTTGCTGAAAACCATATGCCAGCTGAGCTCCAAACAGGGCCTGGGGTCCAGGCTGCATTTGATAAACAGGATGGGTTTGAAAAGAAACTTGCGTTTGGAGACTAGGTTGGGCCTGAAATCTAGACTGGGTCTGGTAACCGGGTGGAGCTCAAGAAACAATGAGCGTTTGAGTGCTCGGTTGTGTGGGACCAGGCGAATGTCCTTGTGGAAATTGAGGTTAACCCATCTGGCTAGAAGGTTGGCTTGGCTGAGACTGAAGTTGACCCATTTGCCCAGAAGGTTGAGCTTGCTGGGTAATGGGCTGACCTTGCGGAACTAAAGGCTCGCCTAACTGACTAGAGGGTTGAGCTGGCTGAACAGTAGGTTGGCCTTGTTGGATTTGAGGCTGGCCTACCTGTCCAGAAGGTTGACCAGGCTGGACAGAAGTTTGGCCTGACTGAATTTGAGGTCGACCTACTTGCCCGGAGGGTTGACCAAGCTGGACACCAGGTTGGCCTTGTTGGATATAAGGATGACCCGGTTGTCTAGAGGGGTGACCTTGCTGGATACCAGGTTGGCCTTATTAGATGTAAGGCTGACTCGGTCGACCAGAAGGCTGCCCAAAGTAAGTAAAAGAGGAACCAGTGAAGGCCGAAGGTTGTCCCTGTAAGGTTTGTCCTTCTGGGCCAGCAGGTTGCCCTTGAGGTTGCCTGTAGGATAGCTAACCTTGATAGGGTGGATTTTGAAAAGCCAAAGGCTTTGCTTGGGCACCATGATAACCAGTAGGGCCCCAAGCAACAGATAATGGAACATAGACCTCAATCGCAGGCTGAGATGGAAAAGATCTAGGGTGATAAATATGAGCTCCTTGAGAATCATAATAATGAAACAGACTCTGCGGATCCAGATTCTGAAAAGCATGCATATACTGGTCATAAGTCCACCCTGCTGGAATGGAATCAGAAGAAAGTGGAACACTACTAGTGGGATTAACAATTCCAGATGTTGATACCGAAGGACCACTACTATGAGGACCAACGAAGGTCCGGCAACAGTGGTCACCATCGAGAATATAGCGATATCACTAACAGCGGGAGCTGAAGAAGCCACACAAATAGTAGGGATAGTCAGGACATATGTGACATTCACATTGTGAATCTGGGGTATAAAAGCTCCCGAGGTCGGAGCAATGGTACGAGACCACATGGAACTTGTCTGGGGAGACCTGGAACTCATGATATCAGCCAAAGCATTGTAACTTAAAGGCAATGTGATACCAAGAGGGGTGACACGGAAGGGCGAAGTTTCCATAGGTATAGGGATTTCGCCGCTTGCCATAAAAGTTTCTTCACCAGAGACGGGGGTCATCTCATCCATGTCAGAAGAAGACATTGGGACCGAAACACCAAGAGGAGTAACGGGGAAGTCCTCTTCGGAAGGTTCCCAAATAGGGTTCCAATTAATATCATACAAGTCCTCTTCTGGGGCACAAGAGCTAGCAGCTGGATACTCGGGATAACATGAAGGGTATCACTAACAGTCGGTACCTCAGAAGCGATAGGAGATGCATAACCTTGGTCACTTGGTACGGGAGACGGGATCGGTGATTCCACCAGGATGATTTAACTCAAAAGTCCTAAAAAAAAGAGACATAAGCAGGGAAAACAATCATATGGAAACTGAAACACAGTCAAGAGTTAACAAGGAAAATGTGAACATGGTCAAATAAATTTTATGACACAAGAACAAAACTTGACCTTTTCATGTTTAAAGAGTCGAGAAAAGGACAAAAGATGACTCTAGTTGCCTTCGAATATTTAATGAGCTTGAAAGGACAAGTGCTCAGATGATCCTTTTCCTTTAGGGAGTCAAAAAGGAACGAAAGTGACTACTCTAGAGAACTAGGAAAAAGGTTTACCAGACAAACCGTAAAACTGCATATACACCTTGGTGATCAAATGGAAGAGAAATGACCAAGGACTTTCCGTACAACAGTCAATCTTCCCGAATGTTGTGTTCGGTGCATTACGGTTCGTAAGGTGGCAGACACAGCTTCCTATGGATGTAGGATGATAACCTAGTGGAGTCTCCCGATATATACTCAACGGTACAGGGAGCACAAGTCCGTACTAGCAGCTATTAAGTCACAGAAGGAGGAATCACCCAACCTTCAGCGAAAACAATAGTGACTAGGTTTAACGATGCCAGACCACGTCTCTAGCCTAGACCTCTAAATGATGTGCGTTAAGTTCCAATGCGTTGTTAAGTTAATTCAGTTAATTTTAAAGTTGATCTTGAATTAGGTTCCAGTTTTCAGGCCCTACCGTATGTATGTAAGAAATCCCTAGGATGCAACTAGAATGAGTAAAGCATCAATCGTTTCGATGAAGACCTACTTAAAGGAAGGTAAAGAGTTCATTCCAAAATCAACACAAAACCAAGACAAGCAAATGAAAGCGCTAAGAAACACAATGCATCAACACACCAATCCTACAGTGAATCGATACTACTAATGAAAGATTAAAATTCGCTTCCAATTTATCACACATGAAAATTCGTAATGCAAATGTACTTTCACTTTCGCATACTAAATGAATGCAATCTCTTGATATTTTTTTTAGAGTTTAGAAAGACAAACAAGCAAGTTTAAAGCTGATCGATCCAAAAAAATGTGATCTATGCTTGGTAGTGAAGAAATCGAATCGGTTATGAGAGATTGATTCAACAATCAACACCAAAAATCAACCAGTAAGAGAACAAGCAGCGAAAAGCCTCAAGCAAATCAATAAGACGATTGCGGATGAACCTTGGATAGACAGGTAACCCAGGCAAACGGTTTAAAATACTGAAAAGGAGCTACGTCACAAGGCTAAAGAGACAAGATTCACTCAAATGAAATAAAAAAGAAACAAGCCTTAACCAAAGCAATCAAACAAGTTGATGGGAGAGAGAAACCAGCAAGGGGATAAGCAAGACTGATGGTTTTAGGAGACAAAGTTGTGAAAACCACTTGCACAGGAATCATCGCGAGCCTATAACCAACAGCTTGTGATGATAAGCCAATCATTGCAAGGATAAAGAAAGTAGCAGAGCGACGTCATCACAAGGGTACACCTATCTTCTACGACAGTTTGATTTCAGGAATAGTCGTGACTATACGACACGGGATCAACGACGCACAGATTTACTAAAGAGGACAGGGCGACATCGTTGCAACTGTCAAGCTGACTTCGACAATGAGTTTAAAAATAAGGAAAAACAAGTGATAACTCCCAAACAAATACCAGACTATTTTTCCAAACAGTAAGGGGAATTCCGAGATTGACCCAGGTAATCCAAAAACTGAAAGTGCAACCCCCAAAATTCAAGAGACACTAAATCAAAAAACAAACCAAAAGTAAACAAGAAAAAAACATACAAAGGACTCCCTAGTGGAGTCGCCAACTTGTGAAGTAGGAAAGTGTTCCCTCTGCAGACAGAGGCAACCCCTCTAGCCCTAGAGTGGGTCTAGTCACAGCAAAACAAAACAACAATCAATTTCCTTAAATAGTCATCGTTGGAGGCCTACCTCAAAACTAGTGTTTGGTGAAGCTTCTGTTGCGCTGCTCCAGCTTTTGTTTCCTTCTCCTTAATGAGCAATTGACCTGAAACACCACAAGAAAACAACAGAGCACGTAACTGAGAACAACAATGATCTATTTACTCATAAAGTCAAGGAGTCACAAGCTATCAAGTAAATTGTACACAAGATATAGGAAATAGTTATTGATTGCATTAAAATAAATCAAGAGCAAAGCTGACAACCAAGCCTTGACATCACAATCCTTCTCAGAGGGTCTAGCTGGTATGTTCCTTCAAGTATTCACTCTCAAGAATGGGTCTCCAAAATGGATAATATATTTCTCTCACTCACAAGCTCTAATGAAAGGCTAAGGCACTCCACAACCTCTTACCAAACTATTAGCAATTCCACACTTGTCACACTCACACCAAAGCTATCTAATCTGCTAAAATCAAGAACTAGCAACCAGTAACCAAGAACTATGAACTAGTTGATCATAGTAATGGTGAGTGCTTTTATAGGAGGAGGAGCCTCCATGAAATGAGGGAGAGGGAGCTTATCCTCAAGGGAGGTTTGATGAAAGGGCGAACTACCATCCCAGAGGAGGAAAGGCGAACCAATCTGACCCAACAACCAGTTCTAGAATCACCCAGATGGTCGACTGTTTGAACTAATTCGCCAAATCTGGATCGCTGCAGGTCATGAACTAGGGACTAGCGACGACATTGCAAGGAGGCAATGCATTTGGACCAATCGTCGCAATAGACACCCGGAAAATTCACGCCGAGCCCTAAAATTCGACCGTTGTAGGAAACACGTGTACACCTATGATGACGTCGCAACGATACAGTGTATGATAGAGAACCGTCGCACATTTTAAGGGTTTACTAGCGACAATATAGGAATTTAGTCAAAAAGGGTCAATCTTCAGCATTAGAGAGCATTTTCTTAATATTATTGCATGAGTGGGAAGATATGGACATGTTTATTTGATGTATGACACAACAGAAGGACTGAGATGAGGATAGTGACAAATTACTATGTAACAGAAGCTCCCTAAAGCATGAAGCCTGAGAGAGTGGGAGGGGTGAAATTATTTACGAAACCATAATTGGACTGGAACACCACCACGAAGAAACCTGTAGGCGCAAGTACAACTGATATCTCCAATAGCGAAATACATGTAGTCGAGGCATGGGCGTAGCCATCCAAAAGACATATGTAATATGGTCTGTGGTATGGACACAACCACCCAGTCGACAAGACCATTTTAATGATAAAGGTATGGTCGCAGCCATCCATAAAGACTCAGGTATGGTCGCAGCCATCCAATCAAAGAGTCATGAACCAATCCACACAACCCGAACATATGTAATCTGTGTCCGGGGTCTTGAAATTATAACCGATCATAGTACAAATTCTAGCATGCGAACATATGCGCTAAAGTCGAGCATGATAGAAAATTGCTTGATTATTGGTCGATGATGAAAACCGTTAACAAGCACGAGAGAGACCACCAATAATGCCAATGGTTCTCAAGGTACTGTCAGTACAATCCACTAAGTGTGAAAAAGTGATATGAAGTCGAACACTCCTGGAATCACCCAATCGAAGACCAATGATGAAAGGCTGTCGTCAGGTGCGAAGAACTTGCCATTAAGGCATGCAAGCTCCAAGGTACCAAAGGGGATCTCTAGATCAACCTCCTGGATAATGAGCTGGTGTCGACAAGAGGGGATCTGTTGCAGGAGGGTCATAATGTTTCCCTCATCAACGACGTGGGACAAGGAACAAGTGGTGGATGATGAAAAAGAGAATCAAAGGAGGAGGTAAGGGTGTGAACTGTAGAAAGATTATACTCTTGAACATATCGGCGACATGACTCCGGAATGCGGCAACATTTTGGGACCAAGGGATAGGAGATCTGATGGAGACAACATGGATCAGATGCAATGTGGCAAAATGGCAACCCAAACCCAGAAGGCCAATGACAATGTGAGGATATCCCAACCCGACGAGAAGCAAAAGTGTCAATGTTCAAGAGTGAATAGCTGCCGTAGGTAACCAATAATGAATTCCAAATTTTTCCCGCACCATTGCTGGCGAGTACCCCAATTATTTTTGGAAAACAATCTTGAAAGGGATAGCATATGCTTGTGATATAAGTTCGACCTTCGGACAAATCCAACCTAGTAATGGTTTAACGAGCCCTAGGGAGGAGAAGCTCAAGTCCCGTCATGGTGACAAGTCCATTGTCATCAGGGTTTAACGAGTCCGACATAGGTAAAACTCAGAATCTTTTTCATATTTAGAGAGTTTGAAAAAGACACAGAAAAGAAAACTCCAGGGGGTCCTTTTTCATAAATTTGTGTCCTTCGAGCCCGAAAAAGTAGAAAACAATACCTGAGAGAACCGCTTGACCATTACGACCAAGGAGTACTTTTCATAAGTAGTGGTCCCGATATGAAAAAGTAAAAAAGCGATCAGAAACACGTCGTTTCATAACCAAAAACAAACTTGAAACAACAAAAGTCCAACCATATTTTCATGTTTATATGGTCGGAAAAGAGCTGAAAGTGGACCACATTTTTATTCCGTTTAACGAGTTAAAAGGGAAAACTCGGCAATCTTTTTGTCTTTTAAAAGTTTGAAAAGAGCTTAAAGAAGACTTATAAAAATTTTTACAATATGGACCAAGCATGTATTAATCATTAAATGTATCCACCGCCCCTGTTTTTGCATAGAAAACCAAAGTATAAGATCCATTCGACAAAAATGCACTATAAACTTGAAAAAATAGGTCAAAAACCCTAAAACCATAGCTAAAAACCCACAACATATCGCAAAACCCTAAGCCCTATAGTCAAGAAACCCTAAAATTTTGAAAAAGGGCTATATAAAGGCCTATGGTAAATCATTTTTACATTGCATTTTGAGTTTTTTACCCTTGGTAATTTTTCAAGTTTATACCTGTGCGATTTTTGGAGCTCGATTCTGGTACCTGTGGTCGACCATTTCGCCCGAAACTTTCGCCAAGTAAGTACATCACTCGCTCTGCTACATTTTGATTGTTTTCAAGTCCAATTTCATGTGTTTTAGGTAGAATTTAGTGAATTTTTTGTTTGGGATTCGCTCCTCGGTCGTTGCGGAAATCCCTCACAGGTTAGCACAGTTGAGGATTTTTACACACACCACCATCGGGATCGTCGCTTGAGACAAATGTACTGCCATGACGATCCGATTAAAAATGCATTATGAAATCGAGCCATCACCGCTGTTTTAAAAACAGCTGCGACGACGTCGTAAAGTATGAATTTTTTATATTAGCATCATTTTAGCCCATGAAAACAATTCTAATTATATTTTTTCCTCAATGCAGAGAGCAACAATGGCATTTGCATGGCAAGAGAGAACCCATGATGCTGATAACGAACGAGCATTCAATGATCCTCAGTGCAGAAGAACCCTGCGAGACTGTGGGTCATTGAAATTCTTCCTTACACCACACCTTCGAGAACAGCTAGACTTGATCGACTTGATTGAGTTTATGATCCACTCATGGAACCCGACGGAGGGCAAGTTCGTCATTCAGGGTTAGGTTATTGAGTTCCACACGACCGACATATATTTCCTGATAGGTTTGTCTTGTCGTGGTGAGAGACAAATCATGGAGGGCATGCAGGTTGCTGGAGAGACTCTTGACATGCTGATAGCACGGGTGTGCCCAGGGGCACACAAATCAGCCACTAGCAGGAAACTACAAATCTCGACAGTAGAGGACTTGAATCTTCATGTGGTATTGTTCACGATTATGAGAGTAGCAGACTCTCAAGCACAGCATGAGGCAATGAAGACCCAACTACGATTGGCTCTGGACTACCTTACTCCGGCCATGTATAACTGGGCCTAGGCAGTGTCTCTAAACATGAAGAGACAACTGACCAAATGCCGATGAGGAGAGACCAAATAGTTTGGATATGGGTCCATCCTGATACTGCTCATGCTGGAGTGTGTACCATTACTTCCGCTGCAGGATATGGACCTATATGTGCCAGGACTGTGAGAGACTCGCATTACCAGATGGGCACATGTGATGCCACGAGGAGGTGGCCAGTGTAATGGGGAGTACTATTCCAGGAGTGGCTAGATCGGCAGAAGGTTATCGTCGAGGATTGACCCTACGCGGGCACAAACTTTCGAGTGGATCCTAACATGCTGCCCCCAACTGGCGAACAGTCGGACGACGGAGGCAACACACTTGGTCAAACACCACACTATTTATGTGTTTTGCTTTTTATAATGTTTTTGGATTTTTACGTGTATATGTCTTAATCATTATGTTCATGTCATTGGCAGATGTGGGACCTGAGAGGCTTGTAGGTCTTTCTCCTACAACACAGAGGGAGGACAACGGACAGTTGGCTCTGCCCCGCCCAGGCAGTGATGTAGAAGAGGAGATTGCCCAGAACCTCGAGGGATTGATCGAGGGGGTCCCAGATTACATGGGGGTCGAGGAGGTCCCGCAACAGTACCAGAGACATACTGTTGGAGTAACACCTAGGATCCACAGGATCCTTAGGCAAGTAGCACGAGCAGTGGTTTGCTATAGGGAGCAGAACCCACCATAGTAGACACCTAGGTCTCTTTTTCTGCTATTTTTGAGAGACATGTGTCTCAAATGGATCATGAACACATACTCTATTTTTTGACATACACATTATTTTTTGAGCACCTCGGTGCACCACATGATATATATATATATATATATATATATATATATATATATATATATATATATATATATATACTATCTATGGTTTATTACTGTGTCTAAATGCTTGCATACAATGTTTGATTATAAATTACGTAAATGTCTATTTAATACATGATTTTCCAATGCATCAATTAATGTGTTTAAATTTCTTGGAATGTGTTGATATGTGATAAAATCAAAATTTCTTTCCAATAATCTAACACGCAAATACAACCTTAGAATTTGAGGGTTTCTGACGGAATAACGCCCGTTAAGCTAGTGAACAACAAGTTGCAAATCCAGATTTACAACCAATGCACGAATATCGAGGTTAACAGCCTCAGCCAATAGTTCAATGACAACACTATATTCAGCGACATTGTTTGTGGTACAACCTAGACAAACACCTTGAAGTTCTACTAACTCACCGTGAGGATCGTAGATCACCCATGCCGCGGAGGAAAGATTTCGAGTACTACAGCAGGCACCATCAGTGAAACCAATGTAAGGTGCACCAAACATCTGCACAAGAAGTAAAAAGACATAATAAGTAGCAATAATGCCTACACACCAAGCCACACATGCACACACACTAAAAACACACGTATGTACACAGCAGATGCACGAAGTTCATGCATAATACTTTTTAAGATAAATCCCATTGCGGGACTTATCTAGAGGGTTCCCTTCATAGTTGATCAGCTCATAGGCCCCTTTTTGAAAAACGCATTTCACAATATAAGGCCCATGCCACATAGGCTAGAATTTTCCTCCCCCCAGCTTATCATTTTCTTGATCATAGAGCAAGACTAGGTCTCCTTCAATGAAAGAACGAGGGGTAACGGTTTGATTGAAGTGAGTTTTCACTCCCTTCATCTGTGCTTCAATGACTAAAGAGGCTAGCCGATGAGTCTCGTTTAGTTGCTCTAGGTAAAGAAGGCGTTCTTCTACTGGAGTAGTATTTGGGATCAATTCGACATCTAATTTAAGAGAAGGGATCTCGCATTCAATCGGAAGGGTAGCCTCCAGACTGTAAACAAGTTGAAACAGGGTGAATCCGGTGGCATCCTTCACTGAAGTGTGGTAGGCCCATGAGGTGGAGAACAACATCAAATGCCAGTTAGACTTGTGCATACCCATGGCATGCTAAAGAATCATGACCAACACCTTGTTTACGGCTTCGACTTGGCCATTGGCCTGAGGATAATACGACATCGAACTATCATGCCGCAAGCCTAGCTAGGTTTTTAACTCAGTCATCATATGACCACGGAAATGAGAACCATGATCAGTGAAAATAGCCCGAGGGACTCCGAATCGAGAAATTACATGATTGAATAAAAACTGAGCCACTATCTTACCGTCATTAGATAATGTAGGCATCGCCTCGGCCCATTTTGTAAAATAATCAACGGCAACGATGATATACCCATGCCCCCCAGCCGAGCAAAGGTTACAGGTCATATAATCAATGCCCTATTTGTCAAAAGGGCCCATGATAATGATAGGGTGCAACAGAGAGGGAGGCACATGCATCTTCCGTTGGTTGATTTGGCATGCATGACAAGACTAGGCGGAAATAATGCAATCCTTAAAAATAGATGGCCAAAAATAACCAGCACGGAGGATCTTTTGGGCAGTAGCATAACCAGACATATGACCACCACAGGCGCCAGAGTGGCAGTCATTCAAGACTCGTTCGGCTTCCTCGAACGTTAAACAATGACGGAGAATGGAATCAACACCGAGATGGTATAAGGTGTCCCTGATAATGCGATAATGCTGAGAATGATGGCAATTACGTCACCGAGCATCCTTGGACAAATCAGGATGGAAGGAGGACGTCTGGAGGTAGACAATAATATCCCCATACCAGGGATCGAGGGTGCTGATCAAGAAAAGAGTATCATCCAGAATGCGATCCTCTAACCAAGAGGGTGTGGTGGGCTCCAGTATTGTAGCAATAATGCTACAACTCCTGGAACTCTCTTCTTTAATTTTATCAACCCGGTAGTTCGTAATAAACTTGGAAGCGACGGTGCTGTATGCACAAGTACTAGTTCTTGCCGTAGCTGTCACTTGGTCAGCTGGCACAAGTCCACTAGGAGCTTAAGCCAACTTCTATGAGCTCTTAGAAGAAGCTTTTTAATTGATGGATGAAAGCTAACTCGAAGGAAGCTAATCTAATTGCAAAAAGAAACTGAAAGCCAAAAAGAAACGCAAACCCTAGCAAACCCTAATTCTACCAGCTAGTCCTACTGACGCAAAGGAGAGCATGCAAACTACTGAAAGAGATGCCATTACTTCTATGAAGGTAAAATACATGTGTCTAGACTACCTATATCTGAAGAAAACATCTTTTTGTATTTTTGTTTAAGTTGTTGGAATTATCATGCATGTGCTTCTAACTATTTTTTACTGTGCAAAGGTGGATCAAGGAGGAGAAATGCTTGGGAAAGGTTGGGAAGGTTCAGATAGGGTCTAAGGGGTCCCTAACACGCTTCCAGAGAGTCTCACAAAGTTTGGCTGCCAAGAAACCGTGTTTATGAGCTTCTACAAGAAGTCTGTAGGGGTTCTACAGGATGTTCAGGATTTCTACAGGATGTTCTGTAATTCTTCTACAAGATGTTTCGAAATGGGATTTTGGAGCATGGATGGAGGGAAAAAGATGGAGGAATGAGTATGGAGGTGAAATAGGGGTGTGAAGAGGTCTAGGACTTGGTGGATGAGGCTAAGGAGCGATTGGATTTGTTCAAGGATGGAGGACGCGATGATGCACAAGAATGTAGGAATTAGGGCAAGGTGGGGAAAGTATGGCAAATGAAGGGTACGAATCATGGACTAAGGGGTGGAGTAGATTATCTGATGGATTATGGGTAGATAGAGAAGGATAACAGGTGCTCTGCAAGTTATGTTTCCAACTGAACCAACAAAGACATGCAAGAAAACAAAGATCTAGTTATGCTACCCTAATATGATCTAGCTAACAGTAACAAGAATGGACAACAGCTTTATTTGCAAGGAAACCATGTATATTAACTGTGCAATGAAGCATTCAAAGATCTGAACATGTAACCAACTTCTGCAAATGAAAACCAAACACTAATGATTGCATGGCAAAGCAAAGTCAGTGCTTTTGTGGGCAGCAAAGTCATCCTAGTCACAGCTCCTGATCCCACTAAGGGAGAGGTGAAACCACAGATGTGGTTGGCCCTTTTCTTGAAGCTTTTTCTGTTAACAACCTATCAACTAAATCTGAGCATGAAAAGCTATTTTACACATAAAAAACAAACTAAATAACCAAACAAGAGTTAGATCTAAATAGCAGATTTTATTCTAAGAATGCAACAAAAACACATAAAGATAATCAAAGGAGGTATTGGGCGCTTGAGATGGGCCCAACCCCAAGAGCTATAGCCTCCTAAGAGAGATTTAGAGCTGGTGCAAAGCTGGATTCATCTTTATTGATCAAGAAATGAAGAGTTACATCAAAACTGTCCACAAGGAGAACTTGAAAATGAGCTGACAACAAAACTAATCTATTGCCTAGAAATCGAACTACAAAATGACTACAACAAGACTATGAAATGACTAACTACCAGCTACAAAATGACTAACCACTAGCTAACCCAAATGAGGCCCTAAGCCTTCTAATTTATACAAATTGAGGACCCCAACAGTCCTCCTAAAATTTAGGGACTCGGCTGCCCAAAACTTGTAGTTAACAGCAGTCCTACTTGACTTGCTTGGCTGCCCTTGTGCTCATTGATTTGGTGGCCTTTGAACTCCGAGCTGATGGTGGAGAATTCGAGGTAAGGTCCCATAAATGAAGGGGACACCTTCCTACAAATCCTCTCCCTTGTTCTCCCACGAATTTGGCTGCCAAGTGCTCATTAAGACCTTCAATTTTGTCTCCAAGTTGACCAAAAAGGCTACACAAAGCACCCATTAGACTTGTTGGCATAATGACTAACCAAATTCACTCTATTAGCATAAATATAATAAAAAACATGCAATAAACTAATGAGAATGGTGGATTAAGTCAAATTAGGAGGTTGAATGAGCCCAAATAATTATCCATTTTTGGGGTTCATCATCACCCCCCTACTGAAAGTGTTGCTCATCCTCTGAGCAACCAATCTCTCTCCTCATCTTTGATGGCCCTGGTGGCCGCCTTGTCATGCCAAGCTTCTGAAGTGATGTCCTCTTCTCTGTCATGAAACCATGCTTTTCTCTTTGCTTCTTCCCACTGCCTGCTCCTTTTCCTAGTGAATTCTCAGCCTTGGTATGAGTGTGCAAGTATATGCAATCATATGAAAGGAGATGAAACCAGTGGAGGATGGAAGAAAAGAGTGGTTGCATGCCTCCTCAACAAACTTCAAGCTTCAAATCCCTCTTCATAATCAATTCTGGCCTGCCCAACGGCTCTACAGGATGTTTCTGGTAAAAATACAAAACTTCCTGTAGAAAGTCCTGTAGCTTCCTGTAGAATAGTTTTCTGACTTCCTGTAGAAACAGTTTTCCTCGATTTGGCTCGCTTGGCTGGGGGTGCCTTCTCTTTTAATGTTTCTGTGGTTGCCTTGGGTATGTCCTCACTTTCTTGGACTTCTTCAGTCCTCTCTGCCTTGATCTTTTATGTCACTTTCTGCTATCATGTCCCTGAAGACTTCCCAATTTTCTTTCTAACTGCATGGTGTTGACCAAAAGATTCATTATTAGGATCATATTCAGTAATGGAAGAAGCATGCAAATTCCCTTCTGGTGTATTCTTTCTTTTCTTTCTGGCAGCTTGTTTGAGGAAGGGCAATGCCTATGGGAGCAACACCATTATCATCGACTTTGCAAATTCCTGTCCCATGGAATCTGAATCTGCCTTGCCTAAATTTCCATCCAGTGATTGGGTGGTATCACATTGTCTATTATGTTCTGAGGAACTCAAACTACACTCATTAGAAAGTATTTGACCTTTCCTAGATATCTCAGGGACAGACTGCAAAGGAATAGCACTAGCTTGAGGAATAAACTGATTATATTTCTCAACTTTCAGCTGTCCCTCATCATCCTTTCTGTCTTGTAATACTTCTTCACAATCTCTAATAGAGGACTCAAGCATGGAACCATCCTGCAATTTATCCAGTAGTGTGCATTGTTGTGGGCAATATGACTCTACTTGAGAACCTGAAAGTATGCCCTTACCAACATTAGCTATTGCTGAAGGGTTTTCCATGCGTGGTCCTGCATTTATGATTTCAGCTACAGTCCCGCCATGCCCAAAATGTGAAATTTCCATTCTCTTTAGATGAGAAGGTTGATCTAAAATGAATAGCCTGCTAGCAGTGCCTTTGTTATTTATCAGAATACCAGGACAAGTATTTGCATCCTTGTCAAGGGAATCTGGCACAAAAAATCAAGTTTTCCCGACAATATCAAAGCTTTCAGAAGGCTGATTTTTGTTATTGTCATTCTCAATTACCATTGCAGGAATACCACAATCCATGTTAAGTTTAGGAGAGTTTAGACATGCTACACGAACAACCTTCTGTTTATCAAGCCTGAAGCGTTTCCTTCTTATTGATCCTTCTATTGTTGTAGTTGGCAGTTTCTGACTGCAGAGTGTCTACATTCAGATGAACGTCTTCAATGTTCTGATTTGCTGTCCCATTTTCATTTGCAACCAGTTCACGGAATAAGTGTTGAACCAATGGATTTGTAAACCCAAAAAGCTCAGCACCGTCAATTATCGAGAACTAATCTCTATGAAACTTTTGAATTCGCATGTTATTTTTCTTCTGGATTTTTTCCCAGGCAATGGTAGGAGTTTCCCCGAGGCACGAAATCCCTTTGTCGGATACAATCACAAACATAGGCCCTTTGGCACCTTCCTGAATCTCCATTTCATATATGTGTCCAGCATAATTGCGCAGAGCTTGATATCCAATGGGATAGGGATATCTGTCCTTCCCCTCGTTTTGAGCTTGAAATTTTCTAAAACTCCCGAGTTTTCTTTCTGCAGGGCTGTTTTCTGCCTTTCTTGTAGAAGTCTCTCGTTTCCTGATGAGTTCAATTGGCTGTTTATGGAGACTTCCGCTGATGGAGGGTGAGCTGGCCAAGTGCACGTTGGCCGCATGCAGACCGTTGGTCCCCACTGCAGTGTTATTATGAACTGTAGTTCTCTGCCTGTAATCACTTACCATTAGTTGCACTGGAGTTAAAATATCCACAACTGTCTGTGTTTTTTCAAATTTCACGTGAATGACCATACACGTATGCTGCGTGATTTTTGCCTGGATGAGTGCAATCGAATATGGCTAGCTTCCTGGCTGAATCCCACCATCTCATTCGTTCATGCAATGCTTAGATTAGACTCATGCAATAGAGGAACAAGGTTTAGTCACTTACCTGAAGTCAAATGGCTGCTGTGAAGTGCTTTTTGCTGCTGCATGCTTGGATCCTTTGGTTGCATGAGGGCTTGGATGATGATTTTTGGTTGTTTTTTCTTGTGCAGGTGTCCTCTGGCCGGATGCATGCTTCAGGAGTTCATTTCCACGCTCAGATCTGCACCTTCAGGCTGCTGCTGCTGCATTTTCACAGAACCAGAACTTGTTTTTGCCATTGCTCCCAAACGGTAAACCGGATCGATCTGAAACTTGCTGAGCACGTTCCTATCATCATTATGCACCTCCCATAGCAAAATCGTGATCAATGGATGCACAGATTTCGAGAAAATTAGAAAATGGCTGAAGATTTCAGAGATCAATTTCTCGGAAACCGTGCATCGGAATTGGCTGAAACTGCTTGGGTAGGTTACCATCACTCATATGCATATCCCCATGAAACAGGTTTTGAAACGGATGCACGGATATGGAGAAAATGCAAAAATGGCTGATGGTGATGGAGGCTGATTTCTTGGAAACCGTGCACCAGAATTGGCTGAAACTGCTCAGGCATGTTGCCATCACCCTTGTGCAATTCCCCATAAAACGGTTTTTCAAATGGATGCATGGTTTTCAAGTTAGGGAAAAAACAAATTCTGTTCTAGGTATTTTTGCTTCAAGGCATTTTGCAAATTTTTGCATGGAAAGAAAAACTGAGCTTGGGCTGTGATGCAGGTATGGAGATGATGGAGGAGGAGTTTGAAGATTGCAGGAGGACTTCTGAACCCTCGAGGAAGCTACCAAGTTCGCCAAACCACCTTTTTGAAATCCATTTCTAGCTTCCTACAATTTCTACAGGAACTTCCTGTAGAAGCAAAATGAAGAAGCACAATGAGGTGGAAAAGATGATGGAAAAGGGTGAGGAATGGGAACATGGATGCTTGCAGGCATAACCAATGGATTCCAAGCTTTAGATCCCCTTCCAAAATTGAATCTGGCTCGCTTGAAGGTTCTACAGGATGTTTCCTGTAGAAATATAGAACCTCCTCTAGAAGGCACAAAAACTCCTTTGTCTTTATTTTGAGTGATCCTCCTAACCTGCAATGTCATTGCTGCAACATGAAATTATTCAATGGAAATTAGCTTTATTTTTCTTTTTCTTTTTCTCTTTTTTTTTTTTGAAAAACAACTAGGGCGCCTCATGGAGGTTTTCACCCTAATTGCCTGCCCTGGGCGCCTCCAAGGGAGGTTTTCACCCAGAGATCTTATTCTCTTTTCTCTTTTTTCCCAACCCATTGACCGCCTCATGGAGGTTTTCAATCAATGAGCCAATCTAAGGCGCCTCCGGGGAGGTTTTCACCTTAGATTTTTATATTTTTTTTTCTTCTTATTTTCATTTTTCATTTTTTTTTCTCTACCCTACCCTACCTGAAAAACAAAATCGTTCTCAAGTATAAGAATACTTCCAATGGAGCCATGTGCACATCGAGATTAGAGATAAACTGATGTGGAGGCTTGAAATGCATGCTTTGACAGCTATCCAGATCTCAGAGACCAAATGATTTGACTTTGAAGGGATCAAACATAACTGAAGAAGAGAGTACTGCTGCAACTTAGTGACCTTCTGAAACCATATCTCAATATAGCTCTGATATCCTTGGTTCTTTTGTTGATCTGGATCATGTTTCATGTCACCCTCTAACATGACTTTCTCATCTTCCTCTTTTTGTTGATCTTTCTCTTGAATACATGGAATATTTGATGGTAACCATGAGGGAGCTCTCTCGATCTCTGATTCTGATCTCTTCTCTTCATCAAGTGCAGCCCATGGTTCTTTGATCTCCTCTTTTGAATCTTCTTTTGCCGGATGTGGTCCTTCAATGCTTTCAAGATAATCTCTGCTTTGCAACACTCTTCCTGAGCTATGGTGAAGATCATCGAGCTCAAGAGGAGTCATTTGGACATGTTGTGTCTCAGCATTGCAATTTTGTTGAGCTACTCCAATGGACAAGTTTGGAAATGGTGGTATGGGTAGCTCAGTGGGGGTGTATATTTGAGATGGATGCGGATGGGGTTGTGGTTGGGTAGGCATTTGGGGTTGCCTTGGTGGAGGAGGAGGTGATGGTTGCGGATGAGCAGGTGGTGGAGGAAAATGAGCGGGATGAGAGTTGTAGTGGGGCCTCCACCCCTGATAAGGTGCATTCCACTGAGGCTGTGGCTGAGCATAAGAGTGAAACGAATGAGCAACTGGTTGGGCATAATATGGATCTATGAAGGAACAAGGAGGAGGTGTGAACCAGGAAGGATGAGCAGGGGGACCCCAAGAAGGCATGAAAGTGGCTTGATAGGGGTCATAATAGGTCTCAGATGTCCCTTGCAGTTCCTGCTGGTGAGATCTAGGTCCATGCGGCCTCCTTTGGTTCATATAATGGAGTGGTTCAGTGGCTCCTTTGGATCTCTGATATGCAACTTTAAGTCCAGGCAAGGAAGGGCACTGATTTGTAGGATGGTATTCTTCACAGATGAAACACACTTCTAGGGAGTGCATTGGACATTCGTTCCTAGGATGCTTTCTAGTGCACCTAGGACAAAAGATGACCAAAGCGCTCTTGGCTCCCTCTTGCTTCCTTTGGATCTGTAAGGTATCTAGTTGCATGGCAAGAAACTGCCTCATATCACTCTTGAAATCTTCCATTTGAGTTGCAAACTCATTCTTGGACAAGGTATTGCTCCCAAAATTTCTACTTGTAGCCATTTTCTCCAGAGGAATGTTTTCTTCTTCTTCTCCCCTAGAGGTTCTTTAAATATGCCTTGATGTCCATCCAGGGGTTCTTCTTAGTCACAACCATCGAAGAAGAGAGAAGGTTGGCTGTGTGAAGCAATGGGGGGTGTTGTGAAATCATTTTTCTAACTTATCTCTACTCCTTCAAGGCATGAAATGAAATCTTTTTGGTTGATTTTTTCTTTTTTCTACTTCTACCTGCAAAACTGAAATAGATTGAACTGCAACTAACTATCTTGCTAAAATGAAAATGCGGAATTGAAATGAAAGCAAGAAAGGACTAATCTATTTTGCTCAAATGAAATTGCAGGAATGAAATGCTAGTCTATGCTTGCGGAATTGAAATGCTAATCTACGCTTGCAGAAATGAAATTGCGAAATTGAAATGCTAATCTATGAAAGCGGGAAATGTTAATCTACTTTTGCATAAACGAAATTGCATAATGGAAATGAAATAAACTACTTAGCAGAAGATTGTAGTGGAAAATAGAAGAAAAGCGGCAATCACCAATACTCTGACGCTTCCCCGACAACGACGCCAAAAGATGGTGGGCTCCAGTATTGTAGCAATAATGCTACAACTCCTGGAACTCCCTTCTTTAATTTTATCAACCCGGTAGTTCGTAACAAACTTGGAAGCGACGGTGCTGTATGCACAAGTACTAGTTCTTGCCGCAGCTGTCACTTGGTCAGCTGGCACAAGTCCACTAGGAGCTTAAGCCAACTTCTATGAGCTCTTAGAAGAAGCTTTTTAATTGATGGATGAAAGCTAACTCGAAGGAAGCTAATCTAATTGCAAAAAGAAACTGAAAGCCAAAAAGAAACGCAAACCCTAGCAAACCCTAATTCTACCAGCTAGTCCTACTGACGCAAAGGAGAGCATGAAAACTACTGAAAGAGATGCCATTACTTCTATGAAGGTAAAATAAATGTGTCTAGACTACCTATATCTGAAGAAAACATCTTTTTGTACTTTTGTTTAAGTTGTTGGAATTATCATGCATGTGCTTCTAACTATTTTTTACTGTGCAGAGGTGGATCAGGGAGGAGAAATGCTTGGGAAAGGTTGGGAAGGTTCAGATAGGGTCTAAGGGGTCCCTAACACCCTTCCAGAGAGTCTCACAAAGTTTGGCTGCCAAGGAACCGTGTTTATGAGCTTCTACAGGAAGTCTGCAGGGGTTCTACAGGATGTTCAGGATTTCAACAGGATGTTCTGTAATTCTTCTACAGGATGTTTCGAAATGGGATTTTGGAGCATGGATGGAGGGAAAAAGATGGAGGAATGAGTATGGAGGTGAAATAGGGGTGTGAAGAGGTCTAGGACTTGGTGGATGAGGCTAAGGAGCGATTTGATTTGTTCAAGGATGGAGGACGCGATGATGCACAATAATGTAGGAATTAGGGCAAGGTGGGGAAAGTATGGCAAATGAAGGGTACGAATCATGGACTAAGGGGTGGAGCAGATTATCTGATGGATTATGGGTAGATAGAGAAAGATAACAGGTGCTCTGCAAGTTATGTTTCCAACTGAACCAACAAAGACATGCAAGAAAACAAAGATCTAGTTATGCTACCCTAATATGATCTAGCTAACAGTAACAAGAATGGACAGCAGCTTTATTTGCAAGGAAACCATGTATATTAACTGTGTAATGAAGCATTCAAAGATCTGAACATGTAACCAACTTTTGCAAATGAAAACCAAACACTAATGATTGCATGGCAAAGCAAAGTCAGTGCTTTTGTGGGCAGCAAAGTCATCCTAGTCACAGCTCCTGATCCCACTAAGGGAGAGGTGAAACCACAGATGTTTGTTGGCCCTTTTCTTGAAGCTTTTTCTGTTAACAACCTATCAACTAAATCTGAGCATGAAAAGCTATTTTACACATAAAAAACAAACTAAATAACCAAACAAGAGTTAGATCTAAATAGCAGATTTTATTCTAAGAATGCAACAAAACACATAAAGATAATCAAAGGAGGTATTGGGCGCTTGAGATGGGCCCAACCCCAAGAGCTATAGCCTCCTAAGAGAGATTTAGAGCTGGTGCAAAGCTGGATTCATC
The DNA here is from genome assembly GCA_031772625.1 of Pinus tabuliformis. NCBI lineage: Eukaryota > Viridiplantae > Streptophyta > Pinopsida > Pinales > Pinaceae > Pinus > Pinus tabuliformis. The sequence continues at coordinate 927,774,739 of CM062811.1, read as the reverse complement.
TTTATTGATCAAGAAATGAAGAGTTACATCAAAACTGTCCACAAGGAGAACTTGAAAATGAGCTGACAACAAAACTAATCTATTGCCTAGAAATCGAACTACAAAATGACTACAACAAGACTATGAAATGACTAACTACTAGCTACAAAATGACTAACCACTAGCTAACCCAAATGAGGCCCTAAGCCTTCTTATTTATACAAATTGAGGACCCCAACAGTCCTCCTAAAATTTAGGGACTCGGCTGCCCAAAACTTGTAGTTAACAGCAGTCCTACTTGACTTGCTTGGCTGCCCTTGTGCTCATTGATTTGGTGGCCTTTGAACTCCGAGTTGATGGTGGAGAATTCGAGGTAAGGGCCCATAAATGAAGGGGACACCTTCCTACAAATCCTCTCCCTTGTTCTCCCACGAATTTGGCTGCCAAGTGCTCATTAAGACCTTCAATTTTGTCTCCAAGTTGACCAAAAAGGCTACACAAAGCACCCATTAGACTTGTTGGCATAATGACTAACCAAATTCACTCTATTAGCATAAATATAATCAAAAACATGCAATAAACTAATGAGAATGGTGGATTAAGTCAAATTAGGAGGTTGAATGAGCCCAAATAATTATCCATTTTTGGGGCTCATCAGGGTGCGGTAGCGGATGGGAGCGAGCAAAGCAATTTGGTGAAGACGAGGGATTTCTTAGACTTGGCTGTAGAAAACTGCAAATCAGACTCTTGAAGGATAAAAATCCACTTTGAGTATTTGCCCCCAAGCAACTGACGTGACAAGATGTACGTCATCGGGTTGCAATAAGAAATCACTGTCGTCGTGTGCAATAAAATATAGTGATGGAAATGTTGGACCGCATGAACGACTGCCAAATCAAGCTTCTCAACATAAGCGTATTGAGTTTCTGTGTCAACTAAATTGCGACTGAGATAATAGAAAACATGTGTGAAACCAGAGATCATCGTCTTGGACCAAAGCCATGCCAATTGTGCTATTGGTGGTGCCAGATAAAGAGTATAGTCCCGGTGATAACCAGGCGGATGGAACAAAGGAGAAGAAACAAGGAGTGCCTTGAGTTGCTCGAATGACGCTTGCGTGACAGAATCCCAAACAAAGGAGGTGTCTCGTTTCAACAACCGCGTATAGCCTTTAGCAATCTCATTGTAGTTTGGAATAAAACGACGTAAAAAATTGGCTTTACCCTGCAAGCTCTGTAACTGCTGCAAAGAAGTAGGGGGAGGGAGATTTAGAATGGCTTCAACTTTGAGGGGATCCAGATGAGTGCCCTCCTTAGAAACGACAAACCCAAGAAGCCTGCCGGATTCGACGCAGAAGACACATTTATGCAGATTGAGACGGATATGATAGTGTTGACAGTGAAGTAAGATTTCGCGAAGATGATTCGGATGGTCATGGCAGGTGGCACTGGCATTCTTGAGACCGAAAGGGAGCTTCTTATAGGCAAAGGTACCCCACAAATAGATAAATGCGGTCTTGTGTTGATTTGCTGGCAATATATTGATCTAGTTGTAACTAGAAAAGCCGTCCATGAATGAATAGATTTCACTTCCAGCATAATCGTCAATGAGCTGGTCAATGAAAGGCGTAGGATAATTATCTTTGGGACAAGCATGATTAATGTCGCGGTAGTCAACACAAACCCTAATAGTGCCCTGTTTCTTGGTGATAGGGACAATATTAGAGACCTAATCAGTGAGCGGGATAGGGTAAATAAACCTAGCTTTAAGAGGTTTTTCAACTTCCCCTTTAATAGTTGCAACCTTTCGCAGGTGCACAGGGTGTAAACATTGTCGAACAAGTTTGGCACATGGATACGTAGGGATCTCATGCACCACAATACTAGGATCGATGTCAGGCATTTCTTCATATCACCAAGCAAAAACGTCACGAAATTCTCTGAAAAATATCAATATAAATTTGAATCTCCTCTCGAGTACAGGTTACTCGAATGTGAATATTCTCGATAATCCCTGGTTTGACAGAGATGTCGATATGCATCGTTTGCGTAATGTTCCCCATATTTCCTTCAGAGAAGACTTCATGGACTTGAATAGGTGTCTAAAGGGGTTGAGAGGGGACACAAGAAGCAAACCGCTCAAGACAAGTAGTCATGTCCCCGTGGCTAGGGAGGAACGAGGAGCGATGGTGTTGATCAAACCAAGGAGGCTCCTCAAATGACATAGTCTCGATAATCGCTTCATTAGAAGGAAAGATTTTCTGTAATGGATCCGAAGAAGCACTATCTCCGAGCCAAGGGGATTATACATACGCGTCGAGAGCCCTGCTCGAAGGAGCAGGCTCAGAAGATGAAGCCGATGTAGAAACAATTTCGACATAGTTGAGATCGGCAGGACTCAACGGCATGACATTGCCCCAGGATTCTACTTGAACGATGGGAGGAAGGACCCAAGGATTAGAACAGATAGAAATCATATTGATGGGAGTGATGTTGGGAGGTGGGAGCGAAAAAACACCCATAAGGGCAAGATCTTTAAAAAGTCCCACACCCACACTCTCATAAGGAATAGAGGTATGCTCCACAAAAGGCACATTGCCATCAGAAGAGGAAGAGGGGAAGAAGGACAATTGGTCAACTGTGACAATTTTCCCTTGATGGGGAAAATGAAGGACACGAAATAAAGATGAAGCTAAAGTGCGCATGGAATATGTCCAGCTTCGACATAATAGGAGGTTATAAGTTAAATTAGCATCGACAAATTTGACCTCAACTTCAACTGTCTTCCCTTCCAGAGTAATAGGCAAGGGTGGGAGGATACCAAAAGGACGAGAATCTCTTCCATCGAAGGTTTCCAAGGTATTCGAAGACTGACTTAAGGTCGGGGAACCAATAACCTTCCAACAAGCAACAGACATGATGCAAGTGGAGGCGCCCTCATCAATAATGGTGCGATGAATATTCTTAGAGTTAATGATGACCTGAATGAGGAAAGCGAAGAAAATTTTATGGCAAGAGGTGAAATCCCTATACCTACGGAAACTTTGCCCTTCCATGTCACCCCTTTTAGTATCACATTGCCTTTATGTTACAACGCTTTGGCTGATATCATGAGTTATAGGTCTTCCCAGTCGAGTCCCCAACTTGTGAAGTAGGAAAGTGTTCTGATGAGGCAATCTTGGTACATGATTATCGAGATCAAAAGTGATCAAATCCGAATCGGCCGGGTCAATTCCACCAATGGCTGATAGCAGAGACTTCCTCTGGGAGGGACAACTCTAGAGGACTTGTAACGTGGACATAGGCAAAGGAGATTGGGCTAGGTCCTCAATGATGCTATAGTGTTGCGCGACATGAGCGTTAGGGTTGTAAGAAGACTTCCGGAGTTGATCCAAATTGGATCCGAAAATTATCAAAGTGTTATGAATGTATCAAATCAGGACATAATTCAAAATTTATGAATAAAGAGATATCAGGAATACCTCTGGACAGTGGTAATTTGTAGCCAGCAAGGAACAACGAGGAACTCGGTCAAAGTGTGCTGAGTGAGGCCCATGGAGACCGCGCAGGAAGCAAATTAGCAGTTAAGAATTCTGGATCGGAAAACGGAGGCTGTTTATGATGCGCGATTAGCGCTTAGCAAAATCCCTTGAGAAGGAAAGGCCCTGAGCGCTCGGTCGCATGGGAAGCCAGGAAAGCGTAAGGAAAAAGCGCTAAAGCGAAAGGCAGGTCCCGCACTCCAAAACCGGCGGAATATCAGAGGCATTTTGGGCGGTAAACGGATTTGGCAGAGAACGAGTGATTCCATACATTGCATGATGTGTGTCCAGCGAATGAGAGAGAAAACCGCCTCTCTTCGCGGGCTAACGGTCGAGCAAGTCAATCATGCGATAAGAGCGAACACTGTAGGATCTGGGGCTCCAGATTTGACGGCGGAGATTGCGCCCGATGGGCAACCAGATTTGACGGGGGAATTAAGCCGCGACATATAAGAGTCTGAAGTTTGATTTGACTGCTGAGTTGGCAGATGAATCATTACACATCGTAACCGAAATACCGAACTGTTTTAGGAAGAGCTGGCGCAGTTCGTGAGAGGACAAGTGGCCACTTCCCTGTGAGACGTTACATAGTGGCGATGATGCAGTGGCAGGGAAATCCAAGTAGATAGCAGCAGGCGATCCAAAGGGGAGGAAGAGGAAGCGAACAGTCAAGAGCAGATTGGCTTTAAGCCATGAACAAACAAAGAACATAATAGGAAGAACCAGAGAAGGGAACAGTGAAAAAAGAAGAAAGAGACAATGAAGCAAGAAGTAGAAAACAGAGAGCCGAGCTGACCTGCAGAGTTAAGGTAGCATCGAGTAGACAGAACCAGGCTTGGGAGGTTCAAGCAAGCCCTGTAAGGGTATCTGTTGGGAATTGAGTACCAAACTGGACTCATCCCATTAAAGACCAGAGGTTGAGACTTGGTAAGGAAAGAGTCTGTGCACTCTAGTGGCTTGGGGAATCCAAGAACCACCCTACCAAGCATTATCTGTTTCAGGAGACTCAAACTTGAGTTCCTTATTGTAAAAACTCTGCTTTAAAGACACAATAAGGAAAGGCCACCACTGAGAGCTGGACCGGAGACATAGCCCGAGAGGATTGGGTGAACTCCTTATTAATTTGTTGTGTTCTTATATTTGCTTACTATGTTTCCCTTATTGTTTTCCATTTTCCAGTGTCTGTGTATTTCACAATCTGATCTATTCGTTGCCTAAGATAACATGGACACACACTAGCACATGAGTTTGTAATACCTTCATTCATTAATTATTTAACTGAGATCACTCACGAGTGATTTTCAGATCAGGAGTACTCCTTTGGGAGGAGGTCGAATGACTGCTTCGGTACTCGGTCGCTCGATATGGAGGGGACCAGTACTAGACGAAGGAATAGTGGAAGGGATTTCAGTTTCCTTACCGGTAGGTGGGGGATATTCTTTTAACCGAGTACTAATATGGATAGGAATTGTCCCAGCCATAAAGACTTGAGAGCCGAAAGTGGAAGAAGATGGAGATTGATCAACCACCATTTGAGTCTGTTGTGAGGGAAAAGGCTCTTTGAGCACAGCAGGAGTTCTAGGGGTGCCCTTGAGCAAACGACTAACCTCAAACCATCTAGGATAGTCTTTAGTATAGTGATCCTCATCGCAAATGAGACAAGGGTACTTAGGTTTGCGTTTGGCACCTTCCTCGGCCGGAGGCTTAGGAGGGTCCTGCTTCGGTTGATCGGCTTTATTCTTCCCTTTACCCTTTTTCTTACCTTTCAAAGTTTTGTCTGCCGTGGTGGACTGGACGACATTAACTTTGGAAGTTTTACCAGGATTGGATGGGGCCTGAGAAGCATTTTCAGTTGGAGCAGTAAACTTTTGCTTCGCAGGGTTCACGAAAGATTTCCTGGAGGATGAATTAATGGAACCAATGACACCATCAACTGATGGCGTTGACGGAGCTTTGGAAGTTCTGGGTCGCGGAGCATCAAGAAAATAATCATATAGCGTACCGGACTGGGAATAAACCAAGTCTAGATACTGAGCATGCGCAATAGCTTGCTCTTCAGTATCACATGCCCCCATAGCAATGTCCCGGGCTATCAGACCGACGAAAGAGGTCGTGAACCAGTCGGTCAAGAGCTAGTCAGGGATCTAGAACTTAATCAAACGAAAACACCTCCTCCACTCATGAATATGATCGGAGATATGCATTGCCCTGTCCTGTTTCAAAGATGTTAGGAGGTGTGTGCCCATTTCATATCGAATCAAAAACTGAAAATAAGTTAAAAATGCCATAGAAAGCGAGTTAAAGTCCTGAAAGGTTCCATGAGCTAACTCAATATACCATTTGGTGGCAGAGCCAGTGAGAGTCCGTTGGAACAGACGGAGTCGGATAGAATCGTCAAGCCATGAATTAGATGAACACCATAGGTGATATGCCATGATGTGAGCTTGAGGATCTTCTCTAGACTTACCGTCAAACTTGGGACAATCACCAGGGATCTTAATCGGAACTGGTGGCCAATATGGATTATGAAGAATTGGATCATTTGTCAATTTGGACAGATCAGGCAGCTCTAAAGCCGCCAAGAAAGGTAATTGAGGACTGAATGACATCTGAGGCCGCGGATAAGAAATGACATTAGGGTTCCATACAGTTCCTTGTTTCCCCCATTTATTTTGCCCAGATGGATTTTGCCTGTAAGGGTTTTGTCCATAAGGTTATAAGTATAACTGGATGGTTGACCTGGGTTTGGACCACTAGCAGCCCATTGATTACCAACCTGACCAACAGGAGCAACATACGGCTGCTGAAAATTTTGATAGGGATTGACCTATGGTTGTTGATAATTTTGATACGGGGCAGTTTGAGGTTGCCCTTGGGGTTGCTGGAAACCATATGCCAACTGAGCTCCAAACGGGGCATGGGGTCTAGGCTGCATTTGATAAACAGGTTGGGTTTGAAAACCAACTTGCGTTTGGAGACTAGGTTAGGCTTGAAATCTAGACTGGGTCTGGTAACCGGGTGGAGCTTGAGAAACAATGAGCGTTTGAGTGCTCGGTTGTGCGGGACTAGACGGATGTCCTTGTGGAAATTGAGGTTCACCCATTTGGCTAGAAGGTTGGCTTGGTTGAGACTGAGGTTGACCCATTTGCCCAGAAGGTTGAGCTTGCTGGGTAATGGGTTGACCTTACTAAATTGAAGGCTGGCCTGACTGACCAGAGGGTTGAGCTAGCTGAACAGTAGGTTGGCCTTGTTGGATTTGAGGCTGGCCTACCTGTGGAGAAAGTTGACCAAGCTGGATAGAAGGTTGGCCTAGCTGAATTTGAGGCTGACCTACTTGCCCAGAGGGTTGACCAAGCTGGGCAACAGGTTGGCCTTATTGGATATAAGGCTGACTCAGTTGTTTAAAGGGGTGACCTTGCTAGATACCAGATTGGCCTTGTTGGATGTAAGGTTGACCCGGTCGACCATAAGGCTACTCGAAGTAAGTAAAAGAGGAACTAGTGAAGGTCGAAGGTTGTCCCTGTAAGGGTTATCCTTGTGGGCCAGCAGGTTGCCCTAGATAACGTTGTCCTTGAGGTTGCTTGTAAGATGGATGACCTTGATAGGGTGGATTTTGAAAAGCCGAAGACTGTGCTTGGCCACCATGATAACTAGTAGGGCCCCACGCAACAGATAATGGAACAGAAACCTCAACCGTAGGCTGAGATGGAAAAGATCCAGGGTGATAAATATGAGCTCCTCGAGAATCATAATAATGAAACAAACTCTGCGGATCAAGATTCTGAAAAGCATGCATATATTGGTCATACGTCCACCTTGCCGGAATGGAACCAGAAGAAAGTGGAACACTACTGGTGGGATTAACAATTCCAGATGTCGATACTAAAGGATCACTACTAGGAGGACCAATCGAAGGTCCGACAACTGTGGTCACCACCGAGGATACAACAACGGCACTAACAACGGGAGTTGAAGAAGCCACATAAACAGTAGGGATAGTCGGGACAGATGTGACACTCACTTTGGGAATCTGGGGTATAAAAGCTCCCAAGCAAGTTCAGAGGAACACTATGAGACCACATGGAACTCGTCTCGGGAGACCTGGAACTCATGATATCAGCTAAAGCATTGTAACGTAAAGGCAATGTGATACTAAGGGGGGTTGACACGGAAGGGCGAAGTTTCCGTAGGTATAGGGATTTTTCCGCTTGCCATAAAAGTTTCTTCACCAGAGGTGGGGGTCGTCTCATCCATGTCAGAAGAAGACATTGGAACCAAAACACCAGGAGTAACGGGGAAGTCCTCTTCGGAAGGTTCCCAAACAGGGTTCCAATTAATATCGTACAAGTGCTCTTCTGGGGCACGAGAGCTAAGCGGCTGGATACTTGGGATAACAGGAAGGGTATCACTAACAGCTGGTACCTTAGAAGCGATAGGAGATGTAGAGCCTTGGTCACTTGGTATGGAAGATGGGATCAGTGATTCCACCAGGATGATTTAACTCAAAAGTCCTAGGAAAAAGAGACACAAGCAGGGAAAACAATCCTATGGAAACTGAAACACAGTCAAGAGTTAACAAGGAAAATGTGAAGGTGGTCGAATAAATTTTATGACGCAGGAACAAAACTTGACCTTTTCATGTTTAAAGAGTCGAGAAAAGGACAAAAGATGACTTTCGTCACCTTCGAATATTTAATGAGCCTGAAAGGACAAGTGCTCAGATGATCCTTTTCTTTTAGGGAGTCGAAAAGGAACGAAAGTTACTACTCTGGAGAACTAGGCAAAAGGTTTACCAGACAAACCGTAAAATTGCATATACACCTTGGTGATAAAATGAAAGAGAAATGACGAAGGACTTTCCGTACGGCAGTCAATCTTCTCAAATGTTGTGTTCGGTGTCTTACGGTTCATAAGCCGGCAAACACGACTTCCTATGGATGTAGGATGATAACCTAGTGGAGTCTCGCGATATATACTCGACGGTATGGGGAGCACAAGTTCGTACTAGCAGCGATTGAGTCACAAAAGGATGAATCACCCAACCTTCGGCGAAAACAATAGTGACTAGGTTTAATGACGTCGGAGCACGTCTCTAGCCTAGACCTTTAAATGCTCTGCGTTAAGTTCAATTGTGTTGTTAGGTTCATTCAGTTAATTTTAAATTTGATTTTGAATTAGGTTCCAATTTTCAGGCCCTACTGTATGTATGTAAGAAATCCCTAGGATGCAACTAGAATGAGTAAAGCATCAATTGTTTTGCTGAAGACCTACTTAGAGGAAGGTAAAGAGTTCATTCCCAAATAAACAAAAAACCAAGACAAGCAAATGCAAGCACTAAGAAACACAATGCATCAACACACCAATCCTACAGTGCATCAATACTACTAATGAAAGATTAAAATTCGCTTTCCAATTTATCACACATGAAAATTCGTAATGAAAATGTACTTTCACTTTCGCATACTAAATGAATGCAATCTCTTGATATTTTTTTTAGAGTTTAGAGAGACAAACAAGCAAGTGTAAAGCTGATCGATCCAAACAATTGTGATCTATGCTTGGTAGTGAAGAAATTGAATCGGTTATGAGAGATCGATTCAATAATCAACACCAAAAATCAACCAGTAAGAGAAGAAGCAACGAAAAGCCTCAAACAAATCAATAAGACGGTTGTGGATGAACCTTGGATAGACAAATAACCTAGGCAAATGGTTTAAAATACTAAAAAAGACCTTGGTCAGAGGGCTAAAGAGACAAGATTCACTCAAATGAAATCAAAGAGAAACAGGCCTTAACCAAAGCAATCAAAACAAGCTGATGGGAGAGAGAAAACAGAAAGGGGATAAGCAAGACTGATGGTTTTAGGAGACAAAGTTGTGAAAACCACTTGCACAGGAATCATCGTGAGCCTATAACTAGCAACTTGTGACGATAAGCCAATTGTCGCAAGGATAAAGAAAGCAACAGAGAGACGTCGTCGCAGGGGTACACCTATCTTCTGCGACAATTCGATTTCAGGAATAGTCGTGACTGTACCTCAGGGGATCAACGACGCACACATTTACTAAAGAGGACAGGGCGACTTCGTCGCAACTTTCAAGCTAACTTCGACGATGAGTTTAAAAACAAATAAAAACAAGTGATAACTCCCAAACAAACACCAGGCTCTTCTTCCAAACAGTAAGGGGAATTCTGAGATTGACCTAGGTAACCAAAAACTGATAGTTTAACCCCCAAAATCCAAGAGACACTAAATAAAAAAACAAACCAAAAGTAAACAAGAAAAAAACATACAAAGGATTCCCGAGTGGAGTCGCCAACTTGTGAAGTAGGAAAGTGTTCCCTCTGCGAACAGAGGCAACCCCTCTAGCCCTAGAGTGGGTCTAGTCACAGCAAAACAACACAACAATCAATTTCCTTAAATAGTCATCATTGGAGGCCTACCTCAAAACCGATGTTTAGTGAAGCTTCCGTTGCACTGCTCCAACTTTTGTTTCTTTCTCCTTAATAAGCAATTGACCTGAAACACCACAAGAAAACAATAGAGCACATAACCAAGAACAACAATGATCTATTTACTCATAAAGTTAAGGAGTCAGAAGCTATCAAGTAAACTGTACAAAAGATATACGAAATCATTATTGGTTGCATTAAAATAAATCAAGAGCAAAGCTTACAACCAAGCCTTGACGTCGCAATCCTTCTCAGAGGGTCCAACCGGTATGTTCCTTCAAGCATTCACTCTCAAGAATGGGTCTCCCAAATGGATAATATCTCTCTCTCACTCACAAGCTCTAATGAAAGGATAAGGCACTCCACAACCTCTTACCAAACTATCATCAATTCCACACTTGTCACACACACCAAAGCTATCTAATCTGCCAAAATCAAGAACTAGCAACAAGCAACCAAGAATTAGGAACTAGCTGATCATAGCAATGGTGAGCGATTTTATAAGAGGAGGAGCCTCCATGAAATGAGGGAGAGGGAGCTTATCCTCAAGGGAGGTTTCATAAAAGGTGGAACTACCATCCCAGAGGAGGAAAGGCGAACCAATTTGACCCAACAACCAGTTCTAGAATCACCCAGAAGGTCGACTGTTTGAACTAATTTGCCAAATCTGGATCATCGCAGGTCATGAACTAGGGACTAGCGATGACATCACAAGGAGGCAATGCATTTGGAACAATCGTCGCAATAAACCTGGAAAACTCGCGTCGAGCCCTAAAATTCGACCGTCACAGGAAACACGTGTACACCTACGACAACGTCGCAATGATACAGTGTATGACAGAGAACCGTCGCGCATTTTAAGGGTTTACTAGCGACGATGCAGGAACTTAGTAAAAAAGGCCAGTCTTCAACATTAGAGAGCATTTGCTTAATCTTCTTGCATGAGTGGGAAGATATGGACATGTTTATTTGATGTATGACACAGCAGAAGGATTGAGATGAGGACATTGACAAATTACTGTGTAACAGGAGCATGGAAGTCAAAACTACGTAATTCCTAGAGGGAACTCGTAGTTTACTGTTGGGTCACTGGCAGCAGAAACTATGGAATTCCCAAGGGGAACAGGTAGCCAATTGTTGGGTGTTTGGCAGCAGAAACTGCGCAATTCCTAGAGGGAACTAGTAGTCTGCTGCTAGGAGCTGCTGGTGAGGAAAACTGCATTGAGGCTGATAAGCTGGCTTGCTGATCATCTCTACGTAGTTTTTGAGATTAGTGGACTTCTGTCTAGCAGAAGGCATTCTTGTGAAAACCATACAATTTCCAGGATGGGCAGTCGGTCGACTTTTAGGAGGACTAACCGGGAAAACTGCGCAATTTTCTGAGGGTGACAGGGACTGGCACTTGGTGTCTGTCCAGCCTGTCTGAGCAATTTCCTTAGTCAACAAAGCGGGCAAGGTCAGTAGCCTCTGTGCAATTTTTGAGGGGAGTTAGTCCCGGGGTGGCTGTCAGGTCCGTCTGTCCGGGTGGTCAACATGAAAGCTAATTAGATTACTTGTGATCAGCGCAGCTTGGAAAGACTTGCTTGGTGCTTCTGCATTGTTCTGGGTTACAATCGATCGATTCGATGGCGGGGTGATGGTTCGGCTGTTAGAGGGGAGTCCGGTCATTAGAACTTCAACAAAATGACTAAGTGTGTGGAAGATAGAAAGATGCATATGTGATCATGCAAACACACACTCACATGACTCGACGACGAAACGACTCAAAAACATCCAGACACACATGTTCAACATGACTGATCGACGGTGCAAGCGGCACGAGCGACACTCGTGATTCATCGTTGATCGATCGTGATGACGCTTGTGCGACAGTGAATGTGACTCTGTGTGTGAGCGCGACAAATGCTTTCATAACGAACACAACAAGTACACACAAAGCGAAGACCTTGAGCATAACTAGAACATGGTCACAAGCATGACTTAGACACCAACATGCAGAAACATGGGTGGAATGAATAAGCAAGGCGGATGCAAATACTCCCACAGGCTCATGCAGTGAACTTGAGGGTGTGTAGTAATCAAGCAAAACTCCCAAGGGAGGCTTTGAAATTGGGTGCAGGCCAAAATTTTGGAGGGTGGTTGTAGGTGCTACAACACTTGGAGACACACTGGTAGAATTCCAGCTTCTTTATTTTGGTTCAGTGCTAGCACTGGGCCTTGGTTTCGGGGAGTATTGAATTGCTATGTGGGTTACTTTGGCTTCCCCACTTACCCCATGGACATATATGGTTCACCCTTTTCCAACTCAGCCAAACACAATCAAAAGTTCAAGTTAGATCTCAGTGTTTTGAATCCAGGAAGGGTAGTTTAGCTCGCGAGTTGAAGATTCTCAAAGTATAAGTTTTCATCTCTGGTGTTTCTTTGCTGCCAGCAGGCTTGGACAGTACACCGGCGCAATCACGCAGGAACACACACCTTGCTCCACTCCCAGCGAGCCTGGTCAATACCCTGGTGGAGTTGCATGCTTCACCTCTCTGTGCAGGAAGCCTTTCTCTTCATTCGCCTTCGTATTTTTCAAGAGGACTGTGCATAGGAACTTATTTATTTTTGGGGTGAAAGAGGGATCCCGAATTATTGAGAGTAGAAGAGGTTGTTCCTTCAGAGAAGCATGTAAGACCTCTAACATAAGTTTGCTCGTTTGGATTTCCCCTTCTCCATTTCTACTAGTTGATGAGCTTGAACACACAGAGCAGAAGGCCAAGTACAGGCATGGGGCTTCCCAGTGTGGACACAAGTTCATGGTTAAACCAAAACTTCCCTTGCAGACGGCCCGTATTTTCTGTCAAGGCTTCATAGGCCGAAGGTTATAACCAAGCATAGAGAAGACATGCAAAAGACTGGCCAAGTGCTGCAGTGTCACAAGTCTCTTCAATTTTCAGCCACATACTCTATTCAAAAGCTAGAATATAGTAGTTGGCAACACTTATTTCCGGAAACAAAAATAGTAATATACCAAGCAAAGAAACAAACGTAAACAAAAATAGTAAGTAAAATCAAACAAAGTAAAAACAAAGATAATAAGCAAAGCAAACAAGATGAAAACAACAAGTAGCAAGCAAACTATGTACATGGCATGGGTGCGGCCCAACCTACTGAAACTAAAGCTTGAAATATTGGTCGTTGACATGAAGGTTGTCAATCCTCCCGTTAAGTGATTTCAGATGATACATGTGTGGGCTAAGCTTCTCTTGGACCAGTGTAAGTCCATCGGGCACCAGTACTGAAACCTAGTGGCATTCAAAAAAACCTTTAAGTAAAGACAACACCATTGCTTCAGGTATTGTGTGCAACATAGGCTCGAATGATGGCACAGGGTAGTTGTTTTTATTCTGAGAACGGTTCAAGTTCCTGAAATCAATGCATAAGCGGATTTTCCCAGATTTCTTATGTGTGGAATTTAAATTAGAAACCCAAGTATGATAACGAAATTTGCAAGTAACCCAAACATCCAACAATTTAGTCAATTCTTTCTGTATAAGGAGTCCAAACGACATATGTGTTTTACTTGACTTTTGTTGCAATGGTTTGGCTCCTCCTTTACCTGGAATCCCGTGTTGGGTTATTCGCGTGTCGTATGTACTTAGGTCATCATCTACCCTCGTGGACACATCTTGGTACTATTTGATCAGGCGGTCAGAAGCTAACCACTGCTACAACGCGCAATTTGTACCAAGACTGACCATCTTCAGATTGTGATTAGTCCCCAGGTTGCTTTTTTCGTTCATAATGGTCAACTTATCAGTTCTGATGTTTCTTGGTCCTTGACCAAATTTTTACAAATCATATAGCTTGTTGATAGAACCCAACCCCTCGGGGGCAGGGTTTCCTTTCTTTCCCTCAGCTATAGTTTTCAGAGATTGCTCGTGCTTACCTTCATCAATTTTTATATTCCTGAAAGTGTCAACATTGTTCGCAGAGTGAAATAATACTTTGAGTACAACCATGTTGAGGCAGAGGGTTCTTGGTAATCCCAACATGAGTTCTTCGTGCTCAGTAATTTTTTTTGTGCATTCGAACCTCAAGCAGCTTGAAATCATGTATTTTCTGTCGTTTTAGGTGACTGAGCTATACTCGGTCCTTGAGCCATCAAATGTCTTTGATTTGTCAAAATCCATGGCCCGCAGCTTGTTTATACACAGATCATTTGACATGCTACTATTGTTGCTGCTACTACTTCTACTATTGGTACACTGAATTGTACAAGTTTCATTACCATCAGTTGGGTAAGGAAGGAGTCCCAACTGTGTGTTTGATGAGGTTGGAGCTGGCCGTGTAGGATAACACTCCAATGTTGTTTCCATAAGGCAGTTGCCAAACATGAGTTTTGTGAAGGCCAATGGTTCATTCCGTGGCTAAGGGGGGTGACGTTGTGTTTCATATACCTCTCGGATAACACCCATATTTGGTTGCATTTTCCCTTGTACGGAAGCCACATGTGAGACCAGTCTGTAGCAAAGTATCCATCTAGCTTGCTGGACAAGTCTCTACTGAGTAATAGATCATATGATTCTGGTATGTCCACAACAACTATGTTGATGCATTGGTGGACTCGTCTATCATGAGATAGTCAGATTATCATGTCTCGTAGTTCACTAATAGTTGGTACTGATGTCCGATCAATTTGGATGATTCATGTGGATGTCTCACTCCATTGAGCATTGATCTTCCTAGCAATGGAGAGTGGCATGACGATGGTTGTTGCACCATAATCAACCAAGCAGTTTTGAACATTGTAGTTAAAAAATTCAAATGTAAGTAGGAATGGGGGGCAACATGAGTTTTCTTCTTCCATCCGGAGTGTATTAAGCACAATGGAAAGTGATCTGGGAGGTGTGCTTGCTCCCTTGCCGGTAGAGGTTTTGTTGTCCGTTGTTGTCTGTCACAATGCACACAACAGGATATCTCGCTTATTCTGGACCTTGGCTAACTCGAACAAATTGATTTTCGCTCAAGCTTTCTTGATCCAAGTCTGGGTGTGACAAAGGAACCTTCCAAGACCTTTTACTTTCGTGATGTGTTAAATTGCATTTTTTTAAAGAACATAAATGAATACATGTGCATGCTGTAAAGAAGAGGA
Source organism: Pinus tabuliformis (assembly GCA_031772625.1). NCBI lineage: Eukaryota > Viridiplantae > Streptophyta > Pinopsida > Pinales > Pinaceae > Pinus > Pinus tabuliformis. Next base: position 927,759,632 of record CM062811.1, on the reverse strand, counting down.
ACATGACATTCATCAACATATAAAAACATAAACCATTGATAACGGAGTTCGTCCAGGAGGGACTACGTCTCCGGGCCCCAGTGTCAAGATGGTGTAGGCTGTTGCATTAAGTGATGTTAATATTGATGGTGTACATAAGAAGTGATGTCGCTATCATACAAGGAAAATGCCCTCATGCAGGAGTGGCTCGAAGAGATGTTCCACTACAGGGACTCTCAGTCAAAAGGACTCCTATCAGTATGGCATAAGCTCATGCATGATGATAATGAGCATCCCACCAACATGGCATAAAAGGGATCTCAATGCAAACATACATGGCGACACGTGAGTATTCCATCAACATGACGACAAAGGGATCTCAAACAAAACATGACGAATCATGACAACAAGTACATCCCACAAATGATTCCACATCACATCAAGTAGGAATCATGAAAATAGGTAAGAAACAAGATCCCTCATCAAACATAAAACAGGGATCATTGTAGCACAATGCATAGCAAAAGAAGTACATGAACACACTACATATACCTCACATCCTGGGGCCATCTGAAGAAAAGGACGTCAAGCTACTGAAGCTATTCGTACCATCGATCTCATGGCGTCAAATCTCATGGAAATGGCTGCTTGCACATTATTTCTGGGAAAACTACTATTCCTAAAGAATGCTAGCCGTCTAGGTTTGGCAGCTACCCTAGAAACAACAATTTAAAGCAATCCAATGATTTCTTCTATGTGTAACAGATAAGAGAAAGATAATGGAACCAACCTGGAACTTCCGCTTAATCCCTTGCTTGATCTCCCTCTCCTTTGACAGATCTTGCAACTCCTCCCCGTACTTAACACGCTTGGAGAGTACCTGCACAAGTACAACAACAAAGAACCGACAAAGCATCGTGATCTATTACAACATAAACATTACAGAATCAGATATATAATGAACAAATGATAACATTCACAATTACAGAATCCTATGGGAGAAAACATGAAGAGCTTTATTAATAGAAAGGAAAATTACAACCCAGTTGTCTGGTCCAGCACCATCCTCCCAGCTTCAATCCTTCTTCACCTCATAAAATAGCAAGATCACTCCAACAAGAGTACAATACTCTCTCCTCAATTACAAAATATCAGCACTCACTTGCAATTCACAACATTCTAGCCTCTATATCTCTTGGATGAGGGATCCATTTATAGATGTGTGCAAGGGTGTGAGTCATCCATGGGGTTTGATTAGTTTCATTCCACTTGTTACGATTGGTTCCACAAGAGAAGGGATTGGAGATTTCCTTAGATCCCTTATTCATCCTTGGGCAAATTCAGAGAGGCAAGTGGGACAGGAGAAGTTTCTAGAAGATTCCGTGAGCAACCACCTAGAAAACTGTCCTGGCCATTTGTCCATCCTCACCTATCGCACCATATAGAAGGCATAAACAGTATGCATCGCACCCTGGCAGTGTACCACTCAGTATGCATTGCACTTTTCTAGTGGAGCAGTCAGTATGGTTCAATTTGGGCAATTTCTGGATGGTTTCTCAGATGGAACTTTTGGGGAATGATGTATTCAGATGACTATGTTCCTTTAGGGTATGAAAGAACTCTTTTAGGGGTTGATGAGCCCTAATACATCGACATATAAGTTTGGGGTTGATGTGCCCAAATATGTCTATAACAGTTGACTCTTAAAGCATGAGGTCGCAAATATTCATGTCAAGTGAAATTCTTTATCATGAGGATCCGAAGTTTCAAACTGGAAGGTGACCTGCATAAGTTACAATACAATACATCATCATAAGATAATTTTCATGATCTAGCTGAGGGAGGCATTCCCATGCTCAACTTTATAAATTCATTTCATGTACATAGATCAGATAATCGTCTGCAGATACAGACTGGTGATTCTTCAGATATAGAGTCATCATCCATGGTTAGGATGACCATCTGTACAGAGCTTTTGTACATTTGATGTTTTAATATCCTTGAATATATCGCAACCTGGATGGAGGAAACTAGATCCGGGGTCTTCAAACTCGTTCAATCTTCGCTTGATGTACAAGTCAATCCATGTGAAGAGATGTTCTGAAGTTGAACATGGAAAGACATCGCCTGATTACCAGCCAATGATGTGAGCTGTTAACAGACGTGAGAGGAATCACTGATAATGATAATGACCCTCAAGGTACTATAGTACAATTCACGTGGTGTGAATACATGATCCGATGTCGAACACCACGCAAAATCTTTCGGTCAAAGGCCATTGATGTCAACGTGTCGCCGGAATTGAGAAACTTGCCATTGATGTATGCAAGCTTCAAAGCATTGAAAGGGTTGTTTCTAAGTCAACTTCTTGGATAATGAGTTGATGTCGACAAGAAGCGACTCGTCGTAGGAGGGCCTTGATGTATCCCACATCTACGACACAAAACGAAACAAATGATTTCTGGAGGTGAAAATGAACTAACGACACAAGGTTCAGGAATGGTGGTCATGAAAAAATGAAGGTTGGAGGTATTGCAGTGTATGAGACATTAACTGGATGGTGATTTCTCAACTGAATGACTTCTCTTGAACATGTCGGCGACACTGAGATGAATTGGTAGCGTTAACCCAAAAGATGGATGGTATGAAAGACCAATGGTGTTGGGTGTGGATCCTGATTATCTTCTGTATTCTAAGGTTTCAGCTGGATGTATATCCCAGGAAGATTGTACACCCCTCCATGTGGGGGGGTGTAGGGGGGATAATCCGCCTTGGCTGGGGGGTCTGGGGGCCAACGGTCCCCTGGGCGGGGTTTGGGGGCCAACGGTCCCCTTGTAAAAGCCTAGTAATTTCTAGTCAATCTCGGCCGTTCATTAGGCGGATGATCTGACAGTAGAAGTTATGCTTAATTTAGGGTTGTTTTGCCCTAGAAGGCAACCCCTCACTATATATGAGGGAATTGTATTGCGTCTATTAGATATCTATATTTGAAGTGAAGAAAAGAGAGGAGATTAAGAGCGAAGAGGGAGTTACAATGGATCTGCTGTAGGTTGTATCTCTTCAGTTTGCTGGATAATATAATAAAAGAAGGACTGGCTGTTTCTCCGTGGATGTAGCCCAAACTGGGTGAACCATGTATATTTGTGTCTCTCTTGTTTTATGTGTTTTATGTGTTTATATTTCTGTAATATTTTATGTGTTCCATTGCTCTGTAATATATAATTTTCTAACAATTGGTATCAGAGCCGAAGGTCTATTTGTCTGACAAACTCGTAGGAGAGAAGGGTTCCTGGTTCGAGTGGGAGCAATGGCGGAAGATGGTAGGTTTAGGGTCGAAAAATTCAACGACAAAAACTACCAGCTGTGGAAGATGCAGATGGAAGATTATCTGTATAAGAGAGATTTGTACCTACCCTTGAGTGGAAAGACAAAGAAGCCGACGAGTATGACATACACAAAATGGGATATTCTCGACAGAAAGGCACTTGGAACAATACGGTTGTGCCTAGCGGTGTCAGTAGCATTTAATATTTCAAAGGAAACAACAACAGAGGGTTTAATGTCGGCATTGGCCAAACTATATGAAAAACCCTCGGCCTCAAATAAGGTATTTATTATGAAGTGTTTATTTTAATATGAAGATGTCAGAAGGTGGATCTATTGCAGACCATTTAAATGATTTAAATATAGTTACAAGTCAGTTAAGTTCTGTAGGGGTAAATTTTGATGATGAATTTAGGGCTCTGTTATTTCTATGCTCATTTCCAGAAAGTTGGAATGGCTTAGTTATGGCCATTAGTAACTCTGTCTCTGGATCTAGTACTTTAAAGTTTGATGATGTTGTTGGTGCAATCCTTAATGAGGAAATGTGACAGAAAAGCTCCGGTGAGACATCAGGCAATGCTTTGACTGCAGAGACTAGGGGAAGAAAAATGGAAAGAGGAAAGAGCCCAAGATAGCGCAGTAAGTCAACAAAAGGCAGATCCAAGTCTAGATTGAGGATAGTGTGCTGGAAATGTGGCAAGAAAGGATACCTGAAGAAAGACCGCAAGTCTCGGAAGGGAAAAGAAGGAGACACGCAGCAAGAAAGTAATCATGAAGCGAATGTAGCAGGTGATGTGTTGCAAGATGCTTTGATTCTTTCATTAGAAAATATTATTGATGTCTGGGTGGTAGATTCAGGGGCCTCATTCCATGCCACACTTGATAAGAAACATTTTCATGATTATGTTCAAGGAGATTTAGGACAGGTTCGGTTGGGTGATGATAAACCCTATAAAATCATAGGAATGGGTACAGTTTTCATAAAACAACATAATGGAAATCAATGGCTATTGAAGGAGGTAAGGCATGTTCCAGATTTGAAGAAAAATCTAATTTCAACAGGGCAGTTGGGAGGTGAAGGTTGCGTAACTACTTTCACGGATAAAACCTGGAAGGTCACTAAAGGATCCCTGGTAATAGCAAAAGGAGGAAAGGTTCGTACATTGTATTTATGCAGTGGTATTTCTAATTCCGTTAATGCTTTAACCTCTATAGGAGAAGATGCGGCATTGTGGCATCATAGGCTCTGGCACATGAGTGAGAAGGGGATGCATATTCTTCACTCAAGAAATTTTTTGCTAGGTTTGAAGCATGTTGATTTAAAATTCTGTAAAAATTGTGTTTATGGAAAATAGAAGAGAGTCAGATTTCTTAGAGTTGGGAAAGAAAAGAAGAGCGAAAAATTAGAGCTTGTGCATACATATGTATGGGGACCTGCTCAGGTATCATCTCTTGGTGGCTCTCGTTATTATGTTACTTTTATTGATGATGCAACCAGAAAAACCTGGATTTATTGTATTCGAAATAAATCTGATGTATTTGATACTTTCAAGAAATGGAAAGGTTTGGTTGAAAATGAGACAGGGAAAAGGTTGAAATGTCTTAGATTAGACAATGGAGGTGAATATTGCAGCAAAGAGTTTGATAGTTACTGTTCAGAGAATGGAATTTGCAGAGAGAAGACAGTTTTAGGAACACCACAAGAAAATGGTGTGTCAGAAAGGATGAACAGGACAATCATGGAGCGTGCAAGGTGCATGAGATTGCATGCAGGATTGCCTTTACAATTTTGGGCAGATGCTGTAGACACTGTTGTTTATCTAATAAATAGAGGGCCTTCAATTTCCTTGGATGGTGGTATTCCAGAGGAGGCATGGACATGTAAAAAGGTAAACTACTCATTTTTAAATAATTTTGGTTATGAAGCCTTTGTCCACATTAATAAAGAAAATAGAACAAAGCTTGAGGCACAATCAAAGAAATGTACCTTTATTGGATATGGTGTTAATGATTTTGGTTATCGCTTATATGATTATGAAAATCATAAAATCATTAGGAGCAGAGATGTAATATTCAATGAAAAGGTCTTGTATAAGAATCATTTGTAGGAAAAGAAACAGGAAAAAGAAAACAGAGAATACACAGTGCTTGATGATATCACAGGAAAAGTGATGGTGCCTGAAAATCATAATGATCAATAGCCAAAACAACAACCACAACAACAACAAGCACCTCAAACACCTGAAAGTGGCGTTAGAAGATCTACCAGGATAAGTAGACACCCTGAACGACACTATCCTTCATTATATTATGTATTGTTGACTGATTCTTGTGAACCAGAATGTTATGAAGAAGCAGTGCAGGTAGAAACCAGCAAGAAGTGGGAGCAAGCCATGAAAGAAGAGATGGACTCCTTAACACATAACCAGACTTGGGACTTAGTCAAGTTGCCTACAGGTAAAACAACATTGCAGAATAAATGGGTTTACAGGCTAAAGGAAGAAGATGGAGGTAGAAAAAGGTACAAAGCTAGACTTGTGGTGAAGGGGTTTGCACGGAAAAAGGGTATAGACTTTGCGGAGATGTTTTCTCCTGTTGTGAAAATGACTTCAATCAGAACTATTTTAAGTCTAGTAGCAGCTGAAGATTTGCATCTTGAGCAGTTAGATGTAAAGACAACCTTTCTCCATGGGGATTTTGAGGAAGAGATATATATGCAACAACGACAAGGATATGAGGTAAAAGGGAAGGAGAAACTAGTGCGTAGGTTGAAGAAGAGCTTGTATGGCTTAAAACAGGCTCCAAGGTAGTGGTATCTAAAATTTGACAGGTTTATGTCTGAACAAGGTTATACTAGATGTCACTCTGATCATTGTGTTTATTTCAAAAGGCAAAATGATGGCAGCTATATTATATTGTTATTGTATGTAGATGACATGCTTGTTGCAGGTTCTAACATGTAGGAAATAAATGTGCTCAAAAGGAAATTGGCAAACTCATTTGCAATGAAGGATTTGGGTGCTGCAAAACAAATCCTTGGTATGAGAATAACTAGAGATAGGAAGAATCACAAATTAACATTGTCTCAAAGTGAATACATAGGAAAGGTGTTGAAAAGGTTTAGTATGCAGAATGCAAAACCAATTAGTATACCTTTGGCTAGCCATTTCAAATTAAGTAAGGAGGCGTGTCCCAAGACACAGGAAGAAATGGCTCATATGTCTAAAGTTCCATATGCATTAGTAGTTGGAAGCTTAATGTATGCAATGGTCTGTACAAGGCCTGATATTGCACATGTAGTGGGAGTTGTAAGCAGGTACATGAACAATCCAGGAAAGGAACATTGGATGGCAGTGAAGTGGATTCTCAGGTATTTGAGAAGTACCACAAATCAAGCATTACTTGGTGGTTCAAATATTGCTTTACAGGGACATGTTGATGCAGATATGGCAGGTGACAGATATAACAGGAGGAGCACTACAAGATATGTATTTACTATAGGTGGAACAACTGTCAGTTGGGTTTCAAAAATCCAAAGTGTTGTTTCACTTTCAACAACATAAGTAGAGTATATTGCTGCTACAGAGGCTAGTAAAGAAATGATTTGGTTACAAAGGTTTCTGGATGAATTGGGTAAGAAGCAGGAGTTGGGCAGGTTATACAGTGACAGCCAGAGTGCCATACATCTTGCAAAGAACTATGCATTTCATCCTAATACTAAACATATACATCTCAAGCACCATTTCATTACGGTCAGCATTGGAAGATGGACAGTTGAAGTGGGAAAAGATACACAGTAGCCAGAATCCTGTAGATATGTTAACAAAAATTGTAACTAGGGAGAAACTAAGAATATGCTCAATTTCAATTAGTCTTCAAGTGTGATGAAGAAGATGAGACACAGCCAGGTCCAAATTGGAGTCATTTTCTAGCAAATGAAGCAACGATGGAGTTGCTAAAATTAGTCTCCAAGTGGGAGATTGTTGGGTGTGGAGCCTGATTATCTTCTGTATTCAAAGGTTTCAGCCGGATGTATACCCCAGGAAGACTGTACAACCCTCCACACGGGGGGGCTAATCCCCCTTGGCTGGGGTGTCCGGGGGCCAGCGGTCCCTCGACGGGGGTTCGTGGCAGCGCCCTCGAAGCTAAAAATAGATGTAAAATTGCCTTGTAAAAGTCTAGTAATTTCTAGTCAATCTGGGCCTTTCATTAGGCAGATGATATGATGGTAGAAGTTATGTTTAATTTAGGGTTTTTTTCCCTAGAAGGTAACCCCTTACTATATATGAGGGAATTGTATTGTGTCTATTAGATATCTGTTCTCGAAGTGAAGAAAAGAGAGGAGATTAAGAGCGAAGAGGGAGTTACAACGGATCTGATGTAGGTTGTATCTCTTCAGTTTGCTGAATAATATATTAAAAGAAGGACTGGATGTTTATCCATGGACATAGCCCAAACTGGGTGAACCACTTATATATGTGTCTCTCTTGTTTTATGCGTTTTCCATGTTTATATTTCTGCAATATTTTATGTGTTCCATTGCTCTGTAATATATAATTTTCTAACAAATGGTGTGATGATCGGTGAACGGAATAACCCAACCCAACTCAATAATGGAGATGAAGTGAAAGTGTCATGTTCAAGAGCGACTTGCTACCATAAATTCTTCAAGTTTTTTCCCCTTTTTCCCCAGTCATTGCTGACCAGTACCTCTTTATTTTTGTCAAGCTTGAGGAGGATAACATATGCTTGTCGCTATTTAATGTTTTAACAAGTCTAGCGACAGTGAAACTCGGTCTCGTCTAAATGGACAAGTTTGTCGCTATTGTTTTAATGAGTTTAACGACAAGGATAACTCGGTCCTTTTCATGTTTAGAGAGTTTGAAAAGGGATGAAAAGAAAAATCCATAAGTTCTTTTTCGTAGAGTAATCCTCAGGTCCAAAAGAGGATAAAATAATACATGAGGGATGAAATTTCCAATACTTTAACGAGCTGGAAAAGACAAGCGCTCGACGATCTTTTCATGTTTAACGAGTCTAAAAAGGGTTTAAAGAGCACTCTACAGTTTTCTTTTCATTTTTGAATCGAAGCTCGAAAAGAAGACAAAAATTTTGCTTCAGACCTTGTTTCATTTTTAAAAGAGCTTGAAACAAGAGAGGGAATTATGCTCGTAAGAGCTGTTTCATTTTTAAATGAGGTTGACACAGTGAAAGAACTATCCTCCTACTCCTTGGTTTCATTTCTTTAACGAGGTTGACACAGGATAAGGAACTATCCTCGAGCTCTCTGATCACAACTTGAAGAGGTCATGAAGGAGAAATCTGGTTCCAATGCCCCCAGTACATGATGTACGACATCACTAAATTGATCGCGAGTTGATGTAGGTATGGAATAGGTTGGCACATAATTAACCCATGGCGGGGATGATACCATTGGTATAAATAGACCATTTAGGGATGATGGTTGACTAGGAGCTAAATTTGGACCGGGAAATGAAAGCTGGTCAACGGTGACAATTTTGCCTTCATGCGGGAAACACATCACTCGAAAAAGTGTGGAAAAAATAGCTCCCATATCATAAACATAGTCACGCCCAAGAAGTAAATTGTAGTCTAACAGCCCTCAGACTACCATCACGTTCAGATAAACGGTTTTTTCTCCCAAAGTAATAGGTAACTTAGGAAGGATCCGTAACGGTCGACTGGTTCCTTTGTTAAAGCCTAACAGATTCTGTGTAACAGGGACAAGCGGTGGCGAACCAAGTGCTTTCCAAGAATTTGAGAAAAGGATACTCACTGATGCACCTTCATCTATAATAGTGCCAGACATAATCATTTTACAAACTTGTACTATGATCCAGAAAGGCACATAAGAAGGAAGGCAGGATCCTGCCAGTCAATTCGAATCAAAGGAAGTGACTATACTACTTGGAGGGGGTACCGAAGAAACGGAAGAATTAACCCCTTGAGTTACGAGAACTGGAGGGTTTTCCTCCTGTCTTGATGGAACAGGTAGATTTCCCCCAAGGTCGATAGAATCTGAAGTAACAAAAAGAACTTGAGTGGTATCATTTTCACTCTCTTTGGGAAAGGTACGATTAGTTGAAGGTGAAATTGGGTCAACTGTTACCTCGACCTGTTGATTTTGGTCGGGTATAGACTAACATGATTCACTTTCAGAGAGAGTGGTTTGGACCGACGGTTGATTTAAGTTTGTTGGTTCATCACCTAGTGAAGGATTCAGGTAGGGTTTCCTGTAACTAGATGGGAGTTTCTGCGGTTAAGCAGGATGGTTATCCAACACTCTTTTGGCTTCATCCAAAAAGGGAAAAAGGTGAAAGGAATGATTACCTTCACATAACCTACATGGAATCCTGACCTTTCCCTTCTGTCCATGAAATTTACTATCACTAGTTGATGGTGTGTTACCAACATGATCTCCAGAGGTTGATGGCATGGGATGGTGTGAACAGGAAGACCATTCTTTCAAAATCCGAGGAAAGTAAGGACAATTTCAATGAAAATGGTCTCCCACACAAATTATGCATGGATATTTGGCTTTGTGAAGCTCAATGGACAGATTTTCATTAGATGTTGCATTCCGAGCAATGGTTGCTTGGTTTCCCCGTTGCTGAATTGGCTTCTTCTTCTTTTCTTGCCCTGTCTTCTTCTTCTTAGCCGCCTGGTTACTAGTATCAATACTTTCACCAAGCGAAGAGGAACAAGGGGAGGAAGAAACAAACGAGGAATAAGGCAAAGGGTCAACTTCAGGATCAACTAGAGGTTGATTTTGTTCAGTTGAAGGTGTACTTGATTGTGGAGAAATCACGACATTTTGAACCAAAGAGGTTGAAAACAGCCACATTGGCAGGCTAATGGTAAATCTCAGAAGGGATAATGTATCCATATAAGGAGCACCAATATTTCTGAAAGAAGGAAAAGGACTAGGATTCCCATCAAAAGGGATTCCTTGATCAGTGGACTCCAGATTTGTCGCCATATGTCTCAACCTAAGATCAACTAAGGAATAGGGATGTTATTCCGAATTCAATTAATTTTAATGATGCTTGGACACAACTTTGCTTTTTTAGTTTTTAAGAGTCGAGAAAAAGCTAAAGATGACTCTAGTCTCCTTCGATTTTTAATGAGCCTGAAAGGACAAGTGCTCAGATGGACCTTTTCTTTTAAAGAGTCAAAAAGGAACGAAAGTGACTACTCTGGAAAATATAGACAGAGGGATTACCAAACCAACCTCAAAACTAAAATATACACCTTGGTGATAAATTAAAAAGAAATTACCAAGGACTTATGTACGACAATCAATCTTCTCGAATGTTGTGTTCAGTGCATTGTGATCAATAAGGCGGCAGACTCAGCTTCCTATGGATAAAGGATTTAAGTCTATTGTGGTCTCCCAATATATACATGACGGTACAGGTAGCACAAGTTCGTGCTAGCACTTGTCGTATTAAGGAGGAGGAATCACCCAACCTTCAATGAAAACAATAGCCACTAGTTTTAACGACGCCAAAACACGTCACTAGCCTAGACCTCTAGATATGTTGCGTTAAGTTCCAAAGCATTGTTAGGTTCATTGAAATTCATTTTAAAGTTGATCTTGTTTAGAGCTTACCTTTCAATGCTTCACCGTGTGATGATGATCAGAAATTCCTAAGATGCAATATACAATTATAAACAATCTTTGTTTATTTGAGAAATGAAAATCCTAGCTACTAGGGAAAGAAGATAATAGTGCTTTTAAGCAAAGAGCAAAGAGCACACACTAGTGCATTTCCCTAATCATCTTTTCACACACAAATCATGAAATGCTAAATGCAAATGCATGTATTTGTTTTCGCTTTCCTTAATGTGAAAAATGCCAAAAGGAAAACTAAATGCAGCAAAGTTCTGAAATATTTCACTCAAAATGACATTTTCGACAATCTCTTCTTCAAAAGAGAAAGGAGACTCAAAACGGAACTTTCAATTTTGAATAAAAATGCTTTTGACACTTTGAATATAAATAAATCAAATCAAATACATGAAGAAAAGTTTAATCAATTATCAAGGGAGGGAAGAATCTACGAAACTTCTCTTTTCGACACAAAACGACAATTACGACACTTTTTGTATCAAAGCAACAAATCGACTAAAACAAATTTTCGACAAAGGATTGCAAATGAGCAACAAATATACAAAAAAATTCACTAATCCTAATGTAATTGAGGCTGATCTAAGTGATGCAAGTAAGCTTTAGTAAATAGGCACGGTTCATTTGCAACAAAACAACCAAACAAAACTGAAAACAAGGTCAAAAACCCTCAATTTCTAGATGGAAGAAGAGTTCAGTCAATCATCGCACCTAGGCTTCACAGAAATTGAGACACATCACACTTACTACACTTGGGAGGTGCTATGCATACTGACATAGTGGAAGACAGTGCGATGGTCTAGGGAGCGTAACTGAAATGGGTTTTGGCTCAAATGTGGAGTTGTTTTCAATGAATTAAGTTGGGTTTTGATGAAAAATCATAAGCAAAGTATAATGGAATGTCTTGAGAGGTTACTGAGATACCAAAAGGGCATCTAGATGTGCTTGCAAGTCAAATGTTTAATTCATAAACTAAACCAGAGATTGACTGAAGCAGCATTCATCTACTATGCAATTGCAAAGCAGTTCGAAGGCTACCTGGCTGACTTCAGACTCTGTCTATAACTTATCAAATTGAACATAAAACAAACAATAACAACAAACAAACATCTTTTCATTCTGTAATGGAGTCACCAATTTGTTTATGGGAAAACTAGTATTCCTAAAGAATGTTGGCCCTCTAGGTTTGGCAGCTACCCTAGAAACAAAAGTTTAAAGCAATCCAATGATTTCTTCTATGTGTAACAGATAAAAGAAAGATAATGGAACCAACCTGGAACTTCCGCTTAATCCCTTGCTTGATCTCCCTCTCCTTTGACAGATCTTGCAACTCCTCCCCGTACTTAACATGCTTGGAGAGTACCTGCACAAGTATAGCAATAAAGAACAATCAAAGCATCGTGATCTATTACAACATAAACATTACAAAATCAGATATATAATGAACAAATGATGGCATTCACAAATTATAACATTCACAATTGCATAATCATATGGGAGAAAACTTGAAGAGATTTATTAATAGAAAGGAGAATTACAACCCAATCGCTTGATCCAGCGCCATCCTCCCAGCTTCAATCCTTCTTCACCTCATGAAATAGCAAGATCACTCCAATAAGAGTACAATAATCTCTCCTCAATTACAAACTATTAGCACTTACTTGCAATTCACAACATTCGAGCCTCTAGATCTCTTGGATGAGGGATCCATTTATAGATGTGTGCAAGGGTGTGAGTCATCCATGGGGTTTGATTAGTGTCATTCCACTTCTTACAATTGGTTCTACAAGAGAAGGGATTGGATTTTTCCTTAGATCCTTTATTCATCTTTGGGCAAATTCAGAGAGGCAAGTGGCACAGGAGAAGTTTCTAGAAGATTCCATGAGCAACCACCTAGCAAATTGTCCCAAACATTTGTCCATCCTCGCCCATCGCACCCTATAGAAGGCCTAAACGGTATGCATCACACCCTGGTAGTGTAGCACTCAGTATGCATCACACTTTGCTAGTGGAGCAGTCAGTATGGTTCAATTTGGGTAATTTCTGGATGGTTTCTCAGATGAAACGTTTGGGGAATGATGTATTCAAATGACTATGTTCCTTTAGGGTATGAAACAACTCTTTTAGGGGTTGATGAGACCAAATACATCGACATATGAGTTTGGGGTTGATGTGCCCAAATATGTCTATAACACACATGAATGCTGACACCTGCACTCCACTTAGAAAAGTGGTCGAAAAATGAAATGAGAAAATCGAAAATTTGAACGCACCATCCGATTTGTGGCATCGAATAGTGCAAAATCGACTGTAAAATTTATCAATTTTGAGAAAATGAAAATCTGGGGCTCAAGGAATCTTTTAGATTCCCCCTAGACTCCTCAAAGATTCCCTCCTCTGGGTCCTCTGCAAATTGGCTGCTCAGACCAGGAAATTGACAACGCCATCAGGTTCGTATCACCGAGAGATGTAGTATCGACATAAAATTTGTCCAATTCATACACTGCAAAAATTTCACCCTCTTGAGAATTTCACTCAGTCATGGTTCCACCTACAATAAATAAATTAAAAAAATCTTACCTCGATTTTTGTGCCCACTCCTGGTTCCTCCATGCCTGGGTACACTGAGAAAATGATGGGCTTATATAAAAAAAAGCTGGTGGACTTCACAAGGACTCCGTTGGGCGAAGTGGTTACGGATCCATTTATTATGGAGGAGGTCGGGTGGTCAAACCCCGCCCCCTCCCTTTTTTACATAACCAAATTTCTAAATAAAAAAGGTTAGGTTGGGCCCACCTTAGGCGGCCCACCCACCTTACTTGTCGCCGGCTCCAATGGGGTCCATATCCCTTCACGTGGCGTTGTTTGTTTTAATGGGGGTTGGGTTCGTGCCCCAAGGGCCGACCCACCACCCAAACTTCTGTGCAAAGTAATGGTGGTTCCGTGGTGTGGGGGGAGGGGCCGGGGTAGTGGCCCGCCCCTTCGTACATTATGCGTAGTTGATAAGGGTTGGGGTGGCGGGGTTGGTGGCCCACCACCCTTTTTTTTAAATATTTTTTTTGTTATAACAAACACTATGGCCATTTTTGAAAATCCTGATTTTAGGCTGAAGGTGACATTTTAATTAGGCAACTATTTTGCCTAGAATCTGGTTGGATTTGGCCAGATTTCTTCCGCCAGAAAAAGTCCAAATTGTGTCTCTTTTAATCCTACCTAGTCAGCAAAATTCAACCAAACTTTTGCTGACTCTATCTTCCTCATTCGAACTCGGATTGATGAACCGTTCGCACCACCACGGTCACGACGACAATATCTTTAACATGAACCTGGTTCGAGCAGGATCCAAACACTTTGATTTTCGAGCTTTCATAAGCCCTCTTTGTTCTATGTGTGTCTTTTTAGCTACCTGGATCAATCCTCCCCACTGAGGATCTTTTGGTCCTCCAAAAGCATGAAAAATAATCTACAACTTCTCTGTACCTTATCTTCATCACAAGCATCCTGAAAGGTCTCGCTTCCATCTCCTTCACCTTTGTTCTTCAGAGCCTTAAGCGATGAGCCGACACCTGCAACCTCTGCAACTTGTAGTACACTGCTTTGCAAATTACATGCTGAATTTACATGACCAACTAATTACCCAAGCATCCCACACTTGCCATAAGTTTATAACACATACTCGGTGGTCAAGTTTACATCGAAATGGAAATGATACCCTAGCTACTAAAACAAGGCCAACATATCACTGTTGCTCCAACAAGTGATGGAAAACACATCATCATTGCAACACATGATTTACAAAGATAAAGCCAAACACTATTTTTGCTTTTACAAGTGAGGGAAACACATCATCACTTTCACAGTTTATCATGCAAGTCAAAATAAGACCAGACATCATTGTTGTTGAACAAGTGATGGAAAACACATCATCACTTTTACATTTTAAAATGAAACAAATGATTTACAAAAGCACGAACATGACAAGATAACATATCTAGACACCAATTTTCACTTATCGCTGTGAATGGGTCATCCCCCTGTGGTGGTTTTGCTTGTTGAACAGTCGTTTCATCTGGTTCATGTACCGACACTTTGTCTTTAAGGCATTGCTCTAGATGGAGCCTCCAATATGTGGCTCTTTGAGGGTCATTTCTGTCGCAATGACTGCAATAGGTCTTCTTCCTCTAGATCTTCTTAACACGTTTCTTTGTCTGCTGTTGAGAGGGTTTTTCATGCCTCATCCTTTTGTGTGTTGCCATTCTTTTCCAACACTTAGAAAATGTATGGTTATGTAATCCACAAAAGGTACATGTTTTTCGATGCCATGTTTTACGTTCATCTTTAAAAACATGATTATAATCGAAATGAACACTCGAATGTCGAGATTGGTTATACTTTTCCTTGCCATCTCTGGTGTAATTATGGTGATGAGAGCTTGCCTCGACTCTTTCCTTGCCATGGGATGATGGGGATGTGTTCCCATCATTCTCTTTCCTTGACGATTTCAATGATGTCTCAGAAGCATCTGACACCTTCGAGAATTCTCCCTTGGTGTATCTCAAGCCTGCAAATTGAGGTCTCTGCACAACCTCCAATGGTTGAGTTATGCCTTGGTTATTAACACCAAGTTCTTTTTCCTCCTCGTGCCTCATCCTGGTAAGGAGCCTCATGTTTGTCCCTGTAATTGGGATCTCCAAATATCCAACAGAAATCATACTATGTGAAGATGAAACCGAAAGGAAATCAACATCTTTTACCTCCTCTGTCCATTTGGAAAGAACTGATGAGGGATGCTCATCATCTGTTGTTGGTGGTTCTCTAACTTTCTGGCACATTCCCCAACTTCCTTTTTGACATACCCAAGTTATGTTTGACACAGTAATTCCTCTACTTTGATGGGGTTGATAATGCCTTAGCCATTGGCGCCCAAGCCTTTTCCTTCATACCCCATTCTCTTCAACATTTTGGAGCCAATTCCTGTGGTATGATTTTCCAAAACAGCGAAATCATCATCAGGACACATACATGAATTCAGAGAATTACATTTTACCTCACATGTGTCATGCTGCAACTTTTCCAAGACCTCGTCCTTTGCTTGCAACTGTCGTAGCAAACTATGTTTCTCCTCTTTCTCTTCTTGTAGAAGCATTGTCAATTCAACGTTCTCTGTTTGAAGATTCTGGTTGTTGTGCTTCAGTGCTTCCAGGGCCTCTTCCATGTTTTGTAACTGAAGCTGCAATCGTTCCTTTTCCTATGTCTTTTTTTGTAGAGTTTCATACATTATTTCCACCCTTTTGAAAATTTTGAGCATTTTTTTTAAAGAACATAAATGAATACATGTGTATGCTACAAAGAAGAGGAACATATCCCAATGGGGTCCATATCCCTTCACGTGGTGTTATTTGTTTTAATGGGGGTTGGGTTCGTGCCCCAAGGGCCGGCCCACCACCCAAACTTTTGTGTGGAGTAATGGCAGTTTCGTGGTGTGGGGGGAGGGGCCGGGGGTAGTGGCCTGCTCCTCCGTGTTGGGTGTGGAGCATGATTATTTAGAGGTCTTTGTTTCAGCTGGATGTATACCCCAGGAAGTTTGTACACCCCTCCAGGCGGGGGGGACTTGTCCCCCCCGCGGGGGTCTGGGGGGGGGGGCGATCCCCCCCGGTTGAGGGGTCCGGGGGCCACGGTTCCCCAACGGGTTTTTCGAGGCAGTGCCCCTGAAGCTAAAAACAGATGTAAAATTGCCTTGTAAAAGTATAGTAATTTCTAGTCAATCTAGGCCGTTCATTAGGCAGATGATCTGACGGTAGAACTTATGTTTAGTTTAGGGTTTTTTGCCTTAGAAGGCAACCCCTTTCTTTATATGAGGGCATTGTATTAAGGTTGTGATATAGATGTGTATTCTGTACATTATGCATAGTTAATAAGGGTTGGGGTGGCAGGGTTGGTGGCCTGCCACCCTTTTTTTAATATTTTTTTTGTTATAACAAACACTATGGCCATTTTGAAAATCCTGATTTTAGGCCGAAGGGGACATTTTAACTAGGCGATAATTTCGCCTGGAATCTAGCTGGATTCCGTCCATCTGATAAAGTCCAAATTGTGTCTCTTTTAATCCTGCCTAGTCAGCAAAAGTCAACCAAACTATGACTGCCTCTATCTTCCTCATCTGGACTCGGATTGACGAACTGTTTGCACCACCATGATCATGGCGACGAGATCTTTAACATGAACCCGGTTCGAGCATAATCCCTCATACACCTCTCGGCGACACGAACCTGATGGCACATTTAGTTTCCTGATCTGAGCAGCCGATTTGCAGAGGTCCCAGAGGATGGAATCTTTGAGGAATCTAGGGGGAATCTAAAAGATTTCTTGAGCCCCAGATTTTCATTTTCTCAGAATTCATAAATTTTACAGTCGATTTTGCACTATTTGACGCCACAAATCTGATGGTGTGTTCAGATTTTCCATTTTCTCATTTCATTTTTCGACCACTTTTCTAAGTGGAGTGTAGGTGTCAGCATTCATGTGCGAGCAGCCATTTCCATGAGATTCGATTCTGTGAGATCGATGGTATGAACAACTTCAACAACTTGACATCCTTTTCTTCAGATGGCCCCAGGATGTGAGGTATGTGCAGTGTGTTCATGTACTTCTTTTTCTATGCATTGTATTGCACTGATCCCTGTTTGATGTTTGATGAGGGATCTTGTTTCTTACTTGTTTTCATGATTCTTGTTTGATGTGATGAAGAATCATTTGTCAGATGTACTTGTTGTTATGATTCATCATGTTTTGTTTGAGATCCCTTTGTCGTCATGTTGACGGGATACTCACGTGTCACCATTTATGTTTGCATTGAGATCCCTTTTATGCCATGTTGGTGGGATGCTCATTATCATCATGCATGAGTTTATGTCATACTGATAGGAGTCCTTTTGACTGAGAGTCCCTATAGCGGAACATCTCTTGGAGCCACTCCTGCGTGAGGGCATTTTCCTTGTATGATAGTGACATCACCTCTTATGTACATCATGACTATTGAAAATACTTAATGCAGTAGCCTACACCATCTTGACACCAGGGCCCAGAGACGTTGTCCCTCCTCGACAAACTCTGTTATCAATGGCTTATGTTTTCTTGTGTTGATGAATGTCATGTTCCTCTTCTTTACAACATGCACATGTATTCATTTATGTTCTTTAACTTGCATTTCCCCAAGTGTAGGGGGATCCCATTTACTCCTAAGATTGTAATGATCATTCTGATTTTGGGGATGCTTCTCGGTGTTCATCTTCGACATTACTTGTGAGCACTGATATGCATTAACCACATGCCCAGAACTTGATGTTTCATTAGGTGCAGCCTCTTCATCATCGTCAGTATCTTCAGGTTGCTCCTACATATTGCTTTCCACATCGAGTGTATGACTGCAGACAGAGCTAACGACTCACTTCCAATCCAGACAAGAGTTCTCGGGTGATGTTCTTTGTGGAAGGAACATAACTTAGGATCCACGCACTGTTCGAGTTGGAACATAGGCTTTTGCATAGTTTTTGAAGTGAACCGATTGCTTCTTGATGGGATGCTCGATGAGATGTTTGCCTGTCTCTGTCTAGGCGGATGGTTGCTTGCAAATATGTCCATTTTCCGTTGCTTGAGCTCGGACACTTCCGTGGTCAAGTTCTTGACAAGGAGAGTGAGGGTCTTAATATCGGTTGCTTCCTTGTCTCTGCCATTGCTCGCCATTGCTTGGGGCTTCTTGCTTGCAACCTTGGAGTCCTTCATTGATTCGTCATCCTTGATTACTTCGATCGCGCGTAGGTTTTTCTCAACAGTAATAGCCTCTTCACAACTTTCCAAGAGTGTTAGTTTCACAGCTCGCTTGACAAACTGCGCAATGCTGGTTGGCAGTGCGGACATGTAGTAATCAATAGTGATGGAGTCATGAGGTTTAATGTATGCTGCAAAATTGTTTAGAATATGTGTAAACCTTTGGTTGAAGTATTTTACTTTTTATTTTCCCTCCATCTTGAGGCTTCCCAACTCTTTGAGTAGAATGGTTGGGGTTTTTCATCAGCGAACTTCTCAAGGAACATGCATTTGAATGCACCCCAGTTCTGTATAGAGTTCAGTGGAAGGTTGTGATACCATGCAGCTACGCAACCATTCAAGGTACATGGGAACAATCTACATGCTACGTCGTCAAACTGTACCTCAAGGGTATGTAGTTGTAGGTAAAAATTGTCTAAGTGGTCTTTCGCCTTCACCATACTATGAGGGTTGAACTTGATGTTCATTCTCCCCACTCACTTGGGCATCTTGTGCAGAACAACCGGGAGAGCCAATGGTCCCTAAGTCATCCATTCAAGATTTGGGTCAACCATCTCTTCTTCCTCTTCTCCCTCTTCCTCTCCTTCAGAGTCTGATGGTTCCAGCTCTGAGACTGTCGTTCTGCCTCCTCCGCTACCTTGCCCCCCTCCTCCTGTACTAGAGTCTGATCCCAATATCACAAGAGTGTCTTGTTCACCTTGCCGAAATATTGGAGGTTCCTCTCTATCTTCAATAGCTTCTGCCAAACCTTCAAGTGTGGCAAGGACTGCTTCTTCCACCGATGATACAACAACTCCTGTGGGAGTGGATTTTGACTTCCTTGATGCGTATGTAAGATGTTGTATGCTTGGGATTAGTCCAACCTCTTGGGTGAACTGGCGAGTGATGGGACGGACAGAGCGAAGTTGATGATACAGAATCTCGTGTTCAATCTTGGTAGGTGAGGAGTAACCAACTGCAGAGTCGCGTGTAGGTGAGAGGGAGTGCGAGTCACTGCCTTAACCAGATGGTTGATGAATGAGTGTGAGGGGATTTTCAACCATATACAAATGGCTACCCTCCTTCTAGTGCCATAAATGTTGATGGTGCTAGACCCACCAACATTCAGGGCATCACCCCAGTATGAAGTCCCAACTAGACCTCACACCATTTGGTGTGGGAGTCTAATCTGGTATGATGGCCCGATTACCATTGTCTTAAGGATTTGCCTCAACTCTTGCTTGTCAACACATGAGAGTGGTCTACTTTGCGTTCGAGAAGTGAAGTTCGTGTGCCTTGTGAATGCTAGTGTACTTGTGTCAATGGTTCTTTCAATGTGAGGGGGGAGGGTGAGGGTGAGTCCTAAGTTGGTTGGGATAAAGTCCCATCTCGGTTAGGAACACACAACACAATAGGACATGCAAAGCTTCCAGAGGAGCAGTCCACACGGATGCGGCAGTCACAATACACAAGGTAAGATAACACGTATAACATCAACGGATGAGTCTGAACGAGTGCAACAATTGTTACAACAAGCTTTATGTGAAAGGTCTGTATGATGTCCAGGGAGATAGCCACCAAGGGCGAGACAACATTAACAGAATATACAATACATTTCCATTAATAGATTGTGTATTACAACAAGTGAAATGGTTCAAGTGTTCAACACAGGTTAAAGAAACATGCATTACAAGTATTCAAGATTAGTCTTACAACAGTTACAATACATGTGTGGAAACATGCTAACTTGTTAGCAAGCTTCTGAATTAAGCGGAAGTTCCAAGATACATCGTTACACCATACATCACTAACCCCGTGAGCGAGGCGTTGAAGCCACTACTTACTCCTCAAAGAAAAGATTACAGACTCTCTTGGCTATGTGGGAGGAGCTGAGGTGAAAAGTCCTTTCCATGTACAAATGAGGGGGTATTTATAGCCAAGGGTGAAACTGACCCTTGTGGCTATTCGACTACTCTCATGACTATTCGACTTCCACGACTTTTCGACTTTACATGACTCTTTGTACAACAAGTGGGTCTCTTGGACTTCCACATTACATTACATTGATTTGACAACATGGCCCATAGTGGAGATGTGGATAACATGACTCATGACATGACTTGACATCACAGTGCTCGTACATTCATGCTGCTGCTGAAGTGCATGTCAAGTTGCAGTGTTGTTGGGTGATGGATGTCTTCATTATGTATCACAGCTTGACCTCCACATGGAAAAGTGCACGGAGTCTTCGATGTTCGTTGGTTCACTTGATGTTGCTTTGGCACATTGCTCCTTGCTTGCATGTTGGAAGGCTTGACAGGTTCATCTGTTCGCGAAAGGTGCATGTTCTTATATTTGTTCGTCCGTGAGCACATCTTGTATGTTTGCTCTGTTCATCCATCCGCGAACACATATTTGCATGATTATCTGTTTGTGAGCACATCTCTTCACATGCATCATTCGTTCATCTGTTGGTGAACCTGTCCTTCTGCATGTGCTCCCTTCATTCATCCCTTTCATTGTCGTGCCATGTTTGTTAGTGTACTTGTGCCTACAGTCATTCATGATGAGATGACATCAAATCCAAAAAACCTCCTAGTCTACCATGACACATGATCATTTCGGATGTAGGTGACCAGGAGAGGCAGCAAGGTTGCAAATTGGGATGATGGCTCTAGGCACTATTTATGAAACTGCGCAAGAGACACTTAGTGATGAAGATGGTCAATCCAAGTGACAGTGACTGTCTGTGAGGTCCGGCTCGACTAGAAGGAAAAATTGCGCAAATTTTGGGAGGGACATTCCAGGCTACAAGAAGTTTAAGTAAGCAGGATCTATGCAGTTTTTGAAACGAGTGGGCAATAGGGGCTGGAAAGCAAAATTTGTGCAATTTTATGGAGGAACAAGCTGGGCTAAAAGGAGGATCGGCAGGAAGAAATTGTGCAGCTTTTTGGGAGGAACTGGCCAGGAGCCTAGGAGTCAAAACTGTGAAATTCCTAGAGGGAACTAGCATTTGGCTATTGCGTCAATGGCAGCATAAACTACATAATTCCCAAGGGGAATAGGCAGTAAGCTGCGAGGTGATTGGCAACAAAAATTGCAGAATTCCTAGAGGGAACTAGCAGTCTGCTGCTAGGAGACGTTGATGAAGAAAACTACACTGAGGCTGGTAGGATGGCCTGCTGATCCCCTTTGTGTAGTTTCTGAGTGGAGCAAACTATTTTCTAGCAGAAGACTTGCTCATGAAAATTGTGCAATTTCCTAGATGAGTAGCTGGTCGACTGTCGGGAGGAATGATTAGGAAATTTGTGCAGTTTTCTGAGGGAGACAGGGATGGGCACTTGGTGTCTGTTCAACTTATCTGCACAATTTCCTAAGTTCGTAGAGCAGGCTAGGTCAATAGCCTCTGTGCAAATTTTTAGGGGAGTCAGTCCCAGGGTGGCTGCCGGGTCTGACTGTCTGGGTGGTCAGCATGAAAGCTGATTGGATTTCTTGCGATCAACGCAGCTTGGAAAGACTCGCTTGGTGCTTCTACGCTGTTCTGGGTGACAATTGATCGAGTTGATGGTCTGGCTTCTATAGGGGAGTCCAATTGTCAGAACTTCAGCAGAATGACTAAGCGTGTGAACAATCGAAAGATGCATAGGTGATCGTGCAAACACACACTCACATGACTCGATGATGAAATGACTCAAAACATCTAGACACACATGTTCAACATCACTGACCAACAGTGCAAGTGACAAGCGTGACACTCGTGATTGATCATTGATCGACCATGACAACGCTTGTGCGATAGTGAATGTGACTCCGTGTGTGAGTGCAACAGATGATTTAATAGTGAACACAACAAGTACACATGAAATGAAGACCTTGATCATAACTAGAACATGGTCGCAAGCATGAGTTAGGCACCAACATGCAGAAACTTGGGTGGAATGAACAAGCAAGGCGGATGCAAAGACTCCCATGGGCTCACAGAGTGAACCTAAGGGTGCACAATCATCAAGCAAAACTCCCAAGGGAGGTTTCAAAATTGGGTGGAGGCCAAAATTTTGTATGGTGGCTATAGCTGCTACAACATATACTAGGGAGCATCATTTCAGACAGGGATGCAATATTTCTCAGTGCATTCTGGACTACATTGTGGCAGAAGATGGACACGAAGTTGAAGAGATCTTCAACATTCCATCCACAGACAGATGGGTAGACAGAAGCAATCAATAGGGCTTTGGTCCAAGTTCTGAGGGGTTACCACCAAAAACATCTAAAGACCTGGGATGAAAATATGGTATATATACAACATTCTTATAACAGAGCGGTCCTCACTTCTACAGGAAAGTCCCAATTTGAAACTTGTTTTGGATATTTTCCACCTTCACCTTTGGATATTGCATATGGGCAACAAGGAGGAGTGAGGGAAGACATTATAGGAGATGCTTTGAGGTGTGAGTTTTGCTTAGAGAAGATCAGGATAATCCATCTACAGGTATAGGAAACACTGCAAAAGTCATAGGTGAAGTATAAGGCCAGGCATGATCAACACATTGTTGGGTGTGGAGCTTGATTATCTTCTTTATTCAGAGGTGTCGTTGCATTGGACCCCAGTTCGTAATGGGGAAGAAACGCTGGTCATTTGTTCATCGTCAGGGGGGCGACGATTTTTATGAACCCCCCTTGGCGGGGGTTCGGTCGCAGTGCCCCCGAAGCTAAAAATAGATGTAAAACTGCCTTGTAAAATATTGTAATTTCGTAATTAATATGAGTCGTTCATTAGGGAGATGATCTTACGGTAGAAGTTATGTTTAATTTAAGGTTTTTCCCCTAGAAGGAAACCCCTCGCTATATTTGAGGGAATTGTATTGCAGCTATATATATGTGTATTCCGAGCAAGAAAGAGAGAGGAGATTGTGTGAGAGCGAAGAGGAAATTACAACAGATTTGATCTAGGTTGTATCTCTTCATTTTGTTGGATACTATAAAAGGAAGGGCTGGTTTTTTGACCATAGACGTAGGCCAAATTAGGTGGAGCACATATATCTGTGTCTCACTTATTTTATGTGTTTTTTGTGTTTATATTTTTGCAATATTTTATGTGTTCCATTTCTTTGTAATATATAATTTTCTAACAACTGGTATCAAAGCTGAAGGTCTATTTGGCTGATAAACTTGTAAGAGAGAAGGGTTCTTGATTTGAGTGGGAGAAATGGCGAAAGATGGTAGGTTTAGGGTCAAAAAATTTAACAACCAAAACTACTAGTTGTGGAAGATGCAGATGGAAGATTATATGTATCATAAAGATATATACCTACCATTGAGTGGAAAGACAAAGAAATCAACGAGTATGATAGACACAGAATGGAATATTCTCAACTGAAAGGCACTTGGAACAATATGGTTGTGCCTAGCGGTGTCGGTAGCTTTTAATATTTCAAAGGAAATGACAATAGAGGGTTTAATGTCGGCATTGGCCAAACTATATGAAAAACCCTTGGCCTCAAATGAGATATTCCTTATGAAGCGTTTATTTAATATGAAAGTGTCAGAAGGTGGATTTGTTGCTGATCATTTAGATGAGTTTAATATGGTTACCAGCAAGTTAAGTTTTGTAGGGGTAACTTTTGGCGATGAAGTTAGGGCTTTGTTATTTATGCGCTCATTGCCAGAAAATTGGAATGGTTTAGTTATGGCCAGTACTAACTCTGTCTTTGGATCTAGTACTTTTAAAGTTTGATGATGTTGTCGGTGAAATCCTTAGTGAGGAAATGCGATGGAAAAGATCTGGTGAGAAATCAAGTAATGCTTTGACTACAGAGACTAGGGGAAGAAAAATGGAAAGAGTAAAGAGCCCAAGATATCGTAGTAAGTCAAGGAAAACAAGATTCAAGTCCAGACCGGGGATAGTGTGTTGGAAATGCGGGAAGAAAGGACACCTGAAGAAAGACTGTAAATCTCAGAAGGTAAAAGAAGGAGAAACACAATAAGAAAACAACCATGAAGTGAATGCGACAGGTGATGTGTTGCATGATGCTTTGATTCTTTGATTACAAAATAGTATTGATGCCTGGGTGGTAGATTCAGGGACCTCATTCCATGCCACACCTAATAGGAAATATTTTCATGATTATGTTCAAGGAGATTTTTGGCAGGTCCGTTTGGGTGATGATAAAACCCTGTAAAATCATTGGAATGAGTAAATTTTCCATAAAACAATGGAAACCAATGGTTATTGAAGGAGGTAAGGCATGTTCTAGATTTGAAGAAAAATCTAATTTCAATAGGGCGGTTGGGAGGTGAAGGTTGTGCAACTACTTTTACAAATAAAACTTCGAGGGTCACTAAAGGAGTCATGGTAATAGAAACCAGAAAAATTTGATTTAATGTATTCAAAATAAATTTGATGTATTTGATACTTTCAAGAAATGGAAAGCTTTGGTTGAAAATGAGACAGGAAAAAGGTTAAAGTGTCTTAGATTAGACAATGGAGGTGAATATTGCAGCAAATATTTTGATAAGTACTGCCCAGAGCATGGAATTCACAGAGAGAAGACAGTTCCAGGAACACCACAAGAAAATGGTGTGTTAGAAAGGATGAATAGGAAAATCATGGAGCGCGCAAGGTGCATGAGATTGCATGCAGTATTATCTTTACAATTTTGGGAAAATGTTGTAGATACTGTTGTTTATCTAAAAAACATAGGACCTTCAAGTTCCTTGGATGGAGGTATCCCAGAGGAGGCGTGGACAGGTAAAAAGGTAAACTACTCTTTTTTAAAGACTTTTGGTTGTGAAGCCTTTGTCCACATTAATAAAGAAAATCCAACAAAGTTTGAGGCGAAATCTGAGAAATGTACCTTTATTGGATATGGTGTTAATGATTTTGGTTATCACTTATATGATTATGAAAATCACAAAATCATTAGGAGCAGAGATGTCATATTCATTGAAAATGTTTTGTATAAGAATAGATGTAGGAAAAGAAACATGAAAAAGAAAACAAAGAATACACAGTGCTTGATGAGATCACATAAAAAGTAAAGGTGCCTGAAAATCATAATGATCAACAACTAGAACAACAACATGAACCTCAAACACCTGAAAGTGGTGTTAGAGGATCTACCACGATAAGTAGACCCCCTGAACGATACTCTCCTTCATTATATTATGTATTTTTGACTGATTCTGGTGAACCAGAATGTTATGAAGAAGCAGTGCAGGTAGAAACCAGGAAGAAGTGGGAGCTAGCCATGAAATAAGAGATGGACTCCTTAGTACATAACAAAAATTGGGACTTAGTCAGGTTGCAGGTAGAACAAAATTTCATAATAAAAGGGTTTATGAGTTGAAGGAAGAAGATGGAGGTAGAAAAAGGTATAAAGCTAGACTTGTGGTGAAGGGGTTTGCACAGAAAAAAGGTATAGATGTTGATGAGATATTTTTTTCTGTTGTTAAAATGACTTCAACCATAACTATTTTAAGTTTAGTAGCAGTGGAATATTTGCATCTTGAGCAATTAGATGTAAAGAAAACCTATCTCTATGGGGATTTGGAGGAAGAGATATCTATGCAATAGCCACAAGGATATGAGGTCAAAGGGAAGGAGAAACTAGTGTGTAGGTTGAAGAAAAGCTTGTATGGCTTAAAACAGGCTCCAAGGTAGTGGTATCTAAAATTTGATAGATTTATGTCTGAACAAGATTATACTAGATGCCACTCTTATCATTGTGTTTATCTCAAAAGGAAAAATTATGGTAGCTATATTATATTATTATTACATGTAGATGACATGCTTCTTGCATGGTCTAACATGCAGGAAATAAATGTGCTCAAAGGAGAATTGGAAAATTCATTTGCAATGAAAGATTTGGGTGCTGCAAAACAAATCCATGGTATGAGAATAACCAGAGACAGGAAAAACTGCAAATTAACATTGTCTCAAAGTGAGTACATACAAAAGGTGTTGAAAATATTTAATATGTAGAATGCAAAACCAGTTAGCAGACCTTTGGCTAGCCATTTCAAACTAAGTAAGGAGATGTGTCCCAAGACTCAAGAAGAGATGGATTATATGTCTAAATTCCATATGCATCAACAATTGGAAGCTTAATGTATGCAATGGTCTGCACAAGGCCTGATATTGCACATGCAGTGGGAGTTGTAAGCAGGTACATGAACAATCCAGGAAAATAACATTGGATGGCAGTGAAGTGGATTCTTAGGTATTTGAGAGGTACCACATATCAAGCATTATGATTTGGTGGTTCAAACATTGCTCTACAGGGATATGTTGATGCAAATATGGCAAATGATAGAGATAACATGAGGAGCATAACAGGGTATGTGTTTACTGTAGGTGGAACAATTATCAGCTGGGTTTTAAAATTGCAGAATGTTGTTGCACTCTCAATGACAGATTCAGAGTATGTTGTTGCTATAGAGGCTAGTAAAGAAATGATTTGGTTACAAAGGTTTTCAGATGAATTGGGTAAGAAACAAGAGTTGGGAGGGTTATACAATGACAACCAGAGTGCCATTCATCTTGAAAAGAACTCAACATTTCATTCCAAGACTAAACATATACAACTCAAGTACCACTTCATACAGTTAGTGTTGGAAGATGGAAAGTTGAAGCTGGAAACGATACACACTAGCCAAAATCTTGCATATATGTTAACAAAAGTTGTAACTAGGGAGAAACTGAGATTTTTCTTAGTTTAATTGGTCTTCAAGTATGATGATGAAGATGAGAAACAACGAGGTCCAAAGTGGAGTCATTGTCTAGCAAATGAAGCAACTATGGAGTTGATATAATCAGTCTCCAAGTGGGAGATTGTTGGGTGTGGAGTCTGATTATATTCTTTATTTAGAGGTATCGCTACATTGGACCCCAGTTCGTAATGGGGAGGCAACGCTGCCCATTTGTTCGCTGCTAGGGGGGAAACAACGATTTTTATGAGCCCCCCCAGTAGGGGTTCAGGGGCAATGCCGCCGAAGCTAAAAATAGATGTAAAATTGCCTTGTAAAATATTGTAATTTCGTAGTCAATTTGAGCCGTTCATTAGGCGGATGATCTGACAGTAGAAGCTATGTTTAATTTAGGTTTTTTTCCCTAGAAGGCAACCCCTTGCTATATATGAGGAATTGTATTGTAGTTATGTATATATGTATTTTGAGCGAGAAAGAGAGAGGAGATTCTATGAGAACGAATAAGAAATTACAACAGATTTGCTTGTAGGTTGTATCTCTTCATTTTGCTGGATAATATAAAAGGAAGGACTGGATGTTTCTCCATGGATGTAGGCCAAACTGGGTGAACCACGTATTTCTCTACCTCTCTTGTTTTATGCGTTTTCAGTGTTTATATTTATGCAATATTTTATGTGTTCCATTTCTATGTCATATATCATTTTCTAACACATAGAACAAAGAAATCATTCAAGGTGGGAGATAGAGTATGGCTATAGTTGAACAAGGAAAGGCTGCAGAGGCCTGGTAAGAAAATCAAGGCTCTAAGGTATGGTCCCTTTGAGATACTAGAAAAGGTGGGTGATAATGCCTATCGACTCATTTTACCACCATATATGTGCATTTACTCAGTTTTAAATGTAGAGAATTTGAAACTCTATGAGCCTTCTGTTATCACTCAGGTTGTTCCCTAAAGTTGTAAGAAAGGGAATACGGCCAAGGTAACCACAGAACAATCTTTTAGATGCAGATTCTATCCCATTTGCATCCAGAGAGGGCTCTCTCTTTATGATTTAGCTTTTTTTTTAAGTGTGTTAGGCTAGTTATGAAGTACAAGGGTTTTGTTTTGAGTTTTGGTTGGAGGGATGGGGATTCAATAGAACAGTGAGGTAAAACTGAAACATTTCAGTCCATTGGGCATGATGGAGTCAAAGGAGAAAGCTTGCTAGATCAGGTTTCTTAACAAAGGAGGTATCACAAAGCAAGGTACTCAAATATGGAACAATTTAAAGGCTGGAATTAGATGGAATGAAGCCAAAGGGTGAAGGGCAATTAAGAATCCTTCATCATGTTGATAGAGGGAAAATGACTGACTACTACTAGGGAGCAATTAAGAATTCCTTAGCAAATATTCAAGATGAAAGAATCAGGGGAAACAGGAGCAACTAAGAATTCATTGTTTATGCTAATTCTGAAGAAAACATTAATAATAACAAAGACTGAACACAGAGTGCAATCAAGCAAATTATGAGTTATTGTTTTTCTCTATTATTTAGATCATGAAACATAGATGATAATCAACATAGAAACTATAAAACACAAGTTAGAAGGGACTTATTGATCCATAAGATGATTCAAGAATTCTGTAAAATGGTCCTCAGCATCAATTCCTCATTCAGTAAGCCAAACAAAAATGGTTGCAACAACCTTTTTTATTCCAAAAACTTCAGAATTACAGCAAAGTCTAAGAATGCTTCCCAATCAACCAACCAACCCCTAAAACCTCATTTGGGGAAGTATTTATACAAAAATTTCAAGATATCATACAAAATATCTGATAGAAATAATATCTGCTGAAAAATAATGCTTCTTTTACATAGATAGAGACACACAGTCTCGAAAACAGGGAGACAATAAATAGATGCAATAAATTCATGTTGCGTTGGTTCTTTCGTCTTTATGAGATGTACTGGAGGTAGGTGCTGCAAGTCGGTTCACGACTGTCTGCTATTGATCCTCTGTGCTGGTTATTTTGCCTCGGCTGGGCTTTCTTTAACTCTGATGTGATACGCTCTGACCCGTATGACCGTGATTCATTTATGTTCTCCACATTATAGTAGATGGTGCAAAATTTTGATTTGACCAAAGATAAGTTTATAGGATCTCTAGCATGCTCTGCCACCACTCCAGTCCTGGTAATTTATGTCTCTGCAGCTTCCTCAGAGTTTCATTAGCCTCTGTGTACCTGAAGAAATTAGGTGGGATGGTGAACAGATGCTTTACCTCATGCTCTATGTAGAACAAATTTTCCAGGCTGTCATAAAGGGTTTGGCCAGATGGAAGTGCCTTCTCTCCTGAAGTGCTTGAAGATGCATTAGCTTGATTAGTAGCATATGTATTGAATTTACGTACATAGTCCTTGTGCTTCATCAGAAGATCATTACTTCCCAAAGGACTTGGAAAACCTTTTTGATGCAGGACTGTAAACTTTTCTGTGAAAGAATCAATCTCTACCTGCATGTCCTGGCATCTTCTGTCCAAGTTTTGCATTAGAGTTCTCATGGTTAGAACTCTCTTGATGTCCAGAATGGTACCTGTTATGTCTCTAATATCCAGTGCTTCCAGTTCTTCACTGGTCTTGGTATTCAAAAAATGTATTATCCTGTTAGCTTGCTCATGCATCTGTCCCAATAAGGCTCTTGTTTTCTAAATTTCCACTTGGACCAGTCCTATCAAATCAATTTGTTCATAAACGGTTTGAATAGACCTCCACACATCACTAAGGGATTGAGTGATGTTGGTCCACAAAATTCCTCTGATTTCTGCCAGAGGCTTGTCCAGAGAGAGGTCATTTTCTAAGGCTCTTATGTTTTTCTCCAATGTTTTAACCTCCCTTGTCTTCTCTGCCACATTCATCTTAGATTTATCATAACTCTGTTCTACTTTTGCCAATTTTTCTTTGACTTGCTTCAACTCTGACACTTGGAGTTTTAATTCCTCCATGGATTTTATTAATTGCTCTGTGCTCATACCTATACTGCTGCCTGGTGCTGTTGTTGTTGCTGTTGATGTTGCTCTTGTGATGACCTCTGCTGTTGATGCCGGGACAGTGGGAGGCACTGCTGTTATAAGTGTGGAGGGGGCAGTAGTGACTGTTGGGACTACTTCAGGTGGCTGGGAGGTCGACTCTCCCTGCTTTTCTTGTAGAGCTTTCTCCAATGCCTGCTCTGTCTCACTTAATCTCTCATTCAGTCTCATGAGTAGGTCCATCATGTCCTCTTCAGATTTCTGTTGTACAAAATCTGTAGTTTGTGGATGCATAGAAGGAGGCATTTTGAGCTTTTTTCTCAATGCAACGATGTCCTCTTCTTTCTTTCTCATTAGTGCCTTTATGTCTTTGGCATCTTTGGGATCATGCCCTAATTCAATGATAATTTCTTCCAAGGATTTGATCATGTTGTCCTTTGCTAGAGAAGAAGCCTTCTCTAAATCTAACTGAGCAGAGGTATGATTCAAGGAGTTTTGCAATTTATGAGCTAACATAGCCTTATCAGCTAATGTGGAGTATACCATTTCTCCAGTCTGTTTATGCAGCTCAATCTGGTCTATTGGATGAATGTCCTTGGCCAAGACTTCCAGATTTGTCCTGATGTAATCAGCTGCTGATTGTGGTTGCTGCACCTTGGCCTTGAAATAGCTCACAATCATCTTTCCTTCCTTAATGTCATATGCTGGAATTAATCTTTGCTGCTTTGTGGGGGCCATCTTAAGATATTGGTTGTAAATCTGCAGCCTTAGTGGGTCATTTCTAGCCTTTATCTCTGTGAATGTTCTCTTGATGTCAGGGGTCTGCTTACCTAGTGGCCTAGTGGATGAAACTTCCACACTATGTTGCCTTTCTAGCTCCTGCTTGTGTGAGCTAGTTGATGTTTCCACCATCGGGGATGTCTACTGGTTGGCTCTCTTTTCACCTTTTAAACTTTTAGTTGTTTCTTCAAAGATTTCCTCCTCTAACAGAGGATTGAGTCTTTGCCTCTTTTCTCTTGGTTGTTCTGCAGGTCCACTGATGGGTGTGGCCTCTTCTTTGGATATTTTCTTGCCTTTTTCCTCATTCAGAGGAGTTTGCAATGTAGGAATCTCTGGTGCTTTAGTTTGGACTGGAGGAATTTGCCTCTGATGATCAGTCATTGCTTCCTGCTCTGTGCCTGCCACCTCCTTGCCCTTAGAAGACCCTGTAGCTGGTGTGTTGGTTTCTTGTACAGGATACTGTGAAGTTCCAGTAGAGGATGTACCCACTTTGGTTTGCTGAGGTAGCTTGAAAGATACCTGTACAAAAGAGTCGAGGTCAAGGGTCTTTTCAAGATCTTTCATAGCCTGTTCCATCTTTTCTTGCTGAGTAAGTTCTTCTATTAATGTACCCTCTACCCACTCATCCTGATTAGCAAATTGTTCTACTTCAGGGATCCTATGATGTATGTAAGCTGATAGCCTGTTTCTTACTTTTCTGTGACTTATAAAGCTATTCAGGTCATATGGCACCAACCAGAAACTTTTCTTCAATATAAGGTCTTCCCCTAATATCTTACCAGCATCTTCCCATGCCTCTCTCTTGTTAATGATTAAAGGGCCTAGTTGGTTTCTTATTCTGAGCTGAGCCTTTTTCTTTACATCGCAAAAGTGAGTTAAATCTGCATTGGTAAGTTGCCTGAAATACTCCAGTGCAAATAGCCTCATAGGCCCATATTTGGGCAACTTGTAAGGGCACAGTTCACAACCATATATTCTGATTTCAGTGTGATTCTAGTAGAGGTACCAGTCACCTATTCTGTAGTTTTTTGGAGAGCTGTAAAATCTTCTTTATATCACTAGAGAGTCTAGGAGGAGGAGCTTTTACCAATAGAGTGGAGGCTGGATGTACAAACAAGTCAATGAATTCACAATAGGTGTAAGGGAAAGCATGGACTTCGTGAAAAACTGAGGTCCAAAAGATCACAGACCTCTGCTCTCCTTTAGAATCTAATTTCCTGATGGGAAATTGAAAGCTGTTTGGCTGATAGTATAACAAAAGGTGGTATATGAATGAGGTGTACTTGAAGACTCCTTCCCTATCTAGATTTATGAATTGCTCATTGATTTTATTCGCAATGAAAGAGGCATAATCATATTTGACAGCAGGGGTCTGTCCTGGAGTAAACATTGACATCATAAATAAGATGGTCTCATCAATATATTCACTGGTTTTGAATCCCAAGATATAGGATATCATGTCAAGAACAAGCCTACCAGTTTCAGTGAACCAGGAATGCACATAGGGAGGTGGGTATTGGGGCTGGCAATCTAGCTTCATGAATAATTTAGCAATCCGGGTTATTTCTGCACTGGGCAATTGAGAGCCTTGCTCAAGCAAAAATCCCATGGAAAGAGGAGCAAGGGGCTGAGCTGGATGGAAGTGTAACATTTCATTGATAGACTCAACAGTTATGTAGAAAAGAATAGTTTGTGATGGAGTCATAACTGCTTTACTGACAGGGTCATAGTTTGCACAGCATTGGTGAATAATATCTGGGAACACATTAACTGAGGGAAGGTAATATCTGGGGAGATTAGACTCCCATATTCCAAGGATATCAGAGTTACTCAGATGACTATTTCTAATTCTGCAAAATACCTGGAGATGGTTCATATCACCAGATAACTCGTTAATTTGAAAATCTCTGTTAGCCAAGGGCAACCAGTTCTAGTCTTTGTGAGGTGCATTGAGGGGTGCGACATTGAGGGCCGTAGGAGCTTTCGTGTTCAGTTTACTGTGTTTTTAAACTGGAGGTTGAGTTTTTGTGGAAAAATGGGCGAAAGAGCAGTTTGGGTGTCTTTTCTGAGAGTTATGGACTGAATTTAGCTTGAATTCGACTCTCTGGGTAAAATTCACAGAGGCAAAATGAAATTATAGGTTCGGGAGGTGAATTGGGGAAAATACCTGTTTTTTAGAGGCGAATAGTGCAATTGCAGGTTGACCGACGAGCTGCGGAGCAGGATGCTGGACTTTGCTTGGTCGGGTGGCGAACTGTATGCTCGAGCAGTTGCTTGGACGTTGTTTGCATGAAACAGTTTCATAGAGAAAAACAAATGAAAATGGGCGAAAGTGACATTTTCCCGATTTTTTTAACCAAATTTGGCTTTCGCGGAGCTTTTTGGCGCTTTTTGGTCGGATGATGTCATCGGGATGTGACGTTTTGTTGTGACGCGGGGTACGGGAGGATGATGTGGCGGTGACATGGCGATGACGTCAGCGGGACGACGGTAAGTGGTATTGGCCCGCACCACTTATCGGCTCAAGCGGTTTTGGTGGGGAGGGCCGCGAGCATGGCGGGAGGGCGTTGCGTGTCCCTGGTACGGCAGTAATACCTAGGCCCCCCAGAAGTTAACGGTCAGGTGGAAGGGGGTGTGCGATATGATTGTGAGCCGTCCGATGAGCGGGTGTCAATCAGACGGTTGGCGCTCATTAGAGGTGACTCAGGGTTACGGCGCGGGGGCCTAATATATAATAAATGTTAATTTAAATATATCGGGGGCAATTTGATTGGCTACGGGGTGATTAGACTGTTAATTAGCCAGATGTTAATTAACTTTCAACATTTGCACACGGGGAGGGTTTAGTTAGGCTATTAATTAACCCGAGTGGTTTATTAATCTCGAGGTAGTGCCGATAGGGTTATTCACAAGGTTTCGGATAAACCTTGAATCCCTTGTAAAACATTGACATATGGCTATAATTTAGCCAGGGGTGGGGATAATAAAATTTGGGGTTTTTATTGTATAGATATATTAATACGGGGGAAGGGAATGTATAAGGGATTTAATACTTATCATGTTAATAGTTAATATGAGTGATGATGTAAATATAAGCGCTAAGTCTAATGTTAAGAAACTTAGGCTAAGGGGATGAAAAGGGTTTTACACAAGAAATGTGGCTTTGTGCCTAAGCAAAAATGTGATTTTACTTAAGCCTTTTATGCAATGAGATGAAGTCATTTAAGGGGGATATTAAGTAGATCTCAATACCCTGGGGAAAATTAGTAAATGTTTTGGAGAAAGGATGGAGGGGAGTTAGTCATGCCTCACTTGATTTGTAACTAGACAGTTGCCATCGAACTTATGATATTAATAAGATGAACATCTTTGAGGGACAAAACTAATCATAAGCATGCTTCTGCAACACCAAAACTACCTAACCAGCCTATTATATCTAACATTTTTTTTTCTTCTTCCATGGGTGCACTTGGACTAGCGAACCCTTACAAATTTTCTTTTCTTTTCATGGGAATCCTATCTAAGTCTGCCCTTATTTCTTCCAAGGGCTCAGATTAAACTGTTGAGCTCCTTTGCTTCTCTACCTAACTATTTATCTACCAAGATTGAACATTTTGGATAGATTTTATTCTCTATCACTAAAACAAGAAATTGAAAGATGAATTGGCTAGGATTGAGTGGTTTGGCCATTCATCAACTACAACATGAAGTTCAACAAACTGCACATGAAACTTTTTTATTTACAGAACATGAAATAGTAGTGGCATTTGGACTTGCACACTTTCCTGGTCTTCTTTACTTGGGGTTCATTTCTTTTCTTTTTGACCATTTCATTCTTTTCACCCTTTGATCTTTCTTTTAGGGCATACCCTCTTTACCTTTTTTAGTTTTTTGATTTTTTCAAAATATGGAAACCTTTGCAGCAAAGAAAGGATGAACATATTAGGGACTTTTACCAGTCAATCATGAAATATGACACCTATTGGTATAGGAGCATAACACCTTCCATGCTAAATTAAGAAGAAGAACAGGTCCTACCTTCTGTGGAGTATTTAGCACCAAACACTCAGGCAGAGTTGATAGAAGATATAGTTTTGCGAAGGTAGGATATAGTTTTGATAGAAGAGGTCCAGAACTACAAGACAAGGGCAACAAGACTTTTGGAAAATTAGGTTTTAGAGATAATTTCCAGGCAAAGCTAAATGGTACACCAGATAGAAGGTGGAGGAAAAATTTTGGGGAACAAAAGCCTCCTAAAATGGGGAGGTGTGATCCGAATTGGACCAGTATATTGTTTTTCATCCATCTCAATGCATTTGGAGTGGAAAAAGTGGAGGAATCATCTCACGAGAATGTTCTTATTAGTGGAACCCAGTTTAGCGAAACGAGTTTCGAAACCTTCCGGGAGTGTTTTGAGGAATCAAACGACATTTTTTGGGGGTAAAACTTTGTCGCACAAGCGCAATACCCTTTAATGCTATTCTACACATAGAGATATTTCCAACGATGCAAGAATTGTGTCAATCATAATCCATATGCAAAATTTATGCCACTTAGAAGTTGAATTTCTGTTTTCACACCTATAGTTCGGGAGGATGCGACATCAGCCCCCATTATTCATGGAAAAGGGGAGAGCCACGTGTTTGTGATGTAAAAGACTCTAGAAGAGTTTATTTTGTAACTCTAGTTAAGAGTTTATGTAGTCAAACTTAAGCATTAGTAGGTTATCGGGTTGTTTTATAACCGGGCCACTAGGAGGAAGAGGCATTTCATTCTTTGGAGAGCATTTTGTTCCATAGTTGAGCAAAGAAATCCATGAGAGATAGGAGGTAGAGAACACAAAGAGGATCTATGCACTGCAGTAGCCCATGGGCCACAAACATTACTTCTCTGTATCTGCAACCATATTTCCAGACAGAGAAATAGGGTGAAGCGGCCTCACCTTCCAACTGGGTTTTCTCC
Source organism: Pinus tabuliformis (assembly GCA_031772625.1). NCBI lineage: Eukaryota > Viridiplantae > Streptophyta > Pinopsida > Pinales > Pinaceae > Pinus > Pinus tabuliformis. Next base: position 927,723,418 of record CM062811.1, on the reverse strand, counting down.
CGAAAGGTTTCCCAGAGAGCATATCTTGTGTATTATGTGTGTGTGATCTTATTTTATCGTTCTCTACTTTTATTCTTGATTTAATTTTACATGCATGCACTAATTACAATTAATTTTACAGATCTAGAAATTAAATAAAACTATAATAGTATAGAATCTCATATTTTGAATATAATATTATGAGATATGTTGTGACAAACCGTCCAGTGGAATATCCATGACAATTTACGGGTAATTCCATATGTTTTAGCCTTTGTTGTGCACAAGCCTCCATTCCTGCCACAGGGAATTTGGAAATGAGAGTCACAAGCCCCTGCCAATAGCCAAATGCTTCGGCTACCCATGAGTAGTCTCTAGGAGCTGCTAAGAGAGTTCGTGAGGATTCTGGAATAGTTGGCATGTGGCAGGTCAGGTGGAAGTTTGTTGTAAGGTGTGTTATAGACACATTTGGGCACTGCAACCCCAATATTATATGTCGATAAAGCAAGGACTATTTAACCCTAAAAGTGTTGTTTCATACCCTAAAGGATCATGGTCAACTGATTACATCATTCCCCAAAAGTTCCACCTGAAAAACTACTCAGAACTGGCCAAAACTGGACCATACTGACTGCTTCACTATCAGGGTGCGATGCATACTAACTACTCTACTAGCTAGGTGGGATGCATACTAAAGAGGCCTTCTGTGGGGTGCGATGAGCGAGAATGGACAAATGTCCGAGACAGTTTGCTAAGTGGATGCTCATGGAATATTTTAGAAACTTCTCCTATGACACTTGCCTTTCTGAATTCGCCCAGGGATGAGTAAGAGATCCAAGAAATCTCTAAGTGGAACCAAGAACTACAAGTGGAATGACACTAATCAAAAACCCAGAGATGACTCACACCCTTGCAGACATCTATAAATGGATCCCTCATCTGAGAGATCTAGAGGCTGGAATTTTGTAATTTGTAAGGAAGTGTTGATAGTCTATCTTTGAGAAGGAGAATTGTATTGTTGGATGATCTTGCTTTTCATGAGGTGAAGAGGGCTTTGATACTGGGAGGATGATGTTGGATCAGACAGTTGGGTTGTAATTCTCCCTTCTATTTTAATAAAGTTCTTTAAGTTTTCCTCCATACAACCGTATACTTGTGAATCTTGTTATTTATGAATGCCATTGTATGTTCAATGTATTTCTAATTTTGTATTGTTTATGATATAATAGATCGAGATGCTTTGATGGTGTTTTGTTACTTTGTTTCTACAGGTATTCTCTAAGTGGGACAAGTAGGAGAGGAGTTGCAAGCTCTATCAAGGGGGAGAGAAATCAAGTAAGGAGTCAAGCGGAAGATCCAGGTTGGTCCCTTTGCTTCTCTCTTATTTATCATACATAGAGGAAATCACAAATTGCTTTGATTGTTTGTTTCTAGGATAACTGCCAATCCTAGTGGGACTAGCAGATCGAAAAGACACTAGTTTTCCCGGAAACAAAATGGCGACTCCACTAGGGAACGAATAGTTTGTTTGTTTGTTGTTGATTGTTTGTTTTATAAACTATAGAAGGAACCTGAAGTTAGCCAGATAGCCTTCGAACTACTCTTGCTCTGCAATTGAAAAGTAGATGAATGTTGTTTCAGTCAATCTCCGGTTTAGTTATGAGTTGAACATCTAACTTACAAGCATTCTAGATGCTCTGTTGGTAGCTCAATAACCTCCCAATATCATACCACTGTACTTTTCTCTTTACTGTCCATAATAGCTCTGCTTAACTCACTGAAATCAGCTACAAATTTGAGTCAAAACCCATCTCAGTTGTGCTCCCTGGCCCATCGCATTGTCTGTAACTAGAAGCCAGTAGCATCGCACTTCCCGAGTGTAGCAAGTGCGATGCATCCCTATTGCTGTAAAGCAAAAGTGCGATGACTGAGTAATCCTATTTCTCCTCCTGAAATTTGGGGTTTTTTGTCTTTGTTTTCAGCTCTGTTTTAGTTGTTTTTGCTGCTTATGAACAATATCTCATTGCTGAAGCCTGCTTGCTTTACATAGTTCAACCTCCATTGATTAGGATTATAAAATGTTTTTATGTAAATTTCCATCATTTAAAATCCTTTGTCGAAAAGTTGCTTGAATCAATCTGTCGTTTTGGTACAAAAGTGTCGTAACTGTCGTTTTGTGTCAAAAAATAGAAGTGTCATTGAGTCTTCCTTCTTTGGATAGTTGATTGAACTTTTTGCCATGTATTTGATTGTATTTGTTGATATTTGAAGTGTTGAAAGAATCTTCTACTTGAAATTGAAAATTGTCGTTTAAGTCTTCCTTTCATTTTGAAAAAGAAATTGTCGAAATGTCGCTTTGAAGAAAATATTTCAGATCTATACTTAGTTTTCCTTTTTGGCATTTTTTCACATTAAGGGGAACGAAAAACAAATACATGCATTTGCATTTTCATTTAGATTGTGTGCGAAAAATGATTTAGGAAAAGTGCATTTAGTGTGTGCTCTTTGTTTGAAAGAATCATAATCTTCTTTCCTTAGTAGCTAGGATTTTATTGCGAAAAAAAAAACAACGATTGTTTATCATTTTAGGTTGCATATTTAGGAATTTTACATCTACATCATGCGGTGAACCATTGAAAGGAAAACTTCTAAACAAGATCAACTCTAAAATAAATTTCAATGAACTTAACAACGCTTTGGAAACTAATGCAACACATCTAGAGGTCTAGGCTAGAGACGTGTTCCAGTGTTGTAAAATCTAGTAACTATCATTTTCATCGAAGGTTGGGTGATTCCTCCTCTTTGATACGACAAGTGCTAGCACGAACTTGTGCTCCCCGTACCATCGAGTATATATTGGGAGACCACAGTAGGCTTATATCCTTTATCCATAGGAAGAAGTGTCTGCTGCCCTATCGATCACAATGCACTGAACACAACATTCGGGAAGATTGACTGTCGTACATAAATCCTTGGTAATTTCTTTTTAATTTATCACTAAGGTGTATATTTGAGTTTTTTGATTGGTTTGGTAATCCCTCTTTCTAGATTTCTAGAGTAGTCACTTTCGTTCCTTTTCGACTCCTTAAAATAAAAGGTCCATCTGAGCACTTGTCACTTCAGGCTCATTAAAAATTGAAGGGGACTAGAGTCATCTTTAACTTTTTCTCAACTCTTAAAAATTGAAAAGGCAAAGTTGTGTCAAAGTGTCATTAAAATTCATTTAATTCGGAACAACATCATTTTCCATTTAATTTTGAGTTGATCAAGTAATCCACAATCGTGGAAGAAAGTCAATCAAAACCCCGTCATTCATGGAGATTAGCGAGTCACCCGTCTTTGACTCTGGAAACGAAGCCATTCCGAGCAAAACGGTCTCGTTTAACTGAGTCCAATTCACCTGATTTATTTGAAATTTGTGTTTCAACATTGTTAGAGACTATAGTTACTCCGATCATTTCTAGTGCAACTGCCTTTACAGAAGAAGTTCCGCAGTTACAAGAGGACATTAGAACTGATCCTAGTGTAATGGTAGACACTTCTATACCTGAAATAGCTCCATTTAGAGTTGATCCAGAGATTGAAGTTCACTTACCTGAACATCTGGAAGTTGAGTTCTAGAATTCAGAAGGTGTCACCCCTCCAGTGTCTGTTACTGCAGAAGCTATACCTTCTTCGGCTCCAGAAATATTTTACGGACCTAACGGTCTACCTCTTCCACCTGGACTGATTGCTATAGAAGAGATAGTAGAGGATCTTCCATCCAGTACCCCATTACATTTTGGAACTGGGATCCACTTATATCCTTCTACCCCTGAAGTTAGTTCTTTAAATCATCCTTCATCGCAAGTTCCTGTCGAATCGCTAGGAAATCTTTTGGATAGACTAAATATGTCTGAACAACCATCAACATCTAGGACTGTGTCACCAGATATAGCTACAACAGAACTTCCTGCTGCCATTTCTACAATGTTTGCTGGTATACCATCTGTCCCAACTAGTTATCAATCACTAGCTGGAGTCCACTCAGGGATTGTTTCGACGACATGGTCTATTCCTATTTGTTCATCCAGAATTCAATCTAGTATTTCTTATGTTGAAACTCAACAAATTGATCCTGCATTCTGTTAGCCTCCTATACCAATAGGGTTTCATATTTCATGATTGACAGTGGAAATGCTAAAAATGATCATCTTTGATGAAACAAAGGTTCCATTTTTGGTGAACAAAGCAAAAAGTTAAAAAATGTAAAGAGGGTATGCCTTAAAAGAATAATCAAAGGGCAAGAAAATGAAATGGTCAAAAGACAAAAGAATTGAAATGAACCCCAAAGAAAGACCAAGAAAGTGGCCAATCAAAATGCCACTGCTATCTTGATGGATGGCTCAACAGTTCAAGCTGGGCCATGCCATGTTTTAAATTGCTTGTTTTAGAGTAGGTAATGAGTACCTGTTCAAACAGTTCAAGCTTAACAGATGACTAGCTGGATAGAGAAAGAAAGGATCCCACTAGCTTAATCTGGGCCCTTCGAAGATATAAGGGTAGATATAGATAGGAGGGCAGCAAAAAAAAAAGAGCATATGAGGGTTTGCAAGTCTAACTGCACGCTCCCTGAAGAAACAAAAAATGCTAGGTTCTAAGTTGGGTAGGCAGCCAGAAGTTGCAGAATCCTGATCCTATTCAGTTTTGGCCTTGATCAAGAAGGCATATGTTGGCAGTTGCAAAGGTATCTATGCAGCATTTTGAAGGCAAAATATAGAAGCATGTCTAACTCCCTTGTTTTCCCCCAAAGACTCTCTTTCTAACATCCCATGGAGGACTTCAGGACTTTCCTAAACAATCCTCCTTGTATTTCTTCTTGGAAATTTCATGACAAGTTTTAACTTTCTTCTCCGAAAAGAAGCCACATTTCTTGTGTAAAATCATTTCCCATCTACTTCTAAAAAATCTAAGTTTAATCACCAAACTTAGTTTTCTATTCCTCACTTCCAAATCTCTCATATCCCCAATTCACATTGACTTCTAACCCTATTATTTAACTCCCTATGTTCCCCTTTTCCCCTACTACTATATCACTATTGTGAAAAAAGCCCACAAAATATGTAAATACCCCCCCTTTGGCATTATAGCCATATGTTCAATATTTGGAGAATCATGCAGAATCAAAAGTTTTGTTGTATTTGGTTCGTTTGAAGTCAGGGATTAAACTAACATTTGGTTAGTTTAATAACCTATTCCTACCCTTATCCCCTTTACAAACCCATCACAGTGCATTACCCGCGCCATTTGTATAAAACCTTGTTAAAAACCCACTTTTTCCGCTTTTCCAAAGTTTATGTTTCGGCGCGCTCACCGCAAAAAACAAAAAAAAAGTATTATTAAAATCCCCGCCGGGACCCGCCGTATCCATCCATCACCTCCGCAGCCCGTCGACCGTCGGATCTGGGCCCTCCCATCCGACGGCCCACAGCAATATCGGACCATCCCCGATGCCTGAACATTAGCGCCCGAAATCTGTCAGAGGGTGACGTCAGGGCTCGGACGCGTGTCGCTCCTGGGTTGTGTCGGGCGGCCTCCTGCCAAAACCACACCCGTACCATGAGCGGTCCGATATTACCGCTTACCGCCCTCCTGTTTCCGTCATACGTCACTCCCACATCACCCTCACGTCATTGCCGCCTCAGCATCGCATCACCGCCCCATCCGCCATTGCTCCGAGCTGTCTGCCATATCACTCGTCCACGTAGAGTCGCTCACTGGCCGCCACGTCATCATTCCGTACCCGACCCCACCTATGACGTCATCCAACAAAAGGCGCCAAAGGCCAAATTTTCCCTATTTTGCCCAAAAAACTCGTTTTTTTCGCATTATTTGCAAAAGTACTCACTGTACTCCTGCATGAGCGGTTACGTTGTTTGCCCACCAACTCTCAAGACTACTTCCTTGCTGCTGGCGCCTTGAATTCACCTGTATATCAACACCATTGTCCGATTGCACCAGGTATTTATCAGTTTCCCCCTCCGCGCCTTGGTTTTTGCATAATTCACCGAACAAACAAGAAAAGAGAGAAAACACAGTAATTACCAGGAATCCTCACTGACCAGTGTTTCTTTTCCACACTGTAATCCCAAGTTCACCCACAGAGGTCCCCCATTGTGCCAAATTGCCACAAATTCACAGCTTGTTTGCACATTCGCAAATCTAAACCTCTGCTAGATAAATCCACCGGGAAAGCAACTCTCAAATCCCAGCATTTGCTCATTGAATCTCTCCCAGGAGCATTTCAACTCAGTTTCTCCCCTATTTGCCTCGTCCCCTCTGCAAATTGCCCTGCTCATTCAAAATCCACTGCTCTATATTGCTGTGCCCAAGAAACAATTTCAAATATAATTCCAAATATCAATTGACCATGGAGACCCCTGTGGCATTAAACATTGCCCCATTAAATGCCCCACACAAGAACCTGGAGTGGTTAGCCCTTGCTGACAGAGATTATCAGATGAGAGAAACTGTAGAGAGGAACAACACATACCATACAGAAACAGTTTGTGAGTTGAGAAAGAAGCACAGAGATGGTACATACCTCCTGGGAATCTGGAAATCCAATTTGCCAATTTACTATCTCCCTCAGGTCAATGAATTCCCTAACTTGATTCACCAATGCTGCACAAATTATGACCCCAATCAAAGAGCTGTTCTGAGTCCTTCAGGCTCTGTCTTGTTCCATATTACTCCTGAAGCCATAAACCAAATGCTGTAGTTCCAACCTACAAGGCCACTGGTCCCTCTTTCCATGCAGCTTTTATTAGAGCAGGGTGCCAAGCTCTCCAACTCACAAATTACAAGAATTGGTCAATTATTTATGCGCCCAGAGTACCAGCCCCGACAGCCTCCCCCTTATCTGCATGACTGGTTCAATGACATAGGGAGACTACTGGTGGACATTATATCTTCCATCCTAGGGTTCAAGACCAATGAGTTTGTAGATTAGACAACACTGGTGGTGCTATCCATTTTTACCCCAGGACAGCCCCCTGCTGTCCAGTATGACTATGCCTCATTTATAGCCAACAAAATTCATGAACAGTTCATGAACTTGGAGAGAGAGAGGGTATTCAAGTACACCTCCTACATATATCATCTGCTATTGCACAATCAACCTGACAGCTTCCCTGTCTCCCTTAAGAAATTAGATGCAAAGGGAAACAAAAGATCTGTAATATTCTGGACATCAGTCTGTCATCACATTCATTATTCACCGTACAACTACTGTGAGTTTATTGACCTATTCATTCATCCAGCCTTGTCACTGCTGCAGAGTTCCCCTCCTCATAGACTCACTGATGATATGCAGAAAATCCTCCAGCTGTCCAAGAACTATAGCATTGGGGATTGGTACTTTTACCAACACCACACATTGATCAGGATATATGGCTGTGAGTTAGCACCATACAGGCTACCAAAATATGTTCCCATGAGACTCTTTGCACTAGAATACTTCAGGCAGTTCAACAATGCAGATATGATTCACTTCCATAGCAAAAACAAGAAGGCACAGCTGAAAATTAAGCATCAATTGGGTCCATTCATCTTTAATAAGAGAGAAGAAGCTTGGGATGAGGCAGACCAAATGCTAAAAGCCCTCCAGCTCAAGACAAGCTTCTATTGGGCACCCTATGACCCTAACCATTTCATAAGCCTCAGAAGAATCAAGCATAGGCTTGCTACATATGACCACATTAGCATTCCAGAAGTTGAAAAATATGCTAATCAAATAGAGTGGAAAAAAGGCACATTAGTGGAAGATTATACTGAAGAAGAAATAGCAGAGAAAGCCATTAAAACTTTAGAAAAGGTAGTTGACTTGGAATATTTTGGACAGGTTTGGTCTTCAGGCACTCAGCATCGTGGAGAAGCTGCCTCTTCATCCACCGTTCCCCAGCAGCCTGCCAGAACAGCTGATCCAGCAGTAGACATGGCTAAAGGCAAAACAGTGCAGCAAGAAGAATCACCTCCAAATGTGGAGCAGCAAGTAGAGCAGCAGGAAGGTACAGCCAAGGAACCTGCCTCCACAAGACAACAAACACATGAGCAAATCCCTCCAAGGCAGGAGGTAACAGTTGAGTCCTCTGTTTTACAAACACCTGCTAATGAGGACAGGACAAGGAAGAGGGATAGGCAAGAGGACACTCCTCTTACTACCTCTACGGACCAGCAAGGAGAAAAGAGACAGAGGTTAAACCCTTTTTCTGAGGAGGAATTACCAGAGAGGCCAATTGACAATATGCCCCCTCCTAGTATCGAAACATCGACCAGTTCTTTACAGCAAGGACAGGACATCCCACATGGGGCAGAGGTGAGCTCTTCAAGGCAGAAATCTAAGGCGGACTCTAGCATCAAGCAGCAGTTCATAGATATCAAGAAAAGGAATGAGCCCCTCAAACACCAAATCTACAACCATCTCTTGAAAATGGCGCCAACTAATCAGCAGAGATTAATGTCTGCTTATGACATTCAAGAACAAAAAATGACTCTTAGTCATTTCAGGCCTACCATGCAGCAACCTCAAACAGCTGCCGATTATATCAGAACTAATCTGGAAATTTTTGCCAGAGACATCCACCCCTTGGATCAAGTTGAGCTACACAGTCAAACCGGGGAAATGATATATTCCACATTAGCTGATAAGACCCTCCTGGCACACCAATTACAAAATTCTCTACACAACACTGCTGCTCAACTGGAATTGGAGAAGGCATCATCTCAAGCCAAGGACAACAGAATCAAGTCCTTGGAAGAGATCATTATAGAATTGGGTCATGATCCAAAGGACCCCAAGGGTGTGCAGGCATTGTTAAAGAAAAGAGATGAAGGCATAGCAGCTATGAGAAAGCATATCAAGCTGCCAGCTAGCCTTCACCCTCAAACTGGAGAGGTGGCAGAGCAGAAGAAGGATCAGGATGTAGTTGCTCTACTCCTGAGTTTATACAAGAGATTGATGGAAACAGAGAGTGCACTAGAGGTAGCACTGAAATCAAGACAAGGTGAGGCACCAATGCAGCCAGCACAGACATCTGCATCCACTGAAGGTGTGCCACTTTCTACTACTACAACAGCTCCTCCCACAGGACAAACATCAGAGGCCGGTCCTTCAACATCAGCGCCAGCAACAGCACCAGATCAGGGACCCAGCCTAAGTATGCAGAACATGATGAAGGAGCTGGAAGCTTTAGAAGCACAGATGGCTGAGCTGCAAGAGACCAAGGATAAATTGGCTGCCATTGAGGAAAAGTATGATAAATCAAAGCAAAGTGTAGCTGAAAAAACAAGAGAGGTAAGGGATCTTGAGAAGAGAATAAAGGAACTGGAGAAGGAGCTCTTTCTTGATAAAGTTGTAGTTGAAATTAAGAAGATCCTGTGGGTCAATATTGGTCAATCTATTACAGACCAGTGGAAATATATTGAAACTATCCATGAACATATGGATCTCATAGGCAGGGCCCAAAAAGAAAGTCAAAGAGCAAGGGCATCTCTAGGCAATATGCCCGAAATAGCCAATAGGATGATCAATGTCCTTAACAACCGCACTGGCCCTCAGCTGGCAGCAATGGGAATCACTAACAAAACTGATACCATTTTACTAGTGAAGAGGGTGCTCACTTTGAGAAATCATGTACAGACATTGGACAGAAGGTGTCAAGAAATGCAGACAGAGGTGAACAAATTCATTGAGAAAATTACAACATTACATAATAGAGGTCTTCCCAGTTTAGTAACCAGTGCAGGAAGGTTACTATCTCATGAAAACTATGCCAAGAGGGTAAATACATATGCCACTAATCAGATCACTGCAGCAGCAAGTGCCCCAGAGGAAACAGGGCCTCCATCTGGGCAGAGTCTCTATGACAAACTAGAGAATTTGTTTTTTATTGTGAATGAGATCAGACATCTTTTTGAAGTGCCTCCAAACTACTACAAATATACTGAGGCAGATGAAACCTTAGGCATAATCCTAAGACACCAATTGCCTACACAGGAATGGTGGATGGGCATGATACAAACACTGCTGTGAAGAAACAGGTTGTTCACCATATTTTTGTATTTTTATCACAAGTCAGCAATTTCAGAAAATTAATATATTTGCTCTGACTGGGAAAGCAATTAAAAAGGCCAACTCAGCAATCAAGTTTGACCACCAAAGTAGATGCCTACAGATGCAAATGACAGGGCTAAGATAGCCGCACCATGACAAAGCAGTAAAGGGCGTATTACTCAGAATCAATACGAAGCACCCAACCGACCCAGTGGCCTCCAAAAGTCAAAGAATTTCTGACAGAGCTGAAAAGTCATTCATTGTCCATTTAAAGTAGCAATAACTATTGTATTTGCTATTTTTGAAAGTTGGTAAAGACAGTTATTGAGCAAATGAATCAGCGTTAAGATATTTTGTAAAACGATTGTATATATATCCCCACGCATAAACTTATTGGGGTTGTTGATTTTTCTTCTGGAGAAGCTATGCTGTAATTTCAGACTTTTAATACAGGAAGCTAATGGAATTTCTGAAGTTCTGAGTTGTTTGAGGTGTTGTGGTGTGCTTGCTTGCTGCTACAGGATTCCTACGCTATTTCATGTCACAATAAGTTTTCTGAACCATCTTATTATGTATTTCGTTCTTTCATAATCCACTCATGCTATATGTTTCACAGGTTTAGCAGTACAGAAAAAGAATAGTTCAGGATTTGTTCATTGAACACCCTAAACTCAATCTATGCTGTTATGAATGTTTTCTTCAGAATTAGTTATGAATGTGTAATTCTTAATTGCTCACCTTCATACTAAATCTTTCATAGTAAATACTGTTCAGGAATTCTAATCTGCTCCTGAGTGATATTTCCTTTCTCCACATCACCAGCTTAGTGAAAGATTCTTAGTTGCCTCTCACTGGCTGGAAATAGTTCATATTTCACAATTTGAAGTTTGTTTCATGAGTATCTATATGGCCCTGTGGTTTCATCACTCTTACTCAATACCTCAAACAACACATAATCACAGACTCCATTACCCAACGGACTGAACCTCCTGAAGATCACATCTCAGCTGCTAGAAGACATTTTTCAACCAAAACTTTAAACAAAATTCAGTACATCATAACTAGCCTAAACATTATCAAAACAAAGCTAAATCCTAAAGAGAGAGCCCTCTCTGATTGCAGGTAGGCTAGGACCTGTGATCCAAAGATTGGTCTGTGGTTACCTCTGCCGTATTCCCCTAGGAGTCAAAGGGAACAACCTGAGTGATAACACATTCCAATATCAATTTGGGTAGACTAGTCTTCAAAGACCGATATATCCTTTGAACACTGGATTGTCACCATATGGAGGGCAGTATGATTTTTCATTGTTCCCTCCTGGAGAACAACCATATGAGAGTTCACAACAAAATTCAGGTCAAACTGGAATTACATCTAGTGGTTGGATACCAATACTACCTCAACAACCAAGGTTGTATATTCAATGCAATCGGTCCAACCTGTGTCGAATATTCCCACTACACCTGTTATTGTGACTGTATCGCAAGTACAAGCACTGTATGTTGTATGTCAACCTCAAGTCTCTCAGGTTGCGATACAACAACCTCTTGTCTCTACAGCTCAATCACAACCTTAGGTTAGTGCTTCCTTACCTGGAATGACTCAGGCTCAAACGGGTACTATCACTCCACATCTTGGTTGATCATCCAGTATTGGGCAACAGCAAATGGTCCAACAACCATGTCTGGTACAATATTAACAACTGCAATTCCAACAAACTTACCGAGGACCTGAGCAACAAGGCTTTGTAGGTAATGGACAACCGCATTTTCAAAACGGTTATCAAGAAACATACTATAATGGTTATGTCCAACAACCTTATCAAAGTTACCAACATAAGATATATTATGCTGGTATGCAAAGACCTACTGCTCAGACGATCCCATCTTATCTTGGGTATGCTTCACCAAACCTGAATCAACAGTTGCCTTTTGTAGCGACTCTAGAAATACCAGATTTGAACCAGCTGATGAATGATCCAATTGCATACGCCCCTTGGTGGCCAACGATTCCTCATAAACCTCCCTCCAATATTCCTAAATTCAATGGAAATCTAGGTGAAGATCCATCGAATCACGTAATGACTTTTCATTTGTGGTGCTTATCCAACACCCTAAATGATGATCTGATTAGGCTTTGCCTTTTTCAGAGAACGCTCACTAGTCCGGCAGCGAAATGGTATATTGAATTACCTAGAGCTTAGTTTGACAACTTCAGTGCCCTTGCCACTACTTTTCTAACCCACTTTCAGTTACTCGTTAGGTACGAAATGGGGACAAAACTCCTTACCAACTTTAAACAGACAACAACCACTCACATATCTAATCATATTCATGAGCGACGACGTCGTCGTCGAATGGTAAAGACGTATGTTCCTGATTAGTTTCTAGCTGAGTGGTTTATTAAGTCATTATTGCCTTCTATTACTGAGGATGTGGTGAAGGGAGGAGTTGTCACTGAAGAGCAAGTCATTGCTCATGCTCAATATTTAATCTATAATCAGTCTGGCACACTCTACGATAAAATTCCTGATGCTCCTAGACCAGATTTTCTATTCCTCCCCCTCCTAAATCAAATAGGGACTCTCACGCCGGTGACGGTGTGATCGGTACCTCAAGTATGCAAACCGCAAAGGTTCCATCTGGTAAAGCCCTTGTAGTTTCTAGTAAAAAAGCAAATCACAAACCTCTTGCCTCGGAGATTAATGCCGTGTCATCTGACAAGGGCAAGAATCCAAAGCAACCAGGGGGCAAGAAGAAAGGGAAAAATAATAAGAAGAAACAGGAGAATTCAACTCCTGAAAAATCTTCTGAGAACCCTACTGGGCAAAAGAAACCTCATGATCCATGCTACATTTGTAATGAGGACCATTTCATGAAGAATTGTCCACATTGAGTTGAGGTTACAAAACCTTTAAAGACCTCAAGTACCTCAGCGGTGTTAACTGATCCGTTTCGGAACCCAGAAACTAATCTGGTTGCTATCGATCATGCTTCCGCATCACAAGTGCTTATGCTATCCATCTCAAAACAGCAAAATGATGCTTTGATATCAATAAGGAATAAAGATTATGGGAATCTGCAGTCGTCGAACAACAAGGCTACAGATCAACCCAGTAGTTTGACAACAACTTTGCCAGAAGTTGTTCCACCCATCATTCCTGAATTAACTATAAAGCCGCCAAAGGGAGTAGTACATAAATCGACATTTAATCCTCATGCTTGAGCAGAAAAAAATTATAATATAGTAGAGGATCTGGCTCAATCGCCATCTGGTATGTTGACACTTGAAGTACTACAAAATTTCCCCTCCCACAAACAGGCTTTTTTATCAGCAATAGGTGGGATTGATCCAGCGGATTCCAATCTTGTGGCCTTTAACCATAAAGGATACGAACCTAAGTTACCAGCCCAACTCGCTTTCCTTATATATGTAAAATCCCTCAATAAAACTGTTCATCGAACAATCATTGATGAGGGGGCATCTACTTGTATTATGTCAATGAGGTGCTGGAAAACTTTAGGCTCACCACCCTTGTCACGATCGTAAACAACATTAAAAGCATTCGATTGAAGAACATACATGTCGTATGGGATACTAAGTAACTTGCAAGTTGAACTGGGGGGAAAGATAGTAGAAATTGAAGTCGAGGTCATTGATGGAAACCTTGACTACAACATCTTACTCGGAAGGCCCTGGATTTATGCTATGGTTACTGTTGTGTCTACATATTTTAGAAAGATTGCATTTCCCTTCCAAGGTGGAATTACAATCGTTGACCAACTAACCTTTTTCCCCAACAGTTCACAAGCTACTGGAAGCATTCCATTGATCCATGGAAGTTCTCAATCGCTTCAAAATGTCAGAGTAGGTCTCCTAAAAGACCCTTCCTTAATGGGTACTTTTTCCCTCCCACCTCCAAGTAATCTAGCGGAAGTGGCCACTGTGGAAACATGTCATATGATATCTTCTACATCATCAAAGATTAAGAAGAACCCTGACCATTTTGATAATTCGGATCATCACGAGGTGTTGCCCCCAAGCCCCGTAGAATATTTTTAGCAATCAATTTTCTAGGCCTGGGCGGCGAACCCAAATCAACACTCAGCGAGTGTTTGGATAGATAGGTCTCTAGAGTATGGTACCTCTTCCGATCCTTGGTCACGTATACATTCTATAGGCGAAGGAATCATTCAGTCGATGATGATAGGAGAGACACCGTGGGAAGATTACCACCATCGTTCCCACCTTCAAGATAACAATGAAGATTATTCAAGCAACCTTAATTATCCTTTAGTTTTTGATTTTCTATCAAATACTGTAAATACAGTGGATTCTGAGCGAAATCTGTCCAAAATTGAGGAAAATATCACCATTAATATCTCGACCAAACTTAATGTTGTAGAGAATATTCATGTTGGCAAATCTTGTTCTCCTTCATAACTGGAAATATACTACGCTCTCTTTCGCGAATTCAGAGATGTCTTTGTATGGTCATATGAAGAAATGCCAGGCATTGACTCGAGCATCGTTGAACATGAAATCAAGATGTATCTAGATGCCAAACCAATATGACAACGGCTTTGACCGGTTCACCTGAAGAAAGCTGCTGCCATTAAAGCAGAAGTTGAAAAACTTTTGCATGCTGGTTCCATTTACCTAGTTCCTCTCACTGATTGGGTATTGAATATTGTTCTTGTGATGAAAATGAAAGGAACGATTAGAGTGTGCATCAATTATAGGGTTGTAAATCAAGCGTGTCCAAAGGAAAACTACCCTACACCCTTCATCGACCAGATAATTGATGAATGTGCCAGATGCGAAATCTTTTCATTCATGGATGGATTTTCCAAATATAATCAAATCAATATCTGCCCACATGACCAGTCAAAGATTGCATTTATATGTCCATGGGGCACATTCACGTACTGTAAACTACCTTTCAGTTTGAAGAACGCAGGGGAAACTTTTCAGAGGGCAATGAACTACACCTTCCATGACATCAAGCACATCATTCAACCATATCTCGACAACCTACCGGCTCAATCACAGAAGCAGACTAATCATTTGCAACATTTGAGAGCCATATTTCTACGTTGCCGACACTACAAGATACGACTCAAGCCGCACAAGTGTGTGTTTTGTGTTGGTTCTGGTCGATTACTTGGTTTCATAGTTTCTAAGGACGGAATTCGACTCGATCCATGTAAGGTTCAGGCAATCCTTGACATGCCTCCACCTTCAAATTTGCTTCAGATTAAAAAACTCCAAGGGAAAGCTAACTTTCTAAGGAGGTTCATTCCAAATTACACTAAACTTGCTAAAGGTTATACTCGTCTTTTGAAAAAATAAGTACCCTTCAACTGGGATCAGGTCGCGCAAGCTTCCTTTGATGCTTTAAAAGGTTCCCTAGTAAAAGCATCATTAATGTATGCTCCTAACTATCAAAAAGACTTTAACCTATATCTCGCCGCTACGGAGACAACCATCGCCATGGTTTTAGTGAAAGAAGACAATGGAATAGAACATCTTGTGTATTATTTAAGCCGCAACTTAAATGATACAGAAAGCAAGTACTCCTATGTTGAAAAGCTGGCTTTAGCAGCTGTTCAAGCAGTACAGAGATTTCAACACTATATTCTCTTTCCCAAAACTACCATTTTGTCAGATTGAAACCCTATGACCTACATTATGTCGCATCAATTACTAGGGGGAAAATATTCCAAATGGATAGCCATTTTGCAATAATTTGATCTGGAATTCACCAAATCCAAATCAAAGAAATCTATCGTCTCTGTGGAGTTACTTTGTGACCTTCCATCATCATCCAACAATTTAACATCTAAAGCATCAATCATGGATGAGACTCTATTTCTGATATCGTCAAGCGATCCGTGGTATGGAGATAGACCGATCTATCTCCAAACCCAAACTTTTAGGCCAAACACCTCTCACTCTAAACAACGACGTATTCGATACCAAGCCAAAGAATACATTATCGTTGGTGATACATTTTACCATTGTGGTGTCGATACAGTTTTGCGAAGGTACCTCACGCATGAGGAGGCCGAAAAAGTCCTGAATGAATGTCATTTAGGTGTGTGTGGGGAGCATCTATCTGGTTACACTACTGCACAAAATATCTTACAAGCTGGTTACTTCTGGCCCACTATATTCAAAGATTGCATAATTGCAGTCAGAAGTTGCCATGCTTGTCAGATTTTTGATCGCAAAACCAGATTACCAACTGCAACGCTGCATCCAGTAGTTGTTGTTGGGCCATTTGCTAAATGGGGCATAGATTTCATGACATGTAACCCCACCTCGACCAGGGGGCATGGGTATATTGTAGTCGCTGTTGACTATTTTACAAAATGGGCCGAGGTGATGCCTACATTAAACAACAGTGGTGAAACGACTGGTTTTTTCTTTTTTAATCATGTAGTCTCTAGATTTGGTGTTTCACAGGCTATAGTCAAAGATCCTGGATCACATTTTCACAATCACATGATGGTTGAATTGACTGCCAAATTAGGACCGTCCCACGATAGTTCTACTCCATATTATCCGTAGGCTAACAAACAGGTTGAGGTAATCAACAAAGTCCTTTAGCGCATGCTACAGAGAATGATTGGAGTCCACAAATGGAATTGGAATTTAATCGTGTACTCAACTCTGTGGGCATATAGGACATTAGTGAGAAATGCGACTGGATTTATGCCCTTTCAGTTGGTGTATGGTATGGAAGCTGTCTTACTAGTTCAGTGCGAAATTTCATCTCTTAAGCTCGCAATTGATCTACTTCTGAAACTTCGAAGGAAGAGGCTCATTTCTTAAAACTAATCCACTTAGTTGAAACCCGTCATGACACCGCGCTGGCTAATGAAGCACATAAGAAACATGTCAAGTCGTAATTTGACAAAAATGTCAAGCCTCGTGTCTTCTTAGAAGGTGACCTGGTCTTGCTTTACGATCAGGACTCTGACAAATTGGGAGCAGGTAAGTTCGAACCATTATGGATGGGCCCCTACATTTTTAAATGAGTATTGACAAAAGGAGCCTACAAGCTGGTGGATTATGATGGGATTCCACTATCGCAACCCCGAAATGGGTTGTATCTTAAGCGTTACTATGCTTGATTAAGTGTGGTAATCTATGAGCAATGTTATGGCGTGGTTCAAGCTCGTTAAAAAATAAACCTACCACTGAGCATATGTTCCCCCAGAGTTCAAGCTTGTTAGAAAATGAACCCACCTTCGGTAAATAACCTTTGTGATCACCATTATATCAATGTTTTGAGCCTTGGTTGTGTTCCTTCCATCACCTCCATCCTTTTGGCCGATCATATGCTTCCACTTGATTGTTTACCCTTTTAAGGAACATCTGTGATGAGTGGTACTGTTAGCCACCCTCTTCACATCACCATGTTTTGAGAAGTTCTAAGATTACCTGGAACTAGTTGCTACCCTAAACGCCACTCATTCCTAAAAAATGAGTCTCCTTTAAACTCTTTTTATACTCACTAAATATGAAAAGATTATCGAGCTATTGGCCTTTCCAGCTCGCTAAAGTGATTGGAAGTGCCATTCCTCCTGTATATTTTAATCTTTTTCGGACCTGAGGGATTATCTCATGAAAAAGTTTGAGTTTTTGTCTTTTTCGGCTCGCTAAAATAATCGAAAATTCATCCCTTTAGTATTATTTTATCCTTTTTTCGGACTTAAGGGATTATGCTACGAAAAAGAACTGTTGGAGTTCCCTTTTCGTCCCTTTTCAAACTCTCTAAATATGAAAAGGACCAAGCTATCGTTGTCGTTAAACTCGTTAAAACAATAGCGACAAACTTGTCCACCCAGACAAGAACGAGTTTCACTATGGCTAGGCTCGCTAAAAAAAAGTGACAGGTTTGCCCAAAGGGCAATTATAGAACAAGCATATGTTATCCTCCTCAAGCTTGAAAAAAATAAAGAGGTACTGGTCAACAATGACTGGGGAAAAAGGGAAGAAAACTTGAAGAATTTTATTGGTAGCAGGTCGCTCTTAAACATGACACTTTCACTCCATCACCATGATTGTGTCAGGTTGGGTTATTCCGTTCACCGATCATATTACCATTGGTCCTCCATACCATCCATCTTTTGGGGTTAATGCTACCAATCCATCTCAGTGTTGCCAATATGTTGAAGAGAAGTCATTCAGAGAATTCACCATCCAGTTAATGCCTCATCCACTGCAATACCTTCACCCTCCATTTTTCATGACCGCCATTCCTGAACCTTGTATCATCAGATCGTTTTCACCTCCAGAAAATCACTTGTTTCATTTCATGTCATAGATGTGGGATACATTAAGGCCCTCCTACGATGGGTCACTTCTTGTCGACATCAGCTCATTATCCAAGAAGTTGACTTAGAAACAACCCTTTCAGTACTTTGAAGCTTGCATGCCTTAATGGAAAATTTCCTACTTCCTGCGACAGGTTTACATCAATGACCTTCGACCGAAATATTTTGCATGGTGTTCAACATTGGATCATATATTCACACCACGTGAATTGTACTGTAGTACCTTGAGGGTCATTATCATTATCAGTGATTCCTCTCATGCCTGTTAACAACTTACATTATTGGCTGGTAATCAGGTGATGTCTTTCCGTGTTCGAATTTAGAACATCTTTTCACATGGATCGACTTTTACATCGGGTGAAGATTGAACGAGTTTGAAGACCTAGGATCTATTTTCATCCATCCAGGTTGCATATTCAAGAATATAAAGACATCAGATGTACACAGAAGCTGCACAGATGATCACCCAAGTTAGGGATGATGACTCTACACATAAAGAATCATCGGTCTACAACTACAGACGATTATCTGTCCTATGTACATGAAAATGAATTTATAAAGCTGAGCATGGGAAATGCCCGCCTCAGCTAGATCATGGAAACAATATGATGATGATGTATTGTATTTTATCTTATACAGGTCACCTTCCAGTTCGAATACCTCAGATCCTCATGATAAAGCATTGCACCCGACATCTAAAGATTTACGACTTCATGCTTTAGGGGGAAACTGTTATAGACATATTTGGGCACTGCAAACCCAATATTATATGTTGATAAACCAAGGTCTCTTTAACCCATAAAAGTGTTGTTTCATACCCTAAAGGATCATGGTCAACTGATTACATCATTCCCCAAAAGTTCCACCTGAAAAACCACTAAGAACTGGCCAAAAGTGGACCATACTGACTGCTTCACTATCAGGGTGCGATTCATACTGACTGCTCCACTAGCCAGGTGCGATGCATACTGAAGAGGCTTTATGTGGGGTGCGATAAGCGAGAATGGACAAATTTCCGAGACAATTTTCTAAGTGGATGCTCATGGAATCTTATAGAAACTTCTCCTATGACACTTGCCTCTCTGAATTTGACTAGGGATGAGTAAGAGATCCAAGAAATCTCCAAGTGGAACCAAGAACTACAAGTGGAATGACACTAATCAAAAACCCAGAGATGACTCACACCCTTGTAGATATCTATAAATGGATCCCTCATTTAAGAGATCTAGAGGCTGGAATTTTTTAATTTGTAAGGAAGTGTTGATAGTCTGTCTTTGAGAAGGAGAATTGTATTGTTCGGTGATCTTGATTTTCATGAGGTGAAGAGGGCTTTGATGCTGGGAGGATGATGCTGGATCAAACAACTGGGTTGTAATTCTCCCTTCTATTTTAATAAAGTTCTTTGGGTTTTCCTCCATACAATCATGTACTTGTGAATCTTGTTATTTATGAATGCCATTGTATGTTCAATGTATTTTTGATTCTGCATTGTTTATGATATAATAGATCGAGATGATTTGATGGTGTTTTGTTACTTTGTTTCTACAGGTATTCTCTAACCGAGACAAGTAGGAGAGGATTTGCAAGCTCTATCAAGGGGGAGAAAAATCAAGCAAGGAGTCAAGCAGAAGATCCATGTTGGTCCCTTTACTTCTCTCTTATCTATCATACATAGAGGAAATCACAAATTGTTTTGATTGTTTGTTTCTAGGATAACTGCCAATCCTAGTGGGACTAGCAGATCGAAAGACACTAGCCATGCGAGGAATTCCCTACCCGAAAGTAGAAAAGTGTCACCGGATAATAATCCCTCAATGTAGCTATCACACAAGCTCATAAGGGTTAACTTCGTGGAACACCTTAGTATGACTTTGACAGAGTGGCGAGGGCCTGATTTATATCTACAAATTGAATGGATCCCTGAGAGAAGATCACAGTCAAGAGGATTAGCTAGAGGTAGTTCGCCTAGTAGTAGAGCCGGTCTTTGGGGAGAGCGCGAAAATATCCAGTGAAGGCTTTGTGTGGTGCAGAGCTAAAGAGCCATTACGCAACCATTCTTGCATAATAAGAAAAGGGTGTTTAATATGGAGAAAAGGGGTGAAACATCGAATTTAAAGAAAGGATTGGATAAGGCTTATCTTGTTGCAGTCAGGACCGTAGGCAGGAAAGCTTCTGATTGGAGCACGAGGATTCTCCTCTTGTATGATTGGACATCGAACATGGGTTATGTTTGGGAACGCGTAGCCAGGTAGATAACTGAGAGATAGGAGGATGGAGCAATACTTATATAATAACATAATAAAGTAGTGTTAATCGCTACTAAGTCAGAGGTCGGGCGAAGGTCGGGTGGTCAAAGGGAGCGTAATTTACAAGCATCAGGATGAGCCGACCGTGACTAGGTCAAGAAGTCAGGAGTCAGGAGCAACATAGAACCATGAAGTAACAAATGTGTATGCCTCGACCATTCGCCTATCCATTATATTGGCGATCCCATAGTTTTCTGCTGTGTGGAAATATACAATTGGTGATCGTTATTCTCTGTGAGTGAGAAAGGTAAGGATCGAAATGAATTTCATGTATTAGAGAAGATATTGACTGTGTTTTCCTTTAAGGAAAATATAGACCAGGAGCCCCCTTGTCCAATGCTTCAGGCTACTACCCAAAGTGTAAGCTATTTTTTTTAATTGATTTAGCGAAAAGTTCAAGATTACTGTCGAGACTGTAAGATAATTATTTTTAATTGGTTTGGCAAATAGCTGAAGAATAAGCCTAGGTAATTGCTTGTTGCCATTCTTGTTACATATTTAGCCTATTTAAAACAAAGAGATCTATAGTTTAAGAAGATTAAGAAACTTGATATTGAACTGAATCAATAAAAAAACAAATAAAGAAGACTAAATTTGGCTCTGTCCAAGAGGCTATCAAAATACTATAATGTGTGCACAGTTGCAATTATTTTCTTGAGTTTCAGGTCAATTATTGATATCACGAGTGTATATGTTATGTGACACTATAAATCCTTTCTATAATTTCAGAAATTGATTCTCAAAGCCCACATTTCCTGTCTCTTTATGTCTACATCCATACCTAGCAATACATTTCTACATTTTTTTCCTTTGGTATCAATGCATCTAAATAAGAAGAGTTTGTTAGTTTCAGTTATATTTAGAGCTAAATACTTGACACGGATGAATATAGGAACATAGTAAATGGTGTTTCTAACGAAATGTGCAAATATTGCCCCAACTCCTTATGCTAGTTCTGTGTATAATAAATCTTCTCCTGAAACTTTGGGCACACGCAATGTCAAATCTAGGTTCAACATGAAATCAGGTGTCACGTTCTACTTCATCTCGTAGGCATAACTATTTTCATGGACATAATGACGCACATGCATTACAAGAAAAAATACTGCACCAAAAACTAATGGAATGGAAAAGCAGTGTTGAAAAGTATAGTAACACCATTTTGCCATATACAATGATAAACATTATAACAAGAAATGGATGAATTTTCTATATTATAAGCATTACCAACGTCAACAAGAATCAAGGGACAATTATGACTGCAAGAACTGCTATTCTTGAATCCAATTTACATAAGGAATTATTGACAGGTGGAAAAAATCCTCTTGGAACAAGTGAGTATTTGGCTAATCAAAGTTCCAATAATACGTTTTTTTGTTTGGTATGGTCGTATACTCCCTGTAACAAAGGTTCGGTTGCCTATCTAAAACTAAAACTAAACTAAGAAAAACTATAACTAATTTAAGAAAAAATATGTAATATATTCTAATAATTTAGAGAATATGAACACAATTTGCTACAACGATTTAACCAATCTAAATAACAACGATTAAAGGATTTAAATGAGCATAACACTACGCATAATATCATGAGATTTAATGGGGTGGTGGGATGGGGAGGGATTCTTATTAATCCCGATGGAATAATTGTTGAACGGTATGCTTGGGGTTTGGGTAGGAAGACAAACAACCAAGCGAAAGCCTGTGGGTTATATTTTTGCCTCACTTTAGCTCAGGAAAAAGGAATCAAGGATATGAACATATTGGGTGACTCTCTCTTAGTTATAAAACACATGAACTCAAACACTGCAGCCCAGAACAACAAGTTAAATCAAATTCTAAAGAGAGCCCTTGGTTTTCTCCCTCTCTTTGGGCATCTGCAATTCTTCTATAACTTAAGAAGTCTAAATAAGGAGGTGGACATCAAAGCCGATTTGGCTTTCCAAATGAAAGAAAGTTGCAACCAGGTAAATGGAATTGAAGGCTACCTTCCCATCCCCTAAGCCTGAGCATGAAAGTCCTAAATTTGAAGATAAATCTCTCCTCCTATATGAAAGATCTGACTCAAAAGTCATGCACCTTGGAGTTAAAAGGTATAAAATCCTATGCTACCCCTACCCTCCCTTGGGGTGAATTATGCATGTCTCCTTATGTTCCCTCCCCCCTTCTTCTCCTCCCCCTCTTCTCCCTCCTTGCTTTCCCCTCTCTGAATCCCTTCTGTCGTCCACCTCCTCCGCCCCCTCATTCCCCCTCCCCCTCTACTCCTTCGCCACATGCTCCCCCCATCACATCTAACATATTTATTGGCGTCCCCTCATCCTCCACATATGACATCCTCCGTGCATCATCCTTACCTCACTCTTGACTTTTGGTCGCAAATCTTGGTGAGGTGCAAAGAATAAATATGAGAACTTTGTGTGTTGAGTTTCGTAATCGGGTCTATAGCATGAACTAGCAAACCAAAGTCACACGAGAATCCTTATAGTGTAAGCCTCATTTAATTCCTCTGGGCTAGATTAGATGGCTTGCGTGAGGGACAATTAATTTTCATCAGGAAGGAGTCGTTTCAGGCTTCATGATAATCATGGTAGGAAATTGGGACTACATAGGTATATATGCAATCTCTCAGCTCAACTACTTCTATAAATTGGGGAATAATGGTCTCAATTTCTGAAATAAAAAAGACTCTGCTTAGAAGGTTGTGGGTAGAAGGATTCTCTGGCAAAGCCAAGATTGTATGTGGGAAGTTCTGGCTATTGAGTGCTACCCCTAGGTAGAGTTAATTGTCGGAGAGTTCCATATGGGTGAGTGCCATTTGCTTAATATAACTGTCGAAGAAATCATTGTTGGGAATCCTGTGTCGTGCTATTGTGTGGTTCTAGGCATTGTCATGTCAATTGGGTCACTATTTTTAGTTCCTCTGTGTCAATTTGGGTATCTGTCCCTCCTCAATTCCATCTGGGTGTTGTGGAGTCTATTAGGTTGTTGTTCCTCCTTTGTGGAATTTGGGCCATTGCTTCTCTGGTTGGTGTTAATTGCAGGAGAGTTCCATACTGGTGCGTGCCATTTTATAGAGTTAATATCTGAAGAAATTATTTTTGGGGATCTTGTGTCATGCTATTGGGTGATTCTCGGTGTTTTGGTGTCAATTGGGTCACTATTTTTAGTTCCTCTATGTCAACTTGGGCCTTTGTTCCTCCTCAGTTCCATCTAGGCGCCGTGGAGTGAATTGGGTTAATGTCCCTCCTCAATGGCATTTGGGTCACACTCTCTATTCTTCCGTGATAATTGGGTCTCGAGTTGTCCCTTGGTTTATCTATTTCAAGTAGACAACATGGATTATGAAACCTGGTGATATTGACGTCAGCGCTCAGGTCGGGTGGTGGGTCGTTCTAACCAAAATTGGGAGAAGTGCCCTCCTCTGGATAATTTCTCCCCACATACCTGTGGCCCTTGTGAATGTTAACATCATGAATTGAGGGTGAATCTAGCAGATCTTCAGAAATGTTTTCAACAACAACACAAAAAAGTCTACAAAATGCACGAGAGAAGCATAGAGAAGAGCTGAAAGATAAATTAGTTGGAAGACGAAGTGTATGCATTTCACAACCAAATTGAAGAACTACAAATTCAACTGGTTGAGAAGAGCTCTTAGAACGTGGAGGAATCAACTGGAATTGATCTCAATAGACTTGTTGAACGGGACGACTAGAATTTCTCCTTTTCTAGTGTTTTATGATAAATTTTAAATACATTTTGCTTTTAGGGCAGTACTGCAAGGCTTATCCTAGTATATATGTAAACACTTAGTCACACTTTGAAATTTTGAAAAGCAAATGTGCTTGTATAACCAGTCTGCAAACAGAGATGTCCATGGATGGCAATGAAATCAAATTGTAATCTCCCATTTTTCTGCAACCATGCACAAATTAATATAAATCTACTATGATTTATTGTTAAAAAAAAATATATCATGAGATTTAGAATCTTAATTGGAATTGAATTGAAAAAATCAAACAAATATGTTTTGGCTAAAAATTTAAATAGAAACTTCAAAAATATTTGTAGGTTTTCATCCTATTCAAACATATTTTTTGGTATTTTATGGAATATCTACACATGCACAATTTAAAGAAAACAAATAACAATTTCTATCTCGTAGACGAGAGCAAATGTGCCTATATTTGAATACTAGATTGCAATGATCAACTAGTAATAAGTAAATTGACAATTTTTTAAGTCATGATGATAAAAAGATGTAAATTGCAATATTGTCATAAGGAATTTTAAACAGAATTAACAAATATTTATTCATAATTAAACAACATAAGTCATCGAGTAATATCAGAGGAATTTATTAAGTAATTAAAATGATGCACTAACATAAATCCCATAGCTCATGACACGTGAACACTGAAAATGGTTTTAAAAAAGGCTGGTACTTCAAAATTGATTAAAAACATCCATGTATGTAGCCTTCAGTGATTATAAACCCTTTGCACCAATGCATAAAGGTCTTTAAATACTAAAAAATAATAAAATAGGTTTTGGTCATATATCTACATTATGAATCACAAAAGTCTTAGATCTAACAATAAAATAGGTCTTGAAACAAGAAAATCAACAAATTTTCTGAAAGTAAATACTCAATTCTAAAAATATGTCTGTTCAATTGATATCTAACACACAAGCAAACACCTTTTCCTCATATTTAGAATTTTCATAATTGATACTAAGTAGTAGGTGAGGTGCATGTACTTGGATATAAGTTGCCCATTGTGAATATATCTGGTACACTTCAGAGAAATAAATGGAAGGAAACTGATTGATGTTGATCTAGCAGTTGGCAATTAATCCTTGTACCTTTTTATTCCTTTTCTAATATTTGACCTCAAACTTGGAAATAAGCTCGATTTGTTCCAAAGAAGTTGCAGAAATTTTTGGCAATTTTGCTGTTTCCAAACTTTAAAGTTTTTTTTTTTTTTTTTTTTAATTTCTAATTGATTCACAAGATCTTTCGTAGATTGTTTTAATTCTCCTAGAATTGCTTCCTTTAATGAATTGGCACTTGATAGGCCAAATTATACTATAAAGTATGTTCCTTTTCCCAAATTGTTAAACATTGCTCATATGTTGTTTGTATGCATGCACTAATTTCCTTTTCCTCTTTCTCCTGCAACTTAAGGATGTAAGCATCAATATTTTATCTCTCTTAGAAAATTTTAGAATTTATTTAGACTAAAATTCGTTTTGTTAGT
The DNA here is from genome assembly GCA_031772625.1 of Pinus tabuliformis. Taxonomy (NCBI): domain Eukaryota; kingdom Viridiplantae; phylum Streptophyta; class Pinopsida; order Pinales; family Pinaceae; genus Pinus; species Pinus tabuliformis. The sequence continues at coordinate 927,697,438 of CM062811.1, read as the reverse complement.
CAACATTAGACAAAAAATTTGTTTTTAATTGAGTTGTCTTCTTCTACCAATGAATCAATTATTTCATTTAAATATGTAATTTCTTGATAAAATCTTGAGATTTTATCCATCTTTTTATGAAATTTTGATTGGTTCTTCCTTAAAATTAGACAAGTTTGTAAAGCTTGATCCTTGAAAACTTCGAGACTCTGTGTTGCATGTTGATTCTCATTGAGTTGATATTTAAGAGATTTAATTTGCTCTTTCAAAGTTGTGACCATAATCCCAGAATTATTTTTTGCTTCTTGCTTCCAGATGTGGGTTTGATCTTCATGCAATTTTCTCAATTCTCGAATCTCTTATTCATGTTTTGCATTTTCTTCTTTCAATTCTTTCTAAAAATTCTTCTGTAGGTTTTTCCTTTCTACATCAAATCCTTGAACTGAAGTGGCACAATTACTCTATGTTATAGACATATTTGGGCACTGAACCCCAATCACATATGTCCATAAACCAAGGGCTTCTAAGCCCATAAAAGTGTTGTTTCATACCCTAAAGAAACAATGCCAGTTGATTACATCATTTCCTAGAAGTTCTCCCTAAAAAACTTCTCAGAACTAGTAAAAAATGGACCATACAAACTACTCTATGCTGAGGGTGCGATGCATCTCACCTGTTACACATAGAGGGTACGATGAATACTGAAAAACCCTTCTGTAGGGTGCGATGAACGAGAGCAGACAAATGGCAGAGGCAGTTTGCTAGGTGGAAACCTAGTGAATCTTCTAGAAACTGCTCATTTGACACTTGCTTCTCTTAATTTGCCCAGGGATGAGTAAGAGATAATGAAATCTCCAAGTGGAACCAAGAACTATCAGAGAAATGACACTAATCAAAATCCCAGAAGCTGACTCACCCACCTGCAAATATCTATATATGGATCCCTCATCCTAGAGATCTAGAGGCTGGAATTTTGTATTTTGTAAGGAAGTGCTGTTGGTTTCTCTGTGAAACATCATAGTGTTGGGTGATCTAGCTTTTCATGAGGTGAAGAGGGCTTTCATGCTGGGAGGATGGCGCTGGGTCAGACCACTGGGTTGTAATCCTCTCTTCTACTACTTCTATCAATAAAGCTATTTGAGTTTTCCTCCATATTCTTGTATATTTCTGAATCTTGTATTGATATATGCATTTGTATGGTTAATATATATTTGATCCTATATTTTTTATGGTTATAGATCTCTATGCTTTGATGGTATTATGTTGCTTTGAATCTACAGGTGTTATTTGAAGCGGGACAAGTGAGGAAAGAGTAGCGAAGCTCTGTCAAAGGAGGGAGGAAACAAGCAAGGAGCCAAGCGAAAGACTGAGGTTAGTACTCTCTGCTTCTCTCTCATCTATCTCTCATAAAGGAAGACACAAGTAACTTTAGTTAGTTTGTTTCTAAGATAGCTACCCGTCTTCGTGGGACTAGCAGTTTTGAGTGGACACTAGTTTTCCCGGTAACACTCTACCAACTTTCTTCATTGAAAAATTCAATTTTCTTCAATTTTTCCTCCAAAACTTTAATTTTCTGTAAACTATTATCATATGAAGCTGCAAGATCATTCAAATGATAGTGATTGTAATTAAAAAGAGCTGCTAAAGCTTGAGAGGATTCTTAAGCTTTTTCTTTTACGTCTCCTTGAGCCTGCCAACTGAATTCAGATACAGTCTTGAGAGTATCATATTTCCTTTTCTTTGTTCTTTTGACAAATGATTTCGTTTGAATATTAAAATAATAATATGTTAAAGAAGGGATAGTGTTACAGGGAAAAGTGTCTATTTAGAACTGCTCTATCCCACTAAGGTGTGACAACTACCTTAGAAACAAACAAAGAAAAACTAATGTTTTTCCTTTATGAATTATAGATAGAGAGGAACAGAAAGACCAACCTATGTCTTGCGCTAATTCTTCGATTCGATCCCTCTCTTCTTTGATAGTCTGCTCCCAGCAAGCCCAGCTTCAGAAAGTACCTGTAAGATCACAGAAGCATAGCACTATACAAAGACATGGATCTATAATCTTAAACAATCTAGGATCAGATGTAAATTGACCATACAAATGTAACAAGCATCAATGATACAAAAGCATGGAGGAGAACTCAAATAGCTTTTATTGATAAACAAGAAAAGATCCAGGAGGAGTTACAACCAGTTGTTCCGACCCAGCGTCAACCTCCCAGCAAAGAAGCCCCTCTTCACCTCAAACAAAGCTTATATCACTCAACAGTCTGATGTTTGTCTCTAGAAACCAACAACAATTCCTTACAATATGCAAAATTCCAGCCTCTGGATCTCTCAGATGAGGGATCCATATATAGATATCTGTAAGGGGGATGAGTCAGCTTGTTATTTGATTAGTGTCTTCTCTCTGACAGTTCTTGATTCCACTTGGAGACTGAGGGCCTCTTACTCATCCTTGGTCGAATTCAGTGAGGCAAGTGTCATAGGAGAAGATTCTGGAAGCTTCCATTGCCTCTCCACCTCGCGGAATAACACTGCCATTTGTCATTTCTCGCCCATCGCACCCCACAGAAGGGACTTTTGAAATGAAATGCACCCTCACAGTGTATTTGGGTGAGATGCAACGCACCTAGCCAGTGGAGCAGCTGCAATGATCCTGTTTTGACCAATTCTAAGTAGTTTCTCATGGAGAACTTCTGGGAGAAGTTGTAATCTGTTGACCTTGTTCCTTTAGGGGTTAGAAAAACACTTTTAGGGACTTAGGAGCCCTTGGTTTATGGACATTTCATGCTTGGGGTTGTAGGGCACAAAAATGTCTATAACAGTTGCCCCCTAAAGTATGAGGGCGTTAACCTTTTGGTGTCGGGTGAAATGCTTTATTATGAGGATCGGAAGTTCTTTCAATGTTGGGAGGAGACCTGTAATAAGATACAATACAATACATTATCTTCATAATATTTTCATGATCTAGGTGAGGCGGGCATTCCCATGCTCAGCTTTATAAATTCATTTTCATGTACATAGGACAGACAACCGTCTGAGTGTAGACTGATGATTCTGATAGAGCCATCATCCTTCTGAGTGGATGATTATCTGTGCGGCAATGATGTACATTTAATGTCTTTATTTCCCTGAATATATATTGCAGCCCGGATGGATGAAACTAGATCCGGGGTCTTCAATCTCATCCGATCTTCACTCGAAGTACAAGTCGATCCATGTGAGAAATGTTCTGAAGTCGAACATGGAAAGACATCGCTTGATTACCAGTCAATGATGTAAACTGTTAAAAAGCGCGAGAGGAATCACCGATAATGATAATGACCCTCAAGGTACTGCAGTACAATTCACGTGGTGTGAATAAAGGACTTGGCGTCGAACACCACGCAAAATCTTTTGGTCGAAGGCCATTGATGTAAACCTGTCGTCGGAAGTGAGAAACTTGCCATTGAGGCGTGCAAGGTTCAAAGTACTGAATGGGGTGTTCCTAGATCAACTTCTTGGATAATGAGCTGATGTCGACAAGAAGTGATCCGCCACAGGAGGGCCTTAATGAATCCCACATCAATGACACGGAACGGAGCAAATGATTTTAATGGAGGTGAAAAAGATCTGGTGATATAAGGTTCAGGGTGGCGGTCATGAACGAATGGAGTATAATGTATGGTAGTGGGTGAGACACAGGTGAATTCTCTGAATGACTTCTCTTGAACATATCGACGACACTGATGTGATGGATTGGTAGCATTAACCCCAAATGTGGATGGTATGGCGTGACCATGGTGATGTGACCGGTGAATGAAACAACCCAACCTGACTCGGACACGGAGCGGAAGTGTCATGTTCAAGAGCGACTTGCTACCAACAAAGTTTCTTTGAGTTTTCTTCCCAATTTTTCCCCAGTCATTGCTAACCAGTACCTCTTTATTTTTGTCAAGCTTGAGGAGGATAACATATGCTTGTTCTATAATTTTCCCTTCGGGCAAACCCATCACTATGTTTTAACGAGCCTAGCGATAGTGAAACTCGTTCTCGTCCATAGACAAGTTTGTCGCTATTAATCTTTTTAACGAGTTTAACGACAAAGATAACTCGGTCCTTTTCAATTTTAGAGAGTCTGAAAAGGAACGTAAAGGTAACTCCAAAATTCCTTTTTCGTCATCTAATCCCTTAAGTCTGAAAAAGTATAAAAAAATACAGAAGGGATGGATTTTCGATACTTTTAATGAGCCGAACAAAACAAGCGCTCGATCTTTTTGTGTAATAATCCCTCAGGTCCAAAAAGATTAAAATCTAGATGAGGGATAGCACTTCCTGTCCCTTTAATGAGCTGGAGAGGCCAATGGCTCGACAATCTTTTCATATTTTACGAGTCAGTTGAAAAGAGCTTAAAGGAGACTCGTCTTTTGAGGAACAAGTGATAAAACGGGTAGCAGCTGATTCCAGGTAAGGTTTGGAATTTTCCAATCACGGCAGTGTCACAAGGATGGCTAGTGAAATCACTCTTCGCAGCTGTTCCTCAAAATGGGTAAACAATCAAATGGAGGTGAATGATCGGCCAATGCAAAAGTGGAGGTGATGGTGCAAACACGACCAAGGCTTTAACGGCTGAAGTACTACATTCACGATGGTTATTTACCGGGGAATAGTCCTTTTTTAAACGAGCTTAAACGCGGGGGGAAACATTTGCTCATGTCTTATGTTTATTTTTTAACGAGCTTGAACTATGTGCTAAAACTGCTCGATCAATCCAGTCGTGTGATAAGAATGTCTCATATAAAAACGACAACTTTTAGAGATTTGCCCCACATCCTTTCTTTATGCAAGTTAGGAAACGACCAATCCTACGAGTTTAAAGGGTTAGAGGTCCTAAAAATTTAAAAAATAAATAGTCGCTCTTTGCTTGCATGCCAAAAGGCTTGCATGCCCCCAGGTATAAAACAGAGTTTCAAGGTTACCCCTTCTTTAGTCCGTTAAAACATTTGTTTTACCGAGAGAGGCCTACCTCATACAGGTTACCAAAGATAGTTCTATTTACGTCGTAAACAAAACAATTCCGCGACGATGTCTACCGAAATAAACAAAGGTGAGCGGCGATGCCCGCCAACTCACATAACTTTGATAAGAGAATCTTGTTCTAGAATAACCCCCTCTTCCAATCATGGACGGGAGTACAGACTAGTCATATTCTCCTGCGGAAACCTACCCTATACCCGAAGTTTTCCTGCCGAAGCAGACCAGGGTGCATGCCCCCTGGGTTTCAGTCATGTCCCCCCGAATCACTCGCGCTCATCAGGAGGACGGACTGGAGATTGAGACATTTCTTGCGTGAAAAGACCATTTAGGGATGGTATATGACTATTTGCTCTGTATGATCCAGGAAATGAAAGCTGGTCCACGCGCTTGACCACTCTTCCTTCGTGCGGAAAACACATTACTCTAAAGAGTGAGGAGACAATTTCTCCCATGCAATAAATATAGTCTCGTCCAAGGAGTAGATTGTAATCCAGGGGTCCTTGAACTACCATTACGTTCATGTGAACGGTTTTCCCTCTCAATGTTATGGGCACATTGGGAAGGATCCCTAACGGTCGACTGGTTCCTTTATCAAAACCTGTTAGATTTCTCATCTCAGGTAAAAGCGATGGCGAACCAAGCACTTTCCAAGCAGTTGAGGAAAGGATACTCACAGAAGCCCCTTCATCTATGATGGTACCAGCCATAACCATTTTATATATTTGAACAATAATCCGGAATGGTATAGTGGCCGGTAAACGGGGTCTGCCTAGTTGATTCCAGTCGAAGGAGACAACTAGGTTGCTTGGAGGTGGGACCGAATAGATGGCCCGATACGACTCTGACGAACTTCCTTCCTACAGTAAAGGAACGGGTAAATTTCCCCCATGTTCGTTGTAGTCTGTGCTTATGAAAAGAATTTGGACGGTGTCATCCTTGTTCTGTTCAGTGACTGTATCATCTGAAGATGGAACCTCTGAAGGCAAGACCGGGTCAACTGCCGCCTCGACCTTTTGACTTTCGTCTGGTATGGATTCAGATGGTTTATCTTCAATGATAGGTGCTTCGGCTGACCACCTAAGCGGGCCAACTAGATTTTCAACTAGTGACGGACTCGGTAAGAGTTTTTTATATCCAGCAGGAAGTCGTAACGGTGAAACCGGACGATTGTCCAAAACTCTTTTAGCTTCGTCTAAGAAGGGACAATGGTGGACGGCATGATCGCCTTCGCACAGTTTACAAGGAAATCTATATTTTCCTTTTTGTCCTGGGGCTTCACTTTCACTAGTTGACGGTGTGCTTTCAACATGATCATTAGAGGTTGACGACACCGGGTTGTGCAAACGAGGAGACCAGTCCCTTAAGATCCGAGGGATGCAGGGACAATCTCTGTGATAATGGTCTCCTTTGCAAATGACACATGGCGATTTAGGCCTGGTCGGTGCAGTGTGTGGATTTTCGTTAGACGACACTCGTTTGCCCCCATTAACTTTTGGCTCCTTCTTCTTCTTCTCTTTCTTCTTCTTTTCCTTCTTCTCCTTCGGTACTTGACTTTTGGCTTTACCAGCCCCATCAAGTGAAGAGGAAGGAGGAGAGGAAGAATTAGAGGAAGTAGAAGGTTGGTGGGTAACTCTGGACTCATCTAATTACTGATTCGATTGTTCAGGAATTGTGGTGTTCTGAACGACAGAGGTTGAGAAGAGCCATACAGGCAAACCAATTGTCAGTCCTGGAAGCGACAATGTGGCCATATGGGGTGCACCAACATCTCCCCAAGAGGAGAAGGGTCTAGGATTTCCTCCAAGGGGAATTCCTTGGTTGGTGGATTCCATTTTCTCAACCCAAGATCAACGTAGGAAAGGGGTAATGAATATTCCGCTTAAAATAAATTTTAGACGCTTTGACACAACTTGTTTTTTCAGTTTTTAAGAGTCGAGAAAAAACAAAAGATGACTCTAGTCGCCTTTGATTTTTAATGAGCCTGAAGTGACAAGTGCTCAGATGGACCTTTTCCGTTAAGGAGTCTGAAAAGGAACGAAAGGGACTGCTCTGGAAGTCTAGGTAGAGGGAGTACCAAACCAATCGCAAAACTGCAGAATACTTTTACGGTACGGCAGTCAATCTTCCCGAATGCTGTGTTTAGTGCATTGCGATCGATAGGGCGGCAGACACGGCTTCCTATGGATAAAGGATTAAGCCTATTGGGGTCTCCCAAAATATACTTGACGGTACGTGGGAGCACAAGTCCGTACTGGCACTTATAGTCTCAGAGTGGAGGAATCACCCAACCATCAGTGAGAACAACAGTTACCAGGCTTTACGACGCCAGAATACGTCTCTAGCATAGACCTCTAAATGTTGTGCGTTAAGTTCCAAAGCGTTGTTAGATTCATTGAATTTATTTTAAGTTGATCTTGTTTATGAAGTTTGCCTTTCGGGTTCACCACGAGATGTAGATGTAATTCCTAAAATGCAATCTAAGATGATAAACAAACTTTTTATCTTCTTTATGCAATGAAAATCCTAGCTACTAGGGAAAAGAAAGACAAAATCTTTTCACAAAGAGCAAAGAGCACACTGTAAATGCACTTTCCTAAATCAAGCCAATCAGACTGTCTATATGCAAATGCACATGCATGTATTTGTTTTTCGACTTTCTTAGTATATGGATGCTAAAAAGAAAGTTGATGCACAAATCTGAATTTCTTTTCAAGTGACAAATATAAATAAGCTTCTTTTCTAAATAAAAAATGGAGACGATTACGGCACCTTACGATTTTGAAACGAATACTTGTTTTTGACACTAGAAAATTACAAATTCAGACCAAAAGCAATAGTAACAGGATAATCGACCATCAACAACAATCAAACTCTTTCCTACGATTGAAATCAACACTTGCGACAGTACGATTATGCTACTTTTGCAAAGGAGAACTGTAAACGACTCAACAAACACACAAAAACATCTACAGTTCTTTTGTACAAAGGAGGTGGAATAACAGCAAAGAAAAGGGGTTTCAAACAGACATATACTGATCACAGGCAGCAAAATTCAGGAATAGAACTGGAAAGAATGAATCACAGAAGCCACAACTGCACAGAGCTAGTCTGATCAGCGCACCTGTAACACAGAGAATATGAAATGCAGCGCAGGTTGTCCACTCGGGAAGTGCGCTGAAATTCAGAATCTCTGAACAGTACCTGCACTGGGCCAGAAACAAGACTCTGTTCGGGTTCCGGGTCACAGTTTGCAGTTCAGTTCTTGGTTTTTGGCCGAGTAAAAAGCAATCAGTAATGCAACTAACAAGGGTAGATCTAAGGAGGATCTAAGAGCTATCACAAGGGCAATCAGATAGTTTGTGAATCAGTTGTTTAAATCATAAACAGATCCAGTGGATGGATTGAAGCAGCAGTTATCTACTTTGCATTTGTTATGGCAAATGCAGTTCGAATGCTACTTATAAGTTTATGAAACAAACAACAAAGAATGATAAACAAACAAACTAATTATCTCCCCAGCGGAGTCGCCATTTTGTTATAGGGAAAAGTGTCTATTTAGAACTGCTCTATCCCACTAAGGTGTGACAGCTACCTTAGAAACAAACAGAGAAAAACTACTTATGTTTTTCCTTTATGAACTATAGATAGAGAGGAACAGAAAGACCGACCTCTGTCTTGCGCTAATCCTTCAATTCGATCCCTCTCTTCTTTGATAGTCCCCAACTACCTGCTCCCAACAAGCCCAGCTTCACAAAGTACCTGTAAGATCACAGAAGCATAGCACTATACAAAGACATGGATCTATAATCATAAACAATCTAGGATCAGATGCAAATTGACCATACAAATGTAACATGCATCAATGATACAAAAGCATGGAGGAGAACTCAAATGGCTTTTATTGATAAACAAGAAAAGATCCAGGAGGAGTTACAACCAGTTGTTCCGACCCAACATCAACTTCCCAGCAAAGAAGCCCCTCTTCACCTCAAACAAAGCTTAGATCACCCAAAAATCTGATGTTTGTCTCTAGAAACCAACAACAATTCCTTACAATATGCAAAATTCCAGCCTCTGGATCTCTGGGATGAGGGATCCATATATAGATATCTGTAAGGGGGATGAGTCAGCTTGTGATTTGATTAGTGTCTTCTCTCTAACAGTTCTTACTTCCACTTGGAGACTGAGGGCCTCTTACTCATCCTTGGTGGAATTCAATGAGGCAAGTGTCAGAGGAGAAGATTCTGGAAGCTTCCATTGCCTCTCCACCTCATGGAATGACACTGCCATTTGTCATTCTCGCCCATCGCACCCCACAGAAGGGAATTTTGAAATGCAATGCACCCTCACAGTGTATTTGGGTGAGATGCAACACACCTAGCCAGTGGAGCAGCTGCAATGATCCTATTTTGACCAATTCTGAGTAGTTTCTCATGGAGAACTTCTGGGAGAAGTTGTAATCTGTTGACCTTGTTCCTTTAGGGGTTAGAACAACACTTTTAGGGACTTAGGAGCCCTTGGTTTATGGATATTTCATGCTTGGGGTTGTAGGGCACAAAAATGTCTATAACAGATAGTATATGCAATTGGCTCTAATTCATAAACTGGTTTAAACAAAAACGATTTCCAAGGAATCGTAGTGGAAATATGTGTTACTGATGCTTGAGGAGATACGACAGATATAATATCCATCTTGTTATAGGATTCCATCTTTTCATCATTTTCCTTGGTGTTGGTTTCAATAGATACTTGTCTTTCTTTCTCCTTATCTACTTCCATTTCTTTGACTTTTGTAATTTCTAGTTTCTTTTGCTTTGTTTTCTCAAGAGAATTAATCATAATAGTCTCATGTTCAATTATTTTTTTATTTGATTTGATTTATTATTTATTTATTTGATTTTATTATTATTTATTTTTTTTTTTTGCTGAAGCAAGAGTCGTACCTTCTATTTCATTAAAACATAAAATATTTTACATAAAATACAACAGTCCGCAAGGAACTGTGGACCAAGGAAAATCTAATCTCTAACTGCCAAGGGCATCGAGCCAAAGGCAAAAACCCCCAACCCTACAAACATAACCTCAAAACCCTCAAAAGAGAGACAATGCTTAGGCCGTACGATCAGAAGAATGTGCGAAAATCCTCAATTCCCACCATGAAATTGAACAACCGGACTTGCATCTTTAATCACAACCGTCCATTCTCCTCGCCCGATCCAACGATAGAGGAAGATATCACAATACAAAGACGCCCGATGCTTAACGACCAGGACCCACCAACATGCATGATCATTCCTGACCGTAGATCCGCCTTGCCAAATCCGACGGCTGAGGATCATATCGCACGGGTCTAAAGCCCCGAACATTAGCATGTGATGAGGGCGGTAATTAGTCCCTCCCCTATGCCATGTGTAGGTTGGTGAGTGGAATCGCTGCCATTTCAGAAAAACCGCTTCCCGCTTGAGAGGCCTGCGATAAACCAAATACCACCATGGGAGTGGTTTTGCTTCTAGAGAAAGAAAATCGGGGGTAATACAGCCGCCGAGAAAGCCAGGATTTCGGCCCCTCGTACCATCTCCTCTACGCCTGTACATGAACCCATGAAAGATGCTACTCCTTCCCTTTGGTCGACCATCCGCTAAACTGAGACAGCCGCGCAACATCCACCAGTAGTCTCTGAGTTTGTATTTACCAGGGTTGCTGAGGCCCACAGTGGCTTGCATCCCACCAAAAACCAGACTGTGAAAAAAATAGCAAATCATAATGAAACCAAGTCATCTAGAACTCGCCTCCATGGCTTTGTTTCGAAACACCTCCCTGTCTTCATCTGCCTGGTCGTGACAATGTGCCTTTAATCTATTATGAGGCATCTCTTGCCAACCCATCGAAACCCTACTTTCGTTATAGATCACTCCTTGATTGGCCAAAATATCTGCTAATTTATTGCCATTATTTGCACATGGTTAAAACTTACTGTGCAAAGGCATTGGAGGTGACACTACATTCTTTGGAATACCTGGATCAGCCTCCAGTGTTTTGAGACTTTTTTCGGCGTCGTGCCACAACTAATTCTCTTGATCGAGTTAATGATTAACTCAGAATCAGCTTCGACAATCACATTTTGGCAGTTATCCTGCTTCAGAAAATCTAAACATTGCTCCAGAGCCATTAATTCCACCATGTTGTTAATATCTCTTCCTAAATGGCAATGGAAGATGAAAAGAATACTTCCATCTTCATCTCTTAACACCCCTCCAAAGCCAGCAGTTCCCGGGTTGCCTTTTGAAGCCCCATCAATGTTGTATTTCAGAAAACCCTGAGGGGGAGGATGCCAAAAATCCTTCTCAGTATCCATTTTCATTACCTTCCTATCCAAGCCTTGAGGAATAAGCCCCTGCATACCTAGTTGACTGAGAATCCGCATTTCAGCTACTGAGGGTGGATTCTTAGGGGGATTTCACACTGTAGTGCCAACCATCTCCTTAAGCTGTTTTAAGATCTGCTCAAACAGGCGTTGGGAGGGACTCTTTTCATTTTTGAAGATTCTCTTGTTCCTTTCTTTCCAAACATTCCATATAATGAAGCTTGGCATAAGAGCCCAAGCTAAGCCAAGAAATTCATAATCAGAAAATTTTCGTTTCCAATTGTTTAGGGTATTGATAATACTCTCTTTGTCCCTGTTGGTCTATTGGAAAACGGTGGCAAATGTATCCCACAACCTGGAGGTTAAAATGCAACTATTGAGAAGATGTTCCATTGTCTCATCTTGGGCTTCATAGAGCTAGCATCTGGATGGCCCCAGAACACCCCTCTTTCGAATGTTATCCCAAGTAAAAATTTTCTTATGATGAACTAGCCACATGAAGAGTTTAATCTTCATCCAACCTTGATTCCTCCTTAGGTTCTGCCAAATCCTATCCGGAACATGGGAATCCAACTCAAGGAGAATGCGTTTTTCCTCCTTAAGATTAAAGGTGCCCTCATTATTGGTGCCCCATCTAAGCTGGTCCTGCCCCCCTGTCACTAAAATCTTCCTTTGTTCCAACATTTTCATAAGTGCCTCTGCTTTTGCTTTCAAGGGGTTGTCATCCCTGTAATCAATGTTCCTCCAGGTTCTCCATTTTCCTGCACTATTAGTATGATCCCAAAAATCTTTTACTTTAGATAACCCTTGGGTGTCTGTCTCATTCTTGAGGTCCAAAAAGTCCTCTTTTAATAGTATAGGTTCTTGTTGCCATTTATCCTCCCAAAATAAAGCTAGATCTCCCTCTCTGATTTCCCAGAAGCTATTTTTTTGTACTAAGCCTTTGTTCTCCCAGGCCTTATTCCAGATGTATGAGCCCTTTATACTTCCAGACATCCTTATGTGATCATTATTTTGCCAAGAGCTGGCATATTTTTCTTTCCAGATACTAGCCCACTGAGCCCTTGGATATTTTACCCAACACCACCATAGTTTAGCCCCTAAAACGTTGCTAAGAATCTCCGGATCATCCAATCCAAGACCCCCATGGTTTTTGGGTTTACAGATTTTTTCCCAGGATACTAAGGCCCATTTCTTTCTTTCCTCCCCCTTACCCCAAAGAAAGTCTCTTTGGATGGTTCTGAATTGATGCAAGACTCCTTTTGGTGCTGGGAGTGCTGATAGCATGAAAACTGGGATTGATTGAAGAACAACCTTTGTAAGCACCAACCTACCAGCCAAGTTTAAAGATCTGATAGTCCATTTCCTGATTTTATCCTGCATCTTATTAATCACCGGCTCCCAAATGCTCTTGTGCAGAGGTTTAGCAGTTAGAGGAACTCCCAAATATTTTGAAGGGAGGACATCCCTTTGAAAGCCCAGAATTCTAGAGATATTCCTCTGAATAGAAATATTGGTATTAAAGAAAAAAAATTTAGATTTGGAGAGATTAACTTCCATACCTGTAGCCATGGCGAAGTCATTCAGGATTTGTTTATATGCTAGAGCTTCTTTGACCGTGGGGATTCCCTGCAACATGGTATCATCAACAAATTGTTGATGAGTCAAGGCCTGTCCATTCTCAGATAGTTGTAGGCCCTTAATCTTACCAACTTCTTTAGCATGCTTGATAGACCGACCAAGTCCTTCCATCATGAGGATGAAGAGAAAGGGAGAGAGTGGGTCTCCCTGCCTGAGGCCTCTTGAAGGAATAAAAGTTTCGGAGGGAGAACCATTAACCAATATTGAAAAGTGTGAGGAAGTTACCAAGGCCATGACCCATCTCACCTAGTTATGATCAAACCCAAAAGCAATAAGAACTTTCCTGATGTAGGTCCAGTTCAACTTATCATAAGCTTTGGCTAGATCCAATTGCATGATCATTCCAGCCTTCCTATTGCTAGTCAATGAGTGCACCACCTCATGTGCTTGAATGATGTTATTGAGAATTTGTCTGCCTTCCACATAACCAGATTGTTCCACAGAAACTAGTGTAGGAAGAAGAGGTTTGAGTCTATTTGCCACTACCTTGGTGTGGAGCCATAAAAAGGGTCTCTTTCACCTCTAATTACCTCACATTAATATGTCAATCCGGGAACGTTTTGTTATTTCAAAGAGTGTCTCAGTCTGAGGCTATCATTTGCCAGAGTAATGCTAGTAGTACAGTGTTCAAAAATACAAGAGTAAATTGATGCTTGTTTACGGCTAACTACTTCAAAAGATTAAACCACACATTCATAAAGCTAAGCAATTTATCAGTCAAGGGTTCAGTAGCTGTAATTCATCCCTTTGTAAACTGATGGAACTAAGGTAAATTAGAGAACATATCGTGGATCTGGGAGCCGGACAATAAATGTCAATGCTCACTACAGCCTGAGATCGTTCTTCACACCAAAATAGCAAATCACAAGAAATGAAACAACAAATGAGAAAAGGAACAACAATTAAGAAATAGAACAACAAATCTGAAATGGAACAGCAAACCTGAAATGGAACAGAAAACCGGAAATGGAACAACAAACCTGAAATGGAATAACAAACCTAAAATGGAACAACAGTTAAGAAATAGAACAACAACTAAGTCTATCAAGCAGTAACACCTTAGTCTATAAGATCAAATGCACTAATCGTAATCTACAGGAATCAAACGGTAATTCTTCAATCTTAAGGACGAATTGAACAACACACCAAAATGGAACAACTTTGATTAATGATGAGTTGTAGAACAACACTTCAAAACCATATATGCACACGGCACACCTTAATAGTAACCCGATCTTGGTAAACCAATTATCACTCTCAGCTATAAAAGATTACGACAATGTTTCAGAATGGAACAACAATGTTTATAGATCCAACAATCACAAAGAACATAATCACTAAGATGAAGTCCGTAATAAGTGCACATCACAGAGGCTCTATAATTGAATAGCAACAATATTCTGTAAAGACTAACGGTATTATATCAACACTTAGAAGATTAGTGATTCGTTGCAGAGTCAATGCAATAAGTCTATCTTTAGAAACCTTAATAAATTAAACATAACAGAGCATGTGACGTAAACTTACAAAACACATCAGATTACCAAATAACATCGATAAGCAAACCACGCATAAACCAAACGTAATGGTACAGAAGCAAGTGTCCTCTAGGGCCGGGTCCTTAGCCTCCAGGGGTACACCGCTTTAAGTTATTCCAGACTCAGAGATGAAATAGTAACCAAGTTTTTATTAATGCATAAAGCGAAATTACAATAGATCGGTTCTTAACGAGACTCGGTGATCAAAGTTCTGATCTTAAAGGAAATTACATAAAAGCATCAAAAAACTCTCTCTCGAGCTAACAGTGCTGCCCCTTTTATAAGGGTGAAGGTGGAGATATCTAAGTGCAGAAATAGATAAAACTGCGATCCCTTAGGATCAAGGATCCTGAGGGATTCGCCGAACCGTTAGTCCTCAGTCATTTCTTTCCTTTCCTGCGTCGAGCCGATATCTCCACTTCCTTTCCAGGGTTGATTCGCTTTGATTTGCTTTGCATTGTTTGCATACGGTCTCCCGTCAAAGGGATAACGATTAACCCGTCCTTGTCCTTTCCTTTGGAACGACAACTTCTCGTTTTTCTTCCTTCCTGCATAAGGAAATGACAATTGTCAGTGTTTTCATCTTGCATATTAATATCACATGTTTTGTTACAATTCCTTATCATTTTCTAGTTTATGATGCAAAAGATTTGCAAGTTATAATGAAAAGATGCTGAAATAATTACCAAAAACATACCTTCTTTAGTACTCCACACACCCCCTTCTTACCCTTTTTCATGCCCTCATGAAAACATTGTAGTTGACATGTAAGGCAGT
Organism: Pinus tabuliformis; assembly: GCA_031772625.1. Taxonomy (NCBI): domain Eukaryota; kingdom Viridiplantae; phylum Streptophyta; class Pinopsida; order Pinales; family Pinaceae; genus Pinus; species Pinus tabuliformis. The sequence continues at coordinate 927,682,117 of CM062811.1, read as the reverse complement.
GAGGGAGTAGGTTGGAGATGGAATCTCATGTGGAGGTCTACAACCATGATGCATAACTAGGTGTTCAAAGAAATGGCCTGTCTGACCCTCAGGCATCTACAGGGCTTGGTACCCAGGTGCAGGGTGCCAAATAATTGGACTCCGGAACCTATATCCTAACCAGGATGGCCTTGCCCTCAAAATGACTTCGCCATAGAGGTGCAAGCGGTTGGCAGCTTGTTATAGAAATTTTTGTGCCCTACAACTCTAAGCATGAAATTTCCATAAACCAAGGGCTCCTAAGTCCCTAAAAGTGTTGTTCTAACCCCTAAAGGAACAAGGTCAACAGATTACAACTTCTCCCAGAAGTTCTCCACCAGAAACTGCTCAGAATAAGTCAAAACAGGATCATTTCAACTGCTCCACTGGCTAGGTGTGTTGCATTGCACCTAAATACACTGTGAGGGTGCGTTGCATTTCAAAATTCCCTTCCGTGGAGTGCGATGGGAGAGAAATGACAAATGGCAGTGTCATTCCGCGAGGTGGAGAGACAATGGAAGCTTCCAGAATCTTCTCCTCTGACACTTGCCTCACTGAATTCGACCAAGGATGAGTAGGAGGCCTTCAGTCTCCAAGTGGAAGCAAGAACTGACAGAGAGAAGACACTAATCAAATCACAAGCTGACTCATCCTCCTTACAGATATCTATATATGGATTCCTCATCCCAGAGATCGAGGAGGCTGGAATTTTGCATATTGTAAGGAATTGCTGTTGGTTTTTGAGACAAACATCAGAGTATTGGGTGATCTATGCTTTGTTTGAGGTGAAGAGGGGTTTCTTTGCTGGGAGGTTGATGCTGGGTCAGGAACCACCGTTGTAACTCCTCCTGGATCTTTTCTTGTTTATCAATAAAAACTATTTGAGTTTTTCCTCCATGCTTTTGTATCATTGATGCTTGTTACATTTGTATGTTTAACTTAAATCCGATCCTAAGTTGTTTATGAATATAGATCCATGTCTTTGTATAGTGCTCTTCTTCTATGATCTTACAGGTACTTTGTGAAGCTGGGCAAGTAAGGGAGCATGTAGCTGGAGACTATCAAAGAAGAGAGGGATTGGATCAAAGGATTGGCGCAAGACACAGGTTGGTTCTTTCTATTCCTCTCTATCTATAGTTCATAAAGGAAATACAAAAGTAGTTTTTCTCTGTTTGTTTCTAAGGCAACTGTCACACCTTAGTGGGATAGAGCAATTCTAAATAGACACTTTTCCCTGTAACAAAATGACGACTCCGCCGGGAACTAATTAGTTTGTTTGTTTATCATTCTTTGTTTGTTTGTTTCATAAACTTATAAGTGGCATTCGAACTGCATTTGCCATAACAAATGCAAAGTAGACATCTGCTGCTTCAATCCATTCACTAGATATGTTTATGATTTGAACAACTGATTCACAAACTATCTGATTTCCCTTGTGATAGCTCTTAGACCCTCCTTAGATCTACCCCTGATTGTTGCATTACTGATTGCTTTTTACTCGGCCAAAAACTAAGGACTGAACTGCAAACTGTGACCCAGAACCTGGACAGAGTCTCGTTTCTGGCCCAACGCAGGTACTGTTAAGAGATTCTGAATTTTAGCGCACTTCCCGAAGGGGCAACCTGCGCTGCATTTTAGATTCTCTGTGTTACAGGTGCGCTGATCAGACTAGCTCTGTGCAGCTGTGGTTCTTGTGCTTCATTCTTTCTAGTTCTATCCTTGGATTTTGTTGCCTGTGATCAGTATATGTCTGTTTGAAACCCCTTTTCCTTGCTGTTATTCCGCCTCCTTTATACAAAAGAACTGTAGATGTTTTTGTGTGTTTGTTGAGTCGTTTACAGTTTTCCATTGCAAAAGTAGAATAGTCGTACTGTCGTCCTTTGATTTGGATTTGTCGCAAGTGTCGATTTCGATCATAGGAGAAAGTTTGATTGCTGTTGATGGTCGATTATACTGTTACTATTGCCTTTGGTATGAATTTGTGATTTTCTAGTGTCAAGAACAAGTGTTCATTTCAAAATCGTAAGGTGTCGTAATCATCTCTGTTTTTGATTTCGGAAAAAGAGCTTGTTTATATTTGTCGCTTGAAAAGAAATTTAGATTTGTACATCAACTTTCTTCTTAGCATCAATACTAAGAAAGTCGAAAAACAAATACATGCATGTGCATTTGCATATAGACAGTCTGTTTGGCTTGATTTAGGAAAGTGCATTTACAGTGTGCTCTTTGCTCTTTGTGAAAAGATTGTGTCTTTCTTTTCCCCTTGTAGCTAGGATTTTCATTGCACAAAAGAGATAAAAGTTTGTTTATCATCTTTAGATTTCATTTTAGGAATTACATCTACATCTCGTGGTGAACCCAAAAGGAAAACTTCATAAGAAAGATCAACTTAAAATAAATTCAATGAATCTAACAACGCTTTGGAACATAACGCACAACATTTAGAGGTCTAGGCTAGAGACGTATTCCGACGTCGTAAAGCCTGGTAACTGTTGTCCTCACTGATGGTTGGGTGATTCCTCCACTTTGAGACAATAAGTGCCAATACGGACTTGTGCTCCCACATACCGTCGAGTATATTTTGGGAGACCCCTATAGGCTTAAATCCTTTATCCATAGGAATCCGTGTCTACCGCCCTATCGATCGCAATGCACTGAACACAGCATTCGGGAAGATTGACTGCCGTACCGTAAAAAGTATTCTGCAGTTTTGCAATTGGTTTGGTACTCCCTCTACCTAGACTTCCAGAGCAGTCCCTTTCGTTCCTTTTCAGACTCCTTAACGGAAAAGGTCCATCTGAGCACTTGTCACTTCAGGCTCATTAAAAATCGAAGGACACTAGAGTCATCTTTTGTTTTTTCTCGACTCTTAAAAACTGAAAAAACAAGTTGTGTCAAAGCGTATAAAAATTTATTTTAAACGGAATATTCATTACCCCTTTCCTACGTTGATCTTGGGTTGAGAAAATGGAGTCAACCAACCAAGGAATTCCCCTTGGAGGAAATCCTAGTCCCTTCTCCTCTTGGGGAGATGTTGGTGCACCCCATATGGCCACATTGTCGCTTCCAGGACTGACAATTGGTTTGCCTGTATGGCTCTTCTCAACCTCTGTCTTTCAGAACACCACTATTCCTGAACAATCGAATCAGCAATTAGACGAGTCCAGAGTTGCCCACCAACCTTCTACTTCCTCTAATTCTTCCTCTCCTCCTTCCTCTTCACTTGATGGGGCTGGTAAAGCCAAAAGTCAAGTTCCTAAGGAGAAGAAGGAAAATAAGAAGAAAGAGAAGAAGAAGAAGGAGCCAAAAGTGAATGGGGGCAAACGAGTGTCGTCTAATGAAAATCCACACACTGCACCGACCAGGCCTAAATCACCATGTGTCATTTGCAAGGGAGACCACTATCACAGAGATTGTCCTTACATCCCTCGGATCTTAAGGGACTGGTCTCCTCGTTTGCACAACCCGGTGTCGTCAACCTCTGATGATCATGTTGAAAACACACCGTCAACTAGTGAAAGTGAAGCCCCGGGACAAAAAGGAAAATGTATATTTCCTTGTAAACTGTGTGAAGGCGATCATGCCGTCCACCGTTGTCCCTTCTTAGATGAAGCTAAAAGAGTTTTGGATGATCGTCCGGTTTCACTGTTACGACTTCCTCCTAGATATAAAAAACTCTTGCCGAGTCCGTCACTAGTTGAAAATCCGGTTGACCGCTCAGGTGGTCGGCAGAAGCATCTGTCATTGAAGATGAACCATCTGAATCCACACCAGACGAAAGTCAAAAGGTCGAGGCGACAGTTGACCCGGTCTTGCCTCAGAGGTTCCATCTTCAGATGATACAATCACTGAAGAGAACAAGGATGACACCATCCAAATTCTTTTCATAAGCACAGAATCCAACGAACATGGGGACGATTTACCCGTTCCTTTACCGCAGGAAGGAAGTTCGTCAGAGTCGTACCCGGCCGTCTATTCGGTCCCACCTCCAAGCAACCTAGTTGTCTCCTTCGACTGGAATCAACTAGGCAGGCCTCGTTTACCAGCTAGCGTACCATTCCGAGTTATTGTTCAAATATATAGAATGGTTATGGCTGGTACCATCATAGATGAGGGGGCTTCTGTGAGTATCCTTTCCTCAAATGCTTGGAAAGCGCTTGGTTCGCCATCGCTTTTGCCTGAGATGAGAAATCTGACAGGCTTTGATAAAGGAACCAATCGACCGTTAGGGATCCTTCCCGATGTGCCCATAACATTGAGAAGGAAAACAGTTCACATGAACGTAATGGTAGTTCAAGGACCCCTGGATTACAATCTACTCCTTGGACGAGACTATATTTATTGCATGGGAGCCATTGTCTCCTCACTCTTTAGAGTAATGTGTTTTTCGCACGAAGGAAGAGTGGTCAAGCTCGTGGACCAGCTTTCATTTCCTGGATCATACATAGCAAATAGTCATATACCATCCCTGAATGGTCTTTTTACGCAAGAAATGTCTCAATCTCCAGTTCGTCCTCCTGATGAGCGCGAGTGATTCGGAGGGATATGACTGAAACCCAGGGGCCATGCACCCTGGACTGCTTCGGCAAGAAAACTTCAGGTATAGGGTAGGTTTCCGCGAGAGAATATGACCTCCGTACTCTCATCCGTGATTGGAAGAGGGAGTTGGACTGGAACAAGACTCTCTTGTCAAAGTTATGTGAGTTGACGAGCACCACCGCTCACCTTTGTTTATCTCAGTAGACATCGCCAAAGAAGTGTTTTGTTTGCGCTGTGAATAGAACAATCTTTGGGTAACCTGTAAGAGGTAGGCCTCTCTCGGTAAAACAAATGTTTTAACGGACTAAAGAAGGGGTAACCTTGAAACTCTGTTTTATACCTGGGGGCATGCAAACCTTTTGGAATGCAAGCGAAGAGCGACTATTTATTTTTTAAAATTTTAGGACCTCTAACCCTTTAAACCCGTAGGATTGGTCGTTTCCTAACTTGCATAAAGAAAGGATGTGGGGAAAAACTCTAAAAGTTGCCATTTTTATATGAGACATTCTTATCATACGACTGGATTAATCGAGCAGTTTTAGCACATAGTTCAAGCTCGTTAAAAATAAACATAAGACATGAGCAAATGTTTCTACCTGTGTTTAAGCTCATTAAAAAATGAACTATTCCCCGGTAAATAACCATCGTGGATGTAGTACTTCAGCCATTAAAGCCTTGGTCGTGTTTGCACCGTCACCTCCACTTTTTCCATTGGACGATCATTCACCTCCATTTGATTGTTTACCCATTTTGAGGAACAACTGCGAAGAGTGATTTCACTAGCCATCCTTGTGACACTGCCGTGATTGGAAAATTCCAAACCTTACCTGGAATCAGCTGCTACCCGTTTTATCACTCGTTCCTCAAAAGACGAGTCTCCTTTAAGCTCTTTTCAACTGACTCGTAAAATATGAAAATATTTCCGAGTCCTTGGCCTTCCAGCTCGTTAAAGGGACATGAAGTGTTATCCCTAATCTAGATTTTAATCTTTTTGGACCTGAGGGATTATTACACAAAAAGATCGAGTGCTTGTTTTGTTCGGCTCGTTAAAACTATCGAAAATTCATCCCTTCTGGATTTTTTTATACTTTTTCGGACTTAAGGGATTAGATGACAAAAAAGGAATATTGGAGTTACCTTTACGTTCCTTTTCAGACTCTCTAAAATTGAAAAGGACCGAGTTATCTTTGTCGTTAAACTCGTTAAAAAGATTAATAGCGACAAACTTGTCTTTAGACGAGAACGAGTTTCACTATCGCTAGGCTCGTTAAAACATAGCGATGGGTTTGCCCGAAGGGAAAATTATAGAACAAGCATATGTTATCCTCCTCAAGCTTGACAAAAATAAAGAGGTACTGGTCAGCAATGACTGGGGAAAAATTGTGAAGAAAACTCAAAGAAAACTTTGTTGGTAGCAAGTCGCTCTTGAACATGACACTTCCACTCCGTGTCCGAGTCGGGTTGGGTTGTTTCGTTCACCGGTCACATCACCATGGTCATGCCATACCATCCACATTTGGGGTTAATGATACCAATCCATCACATCAGTGTCACCGATATGTTCAAGAGAAGTCATCCAGAGAAGTCACCTGTGTCTCACCCACTACCATACATTATACTCCATTCTTTCATGACCGCCACCCTGAACATTATATCATCAGATCGTTTTCACCTCCATCAAAATCATTTGCTCCGTACCGTGTCATTAATGTGGGATTCATTAAGGCCCTCCTGTGACGGATCACTTCTTATCGACATCAACTCATTATCCAAGAAGTTGGTCTAGGAACACCCCATTCAGTACTTTAAAGCTTGCATGCCTCATTGGAAAGTTTCTCACTTCCGGCGACAGGTTTACATCAATGACCTTCGACCGAAAGATTTTGCGTGGTGTTCGATGCCAAGTCCTTTATTCACACCACGTGAATTGTACTGCAGTACCTTGAGGATCATTATCATTATCGGTGATTCCTCTCGCGCTTGTTAACAATTTACATCATTGACTGGTAATCAAGCGATGTCTTTCCATGTTCGGCTTCAAAACATTTCTCACATGGATCGACTTGTACTTCGAGTAAAGATCGGACGAGATTGAAGACCCCGGATCTAGTTTCATCCATCCGGGCTGCGATATATATTCAAGGAAATAAAGACATCAAATGTACAGCATTGCAGGACAGATAATCATCCTACCAAAAGGATGATGGCTCTATCAGAATCATCAGTCTACCCTCAGACGATTGCCTGTCCTATGTACATGAAAATGAATTTATAAAGCTGAGCATGGGAATGCCCGCCTCAGCTAGATCATGAAAATAGTATGAAGATAATGTATTTTATTGTATCTTATTACAGGTCTCCTCCCAGCATTGAAAGAACTTCGGATCCTCATAATAAAACATTTCACCCGACACCAAAAGGTTAACGGCCTCATACTTTAGGGGGCAACTGTTATAGAAATTTTTGTGCCCTACAACTCTAAGCATGAAATGTCCATAAACCAAGGGCTCCTGAGTCCCTAAAAGTGTTGTTCTAACCCCTAAAGGAACGAGGTCAACAGATTACAACTTCTCCAAGAAGTTCTCCACCAGAAACTGCTCAGAATAAGTCAAAACAGGATCATTTCAGCTGCTCCACTGGCTAGGTGCGTTGCATTGCACCTAAATACACTGTGAGGGTGCGTTGCATTTCAAAAGTCCCTTCTGTGGAGTGCGATGGGCGAGAAATGACAAATGGCAGTGTCATTCCGCGAGGTGGAGAGACAATGGAAGCTTCCAGAATCTTCTCCTATGACACTTGCCTCACTGAATTCGACCAAGGATGAGTAGGAGGCCTTCAGTCTCCAAGTGGAAGCAAGAACTGACAGAGAGAAGAAACTAATCAAATCACAAGCTGACTCATCCTCCTTACAGATATCTATATATGGATCCCTCATCCTAGATATCCAGGAGGCTGGAATTTTGCATATTGTAAGAATTGCTGTTGGTTTTTGAGACAAACATCAGAGTTGTTATCACTCAGGTTGTCCCTGAAGGTTAAGAAAGGGATACGGCCGAGGTAACCACAAACCAACTTTGGACTGCAGGTTCTAGCCAACCTGCAATCAGAGAGGGCTCTCTCTTTTGGATTTAATTTTGTTTGAAAGGATTTTAGGCTAGGTCTTGGGTTTAGGGGGTTCTTTGTTTTGTTTTGGTGGGCAAATTGATTTTTTCAGGTAGAGAGGCAGTGCATAGTCTAAGGGTCTCGAACCATTGGGCGTGGAGTTAAGGAGAGAAATGCTGTTGAGTTTCCTTAATAAAAGTGAGGGAAAATGGCGCGAGATAGCTGCATTTGAAACAATTTCTCAGGTTTTATGGACGGAAAGAAATGATAAGTAATGAGAGGCAGTTAAGAATCTCTCAGTCGACTTAACAGAGGAGGTAACAGAGCGCTACCTAGGGGCAGTTAAGAATCCCTAGATAATTGGCAAACACAAGTAAATTGGGGTAAACATGAGCCAGGAGGAATTCATATCCATAACCAATTTATTGAGATGAAAACACAGAGAAACAGCAGAAATTGAGCATAGAGAGTATTTAAACTAATTCTAGGCTATTCTTTCTTTCTGCTATTTAGATGGCGATAAACAACAAACAGAGGTAAGATGCACTTATTGTTTCAGGCTGCAGCACAGGAATTCCATCTTCATATCTTCAAAACATTGTTTAGCAACAGACAGTTTGCTCTCCAAGCTTTCAGCAATCTTTGATTATGGAAAAACTCAGGTATACAATGCGAGTCTCTAATGAAATTCTCAATTGACCAACCCTTAAAACTATACAGAGGGTGGTATATATAGGGCAAAACTTTCTATCTACTGCTTTTATTACATCTTGACCTAATCAGGTCATAAAACATAATTTATTGACCTAACTCTATCTGGAATTAAATGCAAAAAATCTCTTGAGCGGCGCTGAGGGTCGCCGTATCAGAAATAAGTAAATGATGTGGTCCTTGGTGGCTTGTTGTAGTGTCTTCTGAAATAAATATGCATGGGTACCTGCTCCTTGATGTCTGCCTGCATTTAAAGTTTAAGCTGTGATTTGAGTGCAAGAATGGGCTTTAGCTTGCTTGATTTGACTTTCTGGGAGGCTCATTAATTCTTAGCTGCTTCGAGCCACTAAAATATCTTCGGCTGATACTCTTTGACATTTCTTCCTTTTCTGATATTCTTTGACAAAATCTGGACTGCTGATCCGATGTGCTGCGGGTCTAATCATTAATAAATGGCCACTGCTCGGCCTCTGTATCTTTTGAAATGGTTTTCTGCTCCTTTTGGTGTGCTCTGTGAAGAAAATGGATCATTTTTGCGCCTTTTCGGGCTTCCTGGGGCCGCATGGTGAGAAGATTCCTTAAAGATTCCCTGAAGATTCTCCATTTCGGCCTAAAAAAATCTTGCGATGCGCAAATTGCTCATCAAAAACTGCCTCAGAATTGGATTCCGGGGCTCCGAAGTGCAACTTTTGCGCCTCTGCGTCCAAAAAGTGCTGATGACGTCAGCATTGTACGGCGGGTGACGTCAGCAGGGCGACGTGGGGGGATGACGTCAGCATGATGTCATCACGTACGGATGATGACGTGGCAGGTATGGTGGCGGGGACACGTGGCAGGAGGCGACGTAGGCAGGGGGGTGACTCAGCAGGTGATCTAGGGTGCGACGTGGGCATGTGACTGTGCAGGAGGTGACGTAGGCGGTGATGTCACCAGGCAGGAGGCGGTAAGCGGTATGTGGCGCACCGCTTTTCGAGGATGGCGGTTTTGGAGGGAGGGGCTCCGCCACAGCCCAACGCTTGACGCGTGGCGGGAGTACGACGGTAATACCTCCCATCTCCCGGACTTTAAAGGCCGAGCAGTTCGGGGATGGGGCGGCCCGCCCACCGTCGATTTGCGGGGCTGTGGATCGGGCGGCTGGCGGTTAATGCGATATGACAGAGGGATAAGGGACTGGTATATTGGCGGTATATGCCTTTTTTAATGATGCGCGCGGGGTTTAAACTTCGGGAAATGGGGTTATGGGGTTTCAAGAATGCGCGGGTTAATATTTATGTACAAAACTTTTGGTTTAGGGGGGGGGAATATGGGTTTTTTGAGGGTTTTTGGGCTAAGGAAGAGGTTACTAGCTGACGAGATGTCAAACTAGCTCCTTAATGACTTGGATGGGCTAAAAACAGTCCCAGATGGACTGAGATTTCCCGGACTTATAGAGAATATGGCTATATTGCCAGGGAGGGGTATTTACATAGGGGAGCTTATATACATGATTTTAATAGGGGAAGGGAAAAACTGATAGGGAGTTATATAATAAAGTTAAACGTTAATATGGAGATGAAAAGAGGGTGCTAAGGTGTGAGACCTTATGCCTTTTTGGGGAAAAGAAGGCTCACAGATGATGAGTGAGCAATCCTTGAGTGAAGGAGATCCTCACCAAGGCAAATGTCATGGAGATGATGAAACTGAGAGGCTCAAGCAGATCTTGACCTCTTGGGGGATGTTAGTAAGTGACTTGGGGGAAATGAGAAGAAGGGGATGTTAGTGAACCTCCAGCTTGAGTACCTTCAAGAAACTGCAAAACTGCCTGATCACTAGTCATCACTCTGCTACTGAACAGCTACCTACCCAGCCTACTATTCTAACATTTTTTCTTCTTTTTGTTTTGGGTGCACTTAGACTTGGAGACCCAGATTCACAATTTTTCTTTTGCATTATCCTATCTAGATCTGCACTTATTTCTGCCAGGGCCCAGATTAAACAGTTGGGTCCCTTTGATTCTCTACCTATCTATAAATCTGCCAAGATTAAACTGTTTGGACATATGTCATTCTCTATATTCTAAAACAGGAAATTGAAACCTAGGGAGGCCAGGATTAGACTGTCTGGACCTCCTGTTAAGAAATTCTTCAAAATTTGAACCACTCATCAAAATTGGAAACAACAGTGGCATTTGAATTGGCACACTTTATTACTCCTTCTCTGGTTTTCTTCTCTGGAAATATGGAACCTTGCTGCAAGAAAGATGACATATTTGGCATGTAAAAATGTCAATCATGAAAAATGAAACCTGTTGCAACAGGAGGCTAACAGTGACTCCACTTGGGGATGGCTTTTCCTTGTGAAAAGTCAAGAACAGCAGGTCAGACTGCCTTGATCTCTGTTGTCATCGTAAACTAAAAAACTTCTTTGCTCTGGCTGTTAGAAATATGAACCTCTGTGACAAAACAACCTTCTCCTCAAGTGAATCTATGTGAACTGCTCATCAACACCTGCTTTCTTCTGCGTGCTGGATTATTATGTACAATGTTGCCTGAGAATATATCTTTGAAAACATGGATTGCAAATTGATGTACTTCCTTCAGCTTTGGTGTGAAACAATTTGCTGAAATTTTTCCTCTTCTGTTAACCTTTTCTTTCCTGAAAATTGTAAGTGCAAAACAACTTCTCTTTGACCCGAATTGCTGTTATGACATTGTTACTCTTGCTGCTTTGCTGAGATCGATACAGAGATAGGGTTTTTTTTTTTTAAACTGGACAATCAGCACCGGCTGTGCCTCCATGAATTTACTGCTGTTCCTTCAATAATCGGCCTGTTTATCAAAAAGAATTAAGAAGAATGCTCATATATACACAACATAATTGTACAAAGATATTTACAGAACTTGCATTGTTTCAGCAACAAGGATCGTGATAATGTTTCAACATCCTGCCATTCACAGGACCCTCTTCAACAGTGCTGTCCTCCATAGATATGAGAAAATAGGTGTTGTTTCCTTGAACAATAGAAATAATAAATGGGCCTTTCCATAGGAAATCAAACTTTGCATGCTTGCCCTTATCTTCTCTTCTTGAGTCCCACTTCAAAACTTTGTCACCAATACTGAAATTTTCAGCTTTAGCCCTCTTATCAAACATCTTTTTGAGCTTTTCTTGTAAGATTTGTGCTCTGTCATAGACTTGTTCTCTGGTTTGCTGAAGATGAATTGTCTGATTAATTATTCTTTGAATGTCATTTGGTTCAGCCTGAATCTCTTGTAACAGGTTGATAGTGGGAATGCCCAGGGATGAAGGGAATCTAGCCTCCATGCCATATACCAGCTCATAAGGGCTCATTCCAATTGATCTTTTGTTTGAAAGTCTGTCTGCCCATAGGGCATTCACCAGCTTTTTGTGCCAGTTTTTCTTGTTTTCTTCTAGCATTTTCTTTATGATGTTGATGAGGCTCTTGTTAGATGATTCGGCCAATCCATTGCCTTGAGGGTAATATGCTGTAGAGTGGCCCAGGGTGATATGAAACTTGTGACAGAATGTGATCATCTTTTTGGACTTAAAGGCAGCGACATTGTCAGTGATGATTTTCTCAGGGCAGCCAAATCTGGAAAGGATGTTGCATTCAAGGAATTGGATAATGATGGTATCATTGGCTTGTCTACAGGGAATGGCTTCAACCCACTTGGTGAAATAATCAGTGGCTGTTAGGATCCATTTGTGCTGGCCTGAGGAAGAGGGCTGGATTTCTCCAATGAAGTCAAGACCCCATTGTTGAAAAGGTTTTTCGGTGGAGATGGGTTTAAGGGGCATGGGCAACAATTTTCTCTTGCCTTCAAGAATTTGGCATTTGTGGCACGACATGGAAAACTTTTTAACATTTGCAAAAAGAGTGGGCCAGTAGAAACCAGCCCTCAAGATTTTGTCTGCTGTGGACTTCCAGTAGAGATGTCCTCCACAATCTCCTGCATGGAATTATTTCATGACATTGTTAGTTTCATGCATGGTTAAACAATTTAACAATATACCTTCATGATTTCTCCAAAATAATGCACCATCAATCACACAAAATCTCAAAGCCTTCATTTTCAAAAATCTTTTCTTTGTCCTGGACAATCCTGGGGGAGCACACAGGTTTAACAATACATAGCAAATATCAGTGTACCAGGGGCATTGCAGAAATATTTCACTGATCTGTGGAGTTGCCAGCTCCGGTTCATTGTCCAGCTGGTTAATATCTAAGGCTTGAAAATTTGTTTCGGACATTAGTTTAGCTAAACCTTGTCCCTTTATCAGCTTGGTTGGTTTTATTTCAATGTCGTATTCAAGGATACTTGCGATCCACTTTCCTCTTTTGCCTTCTAATCCGTCTTGAGTCAGTATGTCTTTTACAGTAGCATGTGGGACGTAGGCAATCACGTGTGAATACAGTATGTACACTCTAAAATCCTTGATGGCCTTGACAAGTGCATAGGCTTGTTTTTCCATTATCGAGTACTTTAAAGGGGCGTCTCTTAAGGCTCGGCTGAAAAAAGCGATAGGCTTCTCAGCTCCCTGCTCGTCCTTCTGCAGCAGGACAACAACTATTGTATGCTCGGATGCAAACGAAAATATGATAAAATCTTTATCGAACTGTGGACTAGTTAGGACAGGGGTTTGAGTTAAGGCAGATTTGATACTCTCAAATGCTTGCTTAGCTTCCAGGGACCATCTTACCTTGGCATCTTTCTTTAACATGTTGCTTAATAGTCTTATTAACTCAGCCAGATTTGGGATGAATCTCCTCAAGAAGTTGATTTTCCCAAGGAATGCTTGTAGCTCTTTTATGTTTATGGGGTATGGAATTTGGAGGATGGCTTGTATTCTCTCAGGGTCAATTCTGATGCCATCTTTTGATATGATGTGGCCAAGTAATTTTCCTTCTTCAAGGCCAAATAGGGACTTCTTAGGATTCAAGGAAATACCATATTTTCTGCATGTCATGAAAATTTGCCTGAGGTGCTTGAGATGTTCTTCATCAGATTTGGAAAATGGGGTTAAATCATCAAGGTACACAACCAGGAAGTCATGTATTTCTTTGGCGAAAGCATTATCCATTGCTCGTTGAAAAGTAGCACCAGCGTTTTTAAGTCCAAATGGCATCTTTACATACTTAAATGTTCCCCAGGGTGTGGTAAAAGCTGTTTTGTCTTGGTCATCTGGGTGAACAAGTATCTGGTTAAAACCTAAAAAACCATCTAGTAAAGAGATTCTAGATGATCCCACTACTCTCTGCAATATGTGGTCCATTTTGGGCAAAGGATAGTGGTCTTTTAAGGAGACTTGGTTTAAGTTTCTGAGGTCTACACAAAGTCTGATTTCACCTGTCTTTTTTCTTGGGGGAACAAGATTGGACACCCACTCAGAGAATCTGATAGGGGCTATTATTCCTGCTTCCCACATCCTTTTTACTTCTTTCTCAATCGGGGGAAGCAGCACAGGGTTGATTCTTCTCAATTTCTGTTTGAAGGGCTTCTGATTGGGCTTCAATGGGATTGTGTGCTGAATTACTGAAGTATCATAGGACTTCAAATCCTCGTAGCTCCAAGCAAATACATCTTGAAATTCTTTGAATAAGTCAATGTACTTGGGCTTTTGATCGGGTGGTAAATTTTTGGACAGTTTGATCATTTTTGGATTCTCTGGTGTCCCAATGTTGTGTTCTTCAATTTCCGTGTTTATTGGTTGCAGTTTTGGTTTTCTGGGAACGTCATTAGAATCAAATATGTCTTCTAGCGGAGTTAGTCCAGCAGGCAAAAAATTATCCTTTAGGTCAATGATTTCTACCTCTGTTCTGTCTGCTTCTTCTGCCTGTGTTTGTTTCAGCTGTTCAATGTTTTCATTATAAAAAACGGTTGGCTTCAAAATCAGTTTGGCTGTTGCAGTATCTAGAGCTTGCTGACCTTCATTTCTCTGCTTTTCAGAATCTGTCACGGCATCCGTGTCAATGTGAATATTTGAAAATTCGTGCGCAAGTGTAAGGAAATTATTGATCTAGGCATCATTCTCGAATACTTGCCAATCTCTGACATTATTTGGGATGGTGGGTCTATGTTTTATTTCGGTTGTGAAATGATGGTGTGGGTCAAAAGGGAGTTTACATGTACTTGCAAATGTGGCTAGGCTGTGAGCGTGAATGTTGTGATTTCTGGAAATCTTGTCAAGCCTAAATTCGGCGAATGACTGGAGTATGTCAGTAGCAGCAGTTCTGTAGGCTCTCATTCTGTTGTCATTGGTAACAAAGTTACCTTTCATCTGTTGTATAACTAGATCAGAGTCCCCTAAGATAGACACTTTTACAGCACCTAGAGCTTTTAGCAGTTTAAGGCCTAACAACAGAGCCTCATACTCTGCCATGTTATTTGTGCATTTAAAGTTCAGTCTGTAAGCATGTCCCTCTGCATGATTATTGTGTGTGTTATGGATCCAGACACCTGCCCCTGCTCCTAACTTGTTAACAGAGCCATCAAACTCTAAGAACCATGTGATTTCTTGCTTGTTGACAACGCTAGGAGTGTTATCCGAATCAGGGTTGGGCAGATTTAAAATTTCTGTTTGGGCAGGTTCTTGTAACATGCTGGTTGCATTTACTGTTTTGACAATTTCTTTATCATGGGTAACCGTTTCTTCACTGATGTGCACTTGTTGTTCTAGGGCTAGCAGTTTACCCTCAGTGGGTAAATTTATTTCATCAATGAATAAAATGAAAGAATCCATATCGGAGTGAATTGAATAAATGGGAAAATTTTCAGGCTTTCTTTGACTACTTACTACGTATTTCATCAGCGTTTCTCTGTACAGTCTCTTTGGTTGCCCAAAGACTGAAATAGTAGCGTAGGAGAGGTCTAGTTGAAGGGATCCTTGAAGCTTCGCTCCCCATGATCTCGACAGGAGCATACCATATTTAGGTGGAATATCTGCCACCACTACATCCATGAGGATGGTCTTGTTAGGATATTGGACTAAGGAGACACAGAGGTCTTTGATGAGGCCTAAACATTTCACTTGACTTGAGTCAAATGAGTACAGATCTTTGTATGGTCTTGTAACATCAAGGTTCAGTTTTTCCATCACTGCTTTGGGCATAAGATTGTGTGATGCCCCTGAGTCAAAAATAGCGTTGTGTAAAACTTTGTCATGTATATGCAGACTGATATAAAAGGGTGGGACAGGTCCATAGGTGGATTTTCCATTAACTTCTGGTCCAAACAATAGCTCGGGGGAATCATCCAAAGCATTTACATCATCTTTGTTTTCTGTTATTTGAAGTGACCTTTGAATTTGTTGCCTATACACATCGTGTTTGGCGAGTTCTGAGAGGGGAATAGCTATCTTGAGTTTTCCTATTTCTGTCTCCAAATTAAATGGCTTTTCCGGTGGAGTCTTGGTGTTGATAACAACAGTTTTTTCGTTTTCACCTGAAATATCAGTGGCTTTTTCTTGTTTATCAATGCTATGGGAAGTATTCGCTTGCGGTTTTGCAACTTCAGGAGTATTTTTTGGGATGCTGTTTGAGTTTTGTTTTGAGGAAGGAGGTGGCAAAGGCTGATCCTTGGAAGGCTGCCTGTTTGTTATGTCTTCTACAGTAACTTGACTTGGGTTTAAGGCAGTTACATCAGCCTGTTCTGTTATGGCAGCTTTGTTTTTAATCTTGTTGGGCTGTTTGGTTTCCTTTGTCTTGCTAGCCTCGGAAATATCAATTGTCCTAGTTCTCAGTTTATATTGTTTGTGTACTTCATACACAACAATATCATAACCCTGCTTGAAATCAAAAGACTCACCAGTTTTAGTTTGAAATTGACTGCAATCATGTTCATTTTGGTCTTCTTGTGTCTGGGAAGTTTGATGCTCACCCTTTAGGTTCATTACATTTATGTGATCGTCTTCTATGGGTTGACTAGAAGTAGATCCTTCTACATAGTTATCTTGAAAAGGGGGTCTGATGTCTTGGTCTTGGTTAGACCTACCAGCATTTATGTTCTGTGTTTTCCTAAAATTTGGATTTCTTATGGTTTTGGACTGCTGTCCTTCCCACGATGCTTTTCTCTCAACATGTTCTACTCTTTCTCCTAGTCTTTGCAAGCAATTAATGATAGCGTCAAGCTTCTGGTCAAAGGCTGAGGGTTCTTCCTTAAAGGTGGTTCTCTTTTCCATTCTCGCTCTGTTTCTTATGGCAATTAAGTTAGCTTCTACGGTAATAGCAACCTTTTGTGCGTCTTCAAGGGTTGCAGGAGCTCTTTCTTTTAACTGATATGCCATATCCGGGTCAAAACCGTCAGGAAATTTGTACAAGGCCAGATCAGGTGGAGGCCTTAAATTCTGTGGTATCGCGTTATATACATTATTGAATCTTGCACAATATTCTAAAACGGTCTCTTGAGGACCTCGTTTGATTGTATCATATTCAGCTAATATGTGCAAGGGATCTTTCTTTTTCTCCCATCTGTTAGTAAAGGATAGGTAAAGCTCATCAGGAGTGGTTATGGAATTTGCAGCAAGTGATCTGAACCAAGTTCTTACATCACCTGTCAGGCTTTGGACAAAAATTCTCATTCTCACACTATCATCATCTATTTCATAATTTTCAAAATAGTCTTTTATCCTTTTGGCATGCTGAATGGCTGTGAGGGGACCAGTGGAATCAAAATATGTGATTTTGGTTTGGTAATCTTGGGGCAAAGCCGCAGCGTTAGCAGGTAATTGCAGGGGTGCATATCTATTAGCCATATTGATGGGGATAAGAGGAACAACAGGGATTACAGGGACAACAGGAGTAACTGGAACAGTAGAAACAACAGTAGTGGTAATAGGACTATGTGCTGTAAATGAAGGTGTGAAGGGAGAGCTTTGAGATGTAGATGATGAACTAGGGGAAGCAGGGGTAGACCGGAACAAAACCTTGACAGGAGTTGGAACAGAGCTAGGGTAAGCTGTTTCAGGACTCAAATCAGCAAAATTTTCCTGTCTTTGTTGCTTCCTAAGGATTTTAGGGATTATGTTAGGGTTCTCAAAAACAACTGGAGGATCTGGGTCTGGGTTTGACCTTGTATATCGCGGATTTTTCTTGGGAGCCAGCTTCCAAACGTGTTTTTTGGGTATATTTTTTGGAATATTTTTGTATTCACAAGGGCCAGATAAGATTTTGGAATGGCTGTGTATATCTTAAAACTAGCATGAAGATTGACTGAAGCAGCTTTTATCTAAACCTGTTAATGTAAGACAAAAATGGTTTCAAAGGCTTCCTGGCTGACATTCAGGCTTCATCTGTAGTTTTAGGAAATATACAGCAATTAGAAAATCAATTTCTACAAGGGGTTTTAACCTTCTTCGTGAAACTTTGAAAAATTAACTGAGGATGCTCCCCAGTTGAGTCGCCATTATGTTATCACTCATGTTGTCCCTGAAGGTTAAGAAAGGGATACGGCCGAGGTAACCACAAACCAACTTTGGACTGCAGGTTCTAGCCAACCTACAATCAGAGAGGGCTCTCTCTTTTGGATTTAATTTTGTTTGAAAGGATTTTAGGCTAGGTCTTGGGTTCAGGGGGTTCTTTGTTTTGTTTTGGTGGGCAAATTGATTTTTTCAGGTAGAGAGGCGGTGCATAGTCTAAGGGTCTCGAACCATTGGGCGTGGAGTCAAGGAGAGAAATGCTGTTGAGTTTCATTAATAACAGTGAGGGAAAATGGAGCAAGATAGCTGCATTTGAAACAATTTCTCAAGTTTTATGGACGGAAAGAAATGCTAAGTAATGAGAGGCAGTTAAGAATCTCTCAGTCGACTTAACAGAGGAGGTAACAGAGCGCTACCTAGGGGCAGTTAAGAATCCCTAGATAATTGGCAAACACAAGTAAATTGGGGTAAACATGAGCCAGGAGGAATTCATATCCATAACCAATTTATTGAGATGAAAACATAGAGAAATAGCAGAAATTGAGCATAGACAGTATTTAAACTAATTCTAGGCTATTCTTTCTTTCTGCTATTTAGATGGCAATAAACAACAAACAGAGGTAAGATGCACTTATTGTTTCAGGCTGCAGCACAGGAATTCCATCTTCAAATCTTCAAAACATTGTTTAGCAACAGACAGTTTGCTCTCCAAGCTTTCAACAATCTTTGATTATGGAAAAACTCAGGTATACAATGCGAGTCTCTAATGAAATTCTCAATTGACCAACCCTTAAAACTATACAGAGGGTGGTATATATAGGGCAAAACTTTCTATCTACTGCTTTTATTACATCTTGACCTAATCAGGTCATAAAACATAATTTATTGACCTAACTCTTTCTGGAATTAAATGCAAAAAATCTCTTGAGCGGTGCTGAGGGTCGCCGTATCAGAAATAAGTAAATGATGTGGTCCTTGGTGGCTTGTTGTAGTGTCTTCTGAAATAAATATGCATGGGTACTTGCTCCTTGATGTCTGCCTGCATTTAAAGTTTAAGCTGTGATTTGAGTGCAGGAATGGGCTTTAGCTGCTTGATTTGACTTTCTGGGAGGCTCATTAATTCTTAGCTGCTTCGAGCCACTAAAATATCTTCGGCTGATACTCTTTGACATTTCTTCCTTTTCTGATATTCTTTGACAAAATCTGGACTGCTGATCCGATGTGCTGCGGGTCTAATCATTAATAAATGGCCGCTGCTCAGCCTCTGTATCTTCTGAAATGGTTTTCTGTTCCTTTTGGTGTGCTCTGTGAAGAAAACAGATCATTTTTGCACCTTTTCGGGCTTCCTGGGGCCGCATGGTGAGAAGATTCCTTAAAGATTCCCTGAAGATTCTCCATTTCGGCCTAAAAAAATCCTGCGATGCACAAATCGCTCATCAAAAACTGCCTCAGAATTGGATTCCGGGGCTCCGAAGTGCGACTTTTGCGCCTCTACGTCCAAAAAGTGCTGATGACGTCAGCATTGTACGGCGGGTGACGTCAGCATGACGTCAGCAGGGCGACGTGGGGGGATGACGTCATTACGTACGGATGATGACGTGGTAGGTACGGTGGCGGGGACACGTGGCAGTGACGTGGCAGGAGGCCACGCAGGCAGGTAACTGGGCAGGGGGGTGACTCAGCAGGTGATGTAGGGTGCGACGTGGGCATGTGACTGTGCAGGAGGTGACGTAGGTGGTGACGTCACCAGGCAGGAGGCGGTAAGCGGTATGTGGCACACCGCTTTTCGGGGATGGCGGTTTTGGAGGGAGGGGCTCCGCCACAGCCCAGCGCCTGATGCGTGGCGGGAGTACGGCGGTAATACCGCCCATCTCCCGGATGTTAAAGGCCGGGCAGTTCGGGGATGGGGCGGCCCGCCCACCGTCGATTTGCGGGGCTGTGGATCGGGCGGTTGGCGGTTAATGCGATATGACGGAGGGATAAGGGACTGGTATATTGGCGGTGTATGCCTTTTTTAATGATGCGCGCGGGGTTTAAACTTCGGGAAATGGGGTTATGGGGTTTCAAGAATGCGCGGGTTAATATTTATGTACAAAACTTTTGGTTTAGGGGGGGAATATGGGTTTTTCGAGGGTTTTTGGGCTAAGGAAGAGGTTACTAGCTGACGAGATGTCAAACTAGCTCCTTAATGACTCGGATGGGTTAAAAACAGTCCCAGATGGACTGAGATTTCCCGAACTTATAGAGAATATGGCTATATTGCCAGGGAGGGGTATTTACATAGGGGAGCTTATATACATGATTTTAATAGGGGAAGGGAAAAACTGATAGGGAGTTATATAATAAAGTTAAACGTTAATATGGATATGAAAAGAGGGCGCTAAGGTGTGAGACCTTATGCCTTTTTGGGGAAAAGAAGGCTCACAGATGATGAGTGAGCAATCCTTGAGTGAAGGAGATCCTCACCAAGGCAAATGTCATGGAGATGATGAAACTGAGAGGCTCAAGCAGATCTTGACCTCTTGGGGGATGTTAGTAAGTGACTTGGGGGAAATGAGAAGAAGGGGATGTTAGTGAACCTCCAGCTTGAGTACCTTCAAGAAACTGCAAAACTGCCTGATAATTGTGATCTGAAAATATAAAATATTGTGAGGTACAAAATTGATCACTAGTCATCACTCTGCTACTGAACAGCTACCTACCCAGCCTACTATTCTAACATTTTTTCTTCTTTTTGTTTTGGGTGCACTTAGACTTGCAGACCCAGATTCACAATTTTTATTTTGCATTATCCTATCTAGATCTGCACTTATTTCTGCCAGGGCCCAGATTAAACAGTTGGGTCCCTTTGATTCTCTACCTATCTATAAATCTGCCAAGATTAAACTGTTTGGACAGATGTCATTCTCTATATTCTAAAACATGAAATTTAAACCTAGGGAGGCCAGGATTAGACTGTCTGGACCTCCAGTTAAGAAATTCTTCAAAATTTGAACCACTCATCAAACTTGGAAACAACAGTGGCATTTGAATTGGCACACTTTATTACTCCTTCTCTGGTTTTCTTCTCTAGAAATATGGAACCTTGCTGCAAGAAAGATGACATATTTGGCATGTAAAAATGTCAATCATGAAAAATGAAACCTGTTGCAACATGGGGCTAACAAGAGTATTGGGTGATCTATGCTTTGTTTGAGGTGAAGAGGGGCTTCTTTTCTAGGAGGTTGATGCTGGGTCAGGAACCACCGGTTGTAACTCCTCCTGGATCTTTTCTTGTTTATCAATAAAAATTATTTGAGTTTTTCCTCCATGCTTTTGTATCATTGATGCTTGTTACATTTGTATGGTTAACTTAAATCTGATCCTAAGTTGTTTATGAATATAGATCCATGTCTTTGTATAGTGCTCTTCTTCTGTGATCTTACAGGTACTTTGTGAAGCTGGGCAAGTAAGGGAGCAGGTAGCTGGAGACTATCAAAGAAGAGAGGGATTGAATCAAAGGATTGGCGCAAGACACAGGTTGGTTCTTTCTATTCCTCTCTATCTATAGTTCATAAAGGAAATACAAAAGTAGTTTTTCTCTGTTTGTTTCTAAGGCAGCTGTCACACCTTAGTGGGATAGAGCAGTTCTAAATAGACACTTTTTCCCTGTAACAGAGCTAATTTAAAATTTTCATACTTAAATGGTTCCCTGAGCTAGATATTTGGATTAGAGATTTGATACCGAAATTTAGCCGCATCAATGGCAAGGTCTTTGATAGAGAAAAATTATTCTAATCCCTGTCGAATGGTTGCCTCATGCATGGGTCCTAATCCTTCAATTACACCTGGAGTCTTCATGAGGTTTCTATGTTTTCTCCACAACTGTACTGGATCCCTAGGCTCAACACTGATCCACAAATCTAATCCATTTTCATGCCTTTGGAAAGCGTTATAGGCTTTAAGCCATTTAATTTGATTAACCCCAAATGAAATAAATGCTTGTAATTAGATATCCCTAACAAAAGGCCCAGGGTTCAGTTCGGTCTCCTGGTCTAATACAAGGTTATGTAAGTAAAACTCACACAGTAGTCTTTGAACTTTTACCCCGTAGTGCTTACAGCAGTTTATAAAATCATCAAGGGTATTAATTTGTATGGGAGCACCTGCTTTAACAGCCTTTATTTTCAATTTCAAATATCGTTCCATTAAAAACAAGGCATAATTCTTAGCAGGGGCTCTACATGCTAGGACGTCATTGTACAAAGAACATAAGGTATCCATCTACTTGATAACTATGTCTAACCTACGAGTTACCTTCGCGACTTTTTCTTCTTCCCTTCGCCACCCTTCAAAGGCCTGGCTCTCGGATAGATTGACGTTCCTAAGCTGTTGCTATAGCTCTTCATACTTTTCTCGAGGGACGTTTTGCTCTCTAAGCTTTTCTGCTGCTTGCTGAGCTTGCTTCAAACTCTTTCGTAGGGTTACCATTTTTGGATCTCTTTTCCATGCGGCAGTGGAGGCCGGGAGTTTTACCTGAACTTTCTTATTGCGTTGTTTTGAGTTCATGACTCTTATCACTCTCGAAGGTGGTGTCTCCATCTGAATTTCCTTATAGCGGGTCAACATCTCATCCATTTCTATCTTAACATGGATATCAGTCCATTGCTGTTCCTTTTTAATTGGAACAACAGTCTGTTCCCCAACATCATTTGGAACAACAACCTGGTTTTTGACAGGGTTTTGAACCGTAGGATGGACTTTGGTCCTCCGCCCCTTTGTCTTGAGGGGTTTTGCTGGAGTGGTTGCTTTTTTCCTTCCCGAAGTCCTTTTTATCCTTTGCCTTGCTTTTAGAATCCTAATCTGCTGATAGAGCTGGACTATTATATTAAGTAATCTCTGCTGTTGCTTTTGTAATTCCCTGATTTCTAGAATTTCGTTAGAAGGAACAATAGGTTGTTCGCTACGGCCTGGACTGTGACTAACTTCCTGATTTTCTCTCTGGGGTGCTTCTTCGTTGCTCTGCTCTGGTTGCTCCGGGGCAAGAACCCTAACTGGTTCTGTTATTTCTTGGGTGACCTCTTTTTCTGCCCCCGTTTCCTTCAGAATTTCTTCTGGTGTCTTCTGGCTAGGAACGAATTGTTCTTGTTCAACATCTCCTGTCATATTTTCATCATGAACCAGCAGATTCTCTTCTTCTGCCTCCTTTGCATGTGATTCTTCAACTGCATTTTCCTCCTGAGGTTTCTCTTCGGCATGGAGGTCTGATAGACTGGAAGGTTGGCCATATTCACCCATATTGGCCAAAACTTTGGCCAATTCATCTTCTCCCAATGGGTCCTGCAATGGGCTATCTTCCCGCTGTTCCGTTTCCCCCTCCTGCTCAGATTGCTCGGCTTCTTCTTCTTTTTCTCCTTCTTCTTCAGCTTGCTTGGATTCTTCTTCTTTTTCTTCTTCTTCTTCAAATTGCTCGACTTCTTCTTCTTTTTCTTCTTCCTGCACTCCTTTCTCATCGTCTTCCCCTTCTAATTGTGGGGCTTACTCATCTTCTATTTCTACCGGCTGGCTGGTGTTTTCTTGGGGCTTCTCTAGCCTCCCTTGTAGCTGTGTTAGCCGGACCAATTTCCTGCGTTTTTCTGGACGCTCGGGTGTACTGGCGACATGTTTATGTTTTGGGGATGGTGTGGTTAATCTTCCCTCTATTATGGCAATTATCTCTTCCCAGCTTCTCTGCTGCTGGGTAAGGCTATGGCTAACTATTAACCATATCAACCCATGATGACTAACCACTGATTCTACATGATGTGCCTTTTTCATGCTTCGTGCAACATCATGCAATAATGAATTCAAGAGTGCAGGTAAATTTACAGAGAATTTTTGCTTCAGTACAGCTAAGAGTTTAAGATGTTGTGGTCTTACCACGTCTTTTCTTCCTTCACAGGTGATGTAGCTTTGAATGGTCCTTGCCAATTCCACCCACGGTTCTCCTAATGCTGCTGGCAGAACCCCCTTTCCTCTAATTGTCAGGCTCTAGCCTTCGTCCTGGAAGGTTTCTATAATCTTCTGCAATCTCTCCTTCTTTAGCGTCCATACAGGCCCAGTGGCTGGCAGTCCCAAGACCTCTACGATTATGTCATCAGTGACTGCTATGCATTTCCCCCTCACTGTGGAGTGATCCTCTTGCAAGTTCTACAAGAATTCAATTGCTACAGTCTCGTTGGATTCCTATAAGCGATTGAAATAAGTTAGCCACCCATCTCTCGCTAGGATTTCTTGTGCAACATCAGAGACTATTAACGCTAGTTGTTCTCTCCGAATCGATCTCCCTCCCATGTTTATGGTTTTTCTGTGAAATCTTAGAGTTTTTACAATGGAATGACAACTTTTCACACTGTTAGAAACACAGAGAGGCTGACAGACGCGAGAATTGCTCAAAATCTAATGCTGCAGGATATGTAATGAAAATGGCTTATGAATAGCAAGTCATGCAGAAAAATAGAAATAATAAAAAAATAGTGAGCCATGCTAAACCCCAGTACACAGCTTCCCGAATAGCGGTCTGACCTGTCATCCAAGGAATGATGAGGTTAACCTCCCCTCCCGCAATGTGATAGACCGTCCCGACTGTCAAATAAAGGAGCGACGTGCCGGTCTGTTCTGAAGCAGAGTCATAAAGGAACAACGTATGGAAATATGCCATGTTTACATAGGTAGCAGATTTACCAAAATTGAGGCGTCAAGTTAGATCGCTTAATACGTAAGAGACTGCTGTGATATGATGCGAGGCTGGGAGGATAGGACATCTGCCGTACATTCCGAGTCTCATACGGTCATTGTCAACTGCTCTGTCATGATTGGTGATAATAGATATTCATGCATTGTATGGTTTGGGAAATAATATATAATTGATTACTAAGTGATAAGAAACAAAAGGGTGCTAATAACTACCTATTGGTGTAAATAATGTGACTTCAATACCATTAACAGTGCTCTGCTGCCGACAGGTGTCCATAACTTTGGCAAAGTTGTTTATTTCACCCATGGAACCATGATCCTTTGTGTATGCTTAGGAAGTGTTGTATGATGTCAAAATGTAGGCCATTATGCTAGCTTGGTGACCAGTTAGTCATAATGCCATTCTCGAGGAAGGAGTGAAAGGTGGGTAGGCCGGCTCGTGATGAGACCTCTTGTTCCAAGGGTTCTTTATTTGATATACCTTTTGGACCATATCCTTGGTATGGTGGCCATAGTGGGAATGTCACTTCACTTTTATCCTCATGATCATGGTAGGTTGGCTCTTGATGAGACCCCCTGTCCTGCATTTGACAACTTATAAGTCATTAAGACATCATTGTTTGCTCTTTTTTCTTTCTTTTTCGTAAAATACTTTCCCCATTTATACACAAAGGGTGGTTCAACACTCCTTAAGAGTAGGAGTGGTGGAAGAAGTCTTAACATCTCAATAGGAAGATATAAACCCTTTGCTCTTATTCCTGAATAATAATCAAAGAGGAATAAAAGGGACCAAGATGATAAAGATAATCAATCAGAGCAGAATCGGTAGAACAATGACAACAAAAGATAATGAATAAGCGTGTCTTTCCTTTTGTCCTTTTACCAATTCAGAGCAGTTTCTTATAAAAATAACGATTTTATAATTCATCTGATTTCAGTATGTTGTGATTTTATATGCATTGCATAAGTGCATAACTGTATTCCAAAAGACTTGAAAGAACAGGAACAGTAAGCATCCTTCATTTAAAACAGCAAGGGGAACAAGCATAAGTAAAAGGGAGAGAAAAAGAATGAAAGTGGTGTTCCTTTTGGAAAAAGGAACAACAAAAGACCACAAATGCTATTCCTTTGGAAAAGGAACAGCAGAAAATGCAAATGCCGTTCCTTTGGAAAAGGAACAGCAGAAATCGAAAACGCTGTTCCTTTGGAAAAGGAACAACAAAACACACAAACGCTGTTCCTTTGGAAAATGAATAGCAGAAACCGAAAATGAATGCTGTTCCTTTGGAAAAGGAACAACAAAAGACACAAATGCCGTTCCTTTGGAAAGGAACAACAGAAATCGAAAATTCTATTTCTTTGGAAAATGAACAACAGAACACATAAATGCTGTTCCTTTGGAAAAGGAACAACAAAAATCGAAAATAATGT
Organism: Pinus tabuliformis; assembly: GCA_031772625.1. Lineage (NCBI taxonomy): Eukaryota > Viridiplantae > Streptophyta > Pinopsida > Pinales > Pinaceae > Pinus > Pinus tabuliformis. The sequence goes on along the minus strand of CM062811.1, from coordinate 927,656,188 downwards.
TCCTTTGGAAAAGGAACAACAAAACACATAAATGCCGTTCCTTTGGAAAAGGAACAATAGAAATCGAAAATGCTGTTTCTTTGGAAAAGGAACAACAAAACATACAAATGCTGTTCCTTTGGAAAAGGAACAACAAAAATCGAAAATGCTGTTCCTTTGGAAAAGAAACAACAGAAAGCAAAAATGAAGAAAAAGAACAAAATTAGAGCAGAATGACAGCCGATCCAATAGATGCTGTTCTTTTGAAAAAGGAACAACAAAATGAAAAATGTTATCCCTTTGAGAAAAGGAACAACAAGAATAATAACATTGTTGCTGGTTCGAAAAGTAACAGCAAAACAATATGTACAAAAATGTACGAAAATGGTTCAACAAAAGAACAAAAATTATGTACAAATTGTAAAAAGAGATAAATTACTTAATGAATCACAAGTGAGGAAGACTTCTCTCCCTCCCCCAAAATTTCCATATCAGAGTCTTGGCGTAGCTGCTGGAAGAAGGACTCCCGAGTGAGTGGTTTGCGATAAAGGCGAACTCGGTGGCCATTTGCCTTGAAGGCATATCCAGAACCGTCAATAGTGATTAGAGTAAGAGTACCATTGTCATGTACCTTCTATATTTCCTATGGTCCCCACCAACGAGTCTGGAGTTTCTCGAGAAAGTCCTGAAACCTGGAATCGTACAAAAGAGGCCAGTCTCCATGGAAGACTTTATTTTTAATGAGAGCATCATGCCATTTAGCTCACTGCTGTTGGATAAGTGCAATATTTTGAAGTGCAGAGAGCCTGATTTCATCGAGCTCATTGATCTGCTGTAATCGATTAATCTGTGCCTCCGTTAAATCTAAACCAACTTCTTGTGCTGTTCGCAGTGTTTGGATTTCGAATTCTATGGGAAAAATGGGTTGCTTTCCAAACACTAATTGATAAGGTGAGTAACCAGTGGTACTTCTCCATGTTGTTCTATAAGCCCACAATGCTTCTGGTAGTTTGGCAGCCCAATCACGTCTATGTGATGCAATTTTTTTGTTAGGATTGCTTCTATTATTTTATTGCTGCTCTCTACCTAACCATTTGCTTGTGGGTGGTATGGAGTAGTGATTTTGTGCTGGACATGATAATTTTTGAGTGTTGCAGCTATTTTGTTCCCAAAAAACTGTGGTCCACCATCTGTAATTATATCTCTTGGAAGGCCATAACATACAAATAGATGGAACATGAACTGTATGACAGATTCCTCTGTAGATCTTGGCAATGCCTCTGCTTCAACCCACTTGGTGACATATTCTGTTGCCACCAAAATATATGTTTTCTAGTTTGAGGGTAGGTTAATTGATCTGAAGAAATCAAGGGCCCATCGTTCGAATGGTTCAATGACTAACTGTGGATTCAAGGGCATCTCATCGGACTGACCAAGGCGTCCTGCTCTCTGGCAACTGTCATAGGCTTGGACGAATTTCTTTGCATCTTTGAAAATCGTGGGCCAATAATACCCTGTTTGCAGGACCTTATGTCCAGTTCTGCGATCGAAAAAATGTCCGCCACATGGTTCGTCATGGCAGGCTTTTAAAATGTCAAAGATTTCATCTTCTCGAACGCATCTCCTGATATGCATGTCTGCCCCTGTGTGGAACAAAATAGCCCCCAATCCAAGAAAATCGAGTACTCCGCTAAACAATTTGTTTCCGCTCATCATGGGTTAGATGCTTAGGTAGTTTACCTACTGCTAGGTAATTGGAAACATCAGCATACCAGGATGTTTGAACAACAACAACAAATAGATGCTCATCTGGAAATTAATCTTCAACTGCTGCTGCATCGATTGGCTTTGGCATTCTTGAGAGAAAACCGGCTATAGGGTTTTCTTTTCCAGGTCAATCCTTGATTGTAATATGAAATTCCTGCAATAAAATCAGCCATCTAGTTATTCTGCCATTTGTGATAGGCTTGTTTACTAAATATTTTATGGCAAAATGATCTGTGTACAAGATAACAAGATATCTGGTAATGTAATGTATGAACTTATTGACATCATGTATTAGGGCTAGGAATTATTTTTCAGTAACAATGTAGTTTAATTCAACAGGGAATACGTTTTTGCTAATATAATAAATTGCATATGGTTTTTTATCCTCTTCCTGTCCAAGGACTGCTCCAATGGCTGTATCTGAGGCATCAGATGATATCTGAAATGGAAAATCCCAATTTGGTCCTCGAAGGACTGGGGCTATGGATACAAGCTTCTTTAGATCCTGGAAAGCATGTTCACATTTTTCTGTCCAAAGAAAATCAATATTACTAGTTAGTGCATACAGAGGTGCAACAATAAGCAAAAAATGTTCTATAAACCTCCTATAATAACCAGAAAATCTAAGAAAACTGTGTACCTCCGTTTGAGTGGTAGAAGTGGGAATAAGCAAAATTATTTGGATTTTGGCTGGTTCTACCTGAATGCCAACTGCTGAAATATAGTGTCCTAAAATAAGTCCTTCAGTCATCATCATATAACATTTTTCATGGCTTAAACAAAGCCTGGTAGCAATGTAGCGTTGTAGGACTTTTTCCAGTGCATCCAATGCTAGATCGAAATTGTCTCCATATGGTGTAAAGTCATCCATGTATACTTCAACTCCTTCATTTATTAAGTTTGCAAAAATGCTGAGGATAGCCCTTTGGAATGTGGCAGGAGCATTGCATAAGTCAAAAGGTAGAACTCTGTAGGCAAATGTTCCCCAAGGACAAGTAAAAGTGGTTTTGTCTTGGTCTTCAGGGGCAATCTGGATCTGATTGTATCCACTGAAGCCATCCAGGAAGGAAAATAATTTCTTTCCTGCCAAAGTGTCTAATACTTGGTCGATGAATGGGAGAGGGAAGTGGTCTTTTTGTGTTGCTTTATTTAGCTCTCTATAGTCCACACAGATTCTCCATTTCCCATTCTTTTTTGGTACCATCACAAGCAGAGAGACCCATTTACCATCGAAGATAGGATAGATGAAGTTGACATCTAAGAGTTTTTGAAGTTCAGCTTTTACTACATCTTTTAGATGAGGATTAAGTCTCCTCTGGGGCTGACGAACAGGTCTCGCATCTTTTTCTATGTAAATGTGGTGTGTACATAACTGGGGGTCAGTTCCTTTCATATCAGGATAGTCCCATGCAAATTCTTCTTTATATTTCCTCAACAGATGGATGAGCTTCATTTCTTGTTCGGAGGTGAGGTTGGCATTAATGTTTAAGGTTTTTCCCGGTTCGATTTCCACAATTTTACTATTTACTATTTGCAACAGAGGTAACAGGTATCGTTTGGTCATGTCTATCTTTAAGAGGATCTTCTTCTAATTTGTTATCGAATGCTACCTCTATCATGTGACATTGTGTGCGGGATCTGGATTCAGTTTGACTAATAAATTTATTAATGGCATCGTCCTTTGTTTGATCTTTAAAATCAAGTGCCTCTTGTATAGTTAATGGAGATCTAATGTTGTCAGTAAGATATGATATAGGGTGCTTATTAGTTTTGATCATTGTGACACTTGGCTGTGCTGGAGGATATAAGGCTAAGTTCTTGATATTCACTCCCCTCGTTATGGTCATATTTCCTTGCCGACAGCCAATATAGGCATCGGCAGTGGCAAGCCAAGGTCTACCTAAAATCATTGGATGTCCATCAAGTCGGGTTTTGGGATTTATTATCAGAAAATCGGTTGGATATTTCCAGGAGTCAACAGAGACCATGACATCATGTAGTGTGCCCTCTGGCCTAACCACAGATTGGTCAGCCAATTCTAGCAAGGTAGACATGGGTTCTACAGATGTAATGCCTAGCTTTTGGCAAGTAGTAGTTGTGAAGATTTTGATTGCAGCTCCTAGATCAACTAAGGCATTAGGGAAGGTTTGACCATAAATTTGCACAGTTACTATTAGATTTCCTGGGTCTTCATATTTAATAGGTGTTTCTTTTCCTGATAATAAGTCAGATAGAGTGCCGACTACTTGGACTCTTGGGTTATTTGTTGCATTCCTCCTTGGTTTCTTTACACACAATTCTTTAATAGTCTTTGCATATATCGGAATGTCTTGAATGGCTTGGAGGAATGGAATTTTTATGAACAAATTTTGTAATTCTCCCAGAATGTCAAAATCAGGATATTGTATAGGTCGAGGTATGACTAATCGTTTTGGGAACGGGGGAGAGGATGTGGTTGTTTGGTTATGAGTTTTTTGTTTGTTCACATCCTCTTCTTGTGTCAGATTTTCTTTGGGTAACTGATTTTCAACATGAGCTGTCTTTTCTCTGTCAGTTTCAATAATATGCCTAGATCTTAACTGAATATCATTACACTCCCTCAGATCAGCTCCTATTTCTGATGTTTCTATTATTTGGACAAATAAGACCGGTCTATTATTTGGATTAGGGTTGGGTTGGGCTGGGATTTGCGGTATCAGATTAGGCTGTGGATTTTGTTGTAAGGCTGGCAGTGTAGGTTGAGGGAGTGGCATGGTTCCTACTGGCTGATGCATCGATCTTTGCCAGTTTGTCTGCCAAGCTGAACTTTGTGAAGTGGGTGGAGTCCATTGTGGTGGGTATGTGTTACTTTGCCAATATGGTGGAGTATAGGGAAAGTTCGGCCAACCAGATGGGCTTGCTTGATTCAGCCACAGGTTTGATGAAGGAAACGATTGAGGTGACTAGTTTGGGGGTGGGGGTTGGGATTGACTTTGCCACATATTATATTGTTGAGCATTATACTGCGGAGGCTGAAAAGAAGAAGTTGGGTCTGGAAACATACCAGATTGTCGTGGCTTCCACTGATGGCGCTGGTTGAGCAAATACACCGATTCTGGCTCTTCTTCTGCTTCCTTATATACTGCTTTTAATCCGGGAAGTGAGGGACAACCTTCCGTAAGTGATCTTTTGTGCAGATGGCGCATGTTCGAACTGCATCTAGTGGACACTCTTTATGGCTATGCTTTTTCCTGCATCGGGGACAGAAGATTGCCAGATTCTGTTCTGCCTCCATTTGTTTCTATTTGGCCTGCATAACATCAAGTTGTGTAGTTAGCGTCCCTAGTATATCAGTTTTAAAATTTTCCAATAGATTTCCAATTTCTGCATGCGTTACTCCTTCTGTGGAAATTTTATTATCTCTTACAAACCGATCATGTTCTGCCGGTTTCAAACTTGTGCTTCCTCTCGAACTCCTGATACATAAGTCGATAATGTTAGTAAAATTTTCCTGATAAATATCTCATTTTCCCATAATATTTAATGTTTCAATACATTGTTCCTTCATGCCCCTAATTAATGCCGTTTTTAACACATTATCAGGTAAAGGTAGTGATGCATAAGGAAATCTTTGAAGATTATACTGAAAACGTTCCACATGCTCCTCTAATGTTTCATTTGGTCTAGCTATCATCTGGAATATTTCATCTTTTAGTTCTCTAGACCTGCAATAGTCCTGATATTTTTTTAGAAAAGATTCTTTCATTTGATCCTAGTTATTTATAACCTCACCACCTAATCCCATAAACCATCTTAAGGCAACGTATTTTAGTGTAGAGGGAAATAGTTTCAGTTTCTGGGGGTCGGTGATGTAATCATATCCCCTACACAGCACATCGAATTCAAATAGAAATGCATTCGGATCTTCTGATGTAAGACCGTGGAATGTAGGGATATGTTGAAGAGGGATTGCTTTCATGGGTGCATTTGCTGCAGTATCCACTATGGGGTATTGTAATGTAGAGGTTTGAGTGTTTGGCTGGTTTTGAGCCATTGGGTCGAATATATGCCAATAACCTTCTGGGATATCTAGGAGGGTATTCCTAGGTTGAGAAGGAATGGCTTTAACAGGAATGGTTTTAATAACACTTCCTCTATCTGGGATAATGAGAGTGCCTAACGTCTGAGGAGATTGAGTTTCTTCAACAATGATTTTTGCAGCACTTCCATTTTCTGGGCTGTTTAATGGCTGAGTTGTCCCAAGAGGAGACCTTGGTTCCTCGATTTCCCCTATTTCTCCTCCTTCACAAAGATTACTGAAATTCCATTCCTGCAATAATTCTGGAGTAGAATTTTCAATTTCTTGAAAGTCCTACTCTTCAGTTTGACTATGCACCTCAGCAAAGGCTACAGATGGTGATCCTGTGGCCTGAAGGGAACTAGTAGGCTGTCTAGAAATAACTTTTCTGGGTCCTACTGAGGGCTGAGATTTTCCTTTCTTAAAGATTTTGTCTATGAAGGTTGATCGGCCAAGGGTCATCGGCCCCTTAGCTTTTTCTGGCTTGGGTAGAGGTTTGGAATTCTTTTCTGGCTTTTTCTGCTTAGTCATGCACACAAATCGACTCCTAAATTATACCCAAACAAAATAGCAACAAATCTGTAGGAAAGCAGGTAGGGGAGCAGGGCTGTTACATGCTCCACACTTAGGTTCTTACCTTTCGTTTTTAAAACCCAATTCTTCCCTAACAGGTTCTTATACTACTATGGAAAAAACAAATGGCTACACTCTTTCCTCGACAACGGCGCCAAAATGTGGAGCTATAAAAAGGGTCTCTTTCACCTTTAATTACCTCACATTAATATGTCAATCCGGGAATGTTTTTTTATTTCAAAGAGTGTCTCAGTCTGAGGCTATCATTTTCCAGAGTAATGCTAGTAGTACAATGTTCAGAAATACAAGAGTAAATTGATGCTTGTTTATGGCTAACTACTTCAAAAGATTAAACCATACATTCAGAAAGCTAAGCAATTTATCAGTCAAGGGTTCAGTAGCAGTAATTCATCCCTTTGTAAACTGATGGAACTAAGGTAGATCAGAGAACAGATCGTGGATCTGGGAGCCGACAATAAATGTCAATGCTCACTACAACCTGAGATCGTTCTTCACACCAAAATAGCAAATGAAAAGAAATGAAACATCAAATGAGAAATGGAACAACAATTAAGAAATAGAACAACAAATCTGAAATGGAGCAGCAAACCTGAAATGGAACAACAAACCTGAAATGGAACAACAATTAAGAAATAGAGCAGCAACTAAGTCTATCAAGCAGTAACACCTTAGTCTATAAGATCAAATGCACTAATCGTAATCTACATGAATCAAACGACAATTCTTCACTTTTAAGGATGAATTAAACAACACACCAAAATGGAACAACTTTGATTAATGATGAGTTGTAGAAAAACACTTCAAAACCATATATGCACACGACACACGTTAATAGTAACCTGATCTTGGTAAACCAATTATCACTCTCAACTATAAAAGATTACGACTGCGTTTCAGAATGGAACAACAATGTCTATAGATCCAACAATCGCAAAGAACATAATCGCTAAGTTGAACTTCGTAATAAGTGCACAACACAGAGGCTCTATAATTGAATAGCAACAATATTCTGTAAAGACTAACGATATTATATCAACACTTAGAAGATCAGTGATTCGTTGCAGAGTCAATGCAATAAGTCTGTCTTTAGAAACCTTAATAAATTAAACATAACAGAGCATGTGATGTAAAATTACAAAACAAATCAGATTACCAAATAACATCGATAAGCAAACCACGCATAAACCAAATGTAATGGTACAGAAGCAAGTGTCCTCCAGGGCCGAGCCCTTAGCCTCCAGCGGTACACCACTTGAAGTTATTCCAGACTCAGAGATGAAATAGTAACCAAGTTTGTATTAATGCATAAAGCGAAATTACAAAGTTCTGATCTTAAAGAAAATTACATAAAAGCATCAAAAAATCTCTCTCGAGCTAATAGTGCTACCCCTTTTATAAGGGTGAAGGTGGAGATATCTAAGAGCAGAAATAGATAAAACAACGATCCCTCAGGATCAAGGATCCTAAGGGATTCACTGAACCGTTAGTCCTCAGTCATTTCTTTCCTTTCCTGCGCCAAGCTGATATCTCCACTTCCTTTCAGGGCTGATTTGCTTTGATTTGCTTTGCCTTGTTTGCATACGGTCTCCCATCAAAGGGACAACGGTTAACCCGTCCTTGTCCTTTCCTTTGGAACGACAATTTCTCGTTTCTCTTCCTTCCCGCATAAGGAAATGACAATTGTCAGTGTTTTCGTCTTGCATATTAATCTCACATGTTTTATTACAATTCCTTATCATTTTCTAGTTTATGATGCAAAAGATTTGTAAGTTCTAATGAAAAGATGCTGAAATAATTACCAAAAACATACCTTATTTAGTACTCCAAACTTGGATATAATCTTGTATACCACATTGCATAAAGCTATGGGTCTAAACCTGTTTGGAGTTTGCGCATTGTCTTGTTTAGGGATCAGGGAGATGAAGGAGGTATTGAACACCTTCAAAATATTTCTGTTCATCCTAGAATCTTCCACTACATTCAAAATATCCTGTGTAACAATATTCCAACAAGCTTTAAAGAAATCCACATTGAAACCATCAGGGCTTGGTGCTTTGCCATTCTGCATTTCTTTGAGGACCTCACTAACCTCCTCTTCAGTCATTGGCCTATTAAGGTTGAAATTATCCTCTCTAGACACCAGCCTAGGTATATGTCTTGTTAGGTCCTTGATAAAATGCTCTCTATCTGAAATGGTTTCCTTTGCTATACCTTGAAAGTGCTGAACTAACACAGCTTCTATATCCTCATGGGAGTTAAGAAGATTCCCTTCCTCGTCCTTGATCGAAGAGATCCTATTGTGAGCTCTATTCGCCATGGTGGATCTGTGGAAAAATCTAGTGTTTCGCTCTCCTTCTTTTAGCCATTGAACTCTAGATTTTTGTCTCCAAAATATTTCCTCTTGTTTACACAAATTCTCCCAATCTTGATGATGTTTGGCTACTTGATCACTTTTGACTTTGTCAAAGCCATCCGTGATAAGGGCTTGGTTGAGTTCCTGCATTTTATCTTATTTATTTATTTATATATATATTTTTATTTTTTAATTAATTAATTAATTTATTTTTTTTGGACTCTTTGTTGTTCCCGTACTTTCCTGCTTTTCTTTCAGATTTTTTATTGCTATGACTTCATCTTATTTGCATGTGACAACAAAATCTTCTATTTTTTCAATTTCTACCCCTTGTTACTTTTGAGAAACAATAGAAGGTTTTGAAGTAAGTTTGTTGAAATTAAATTGTGAAAATTCAATAGCCTTTAATTGTTCGAATGAAATTTTAAGGTGGAGAGCCCTTTCCTCTAGGATTTTTTTAACAATTTCTCCCTAAATTCTTGAAATTGTTGTCTTATTTAACTATTTAAGAGTTTGTCTCTTTCAACAACCTGCTGAAAATCATCAATGTTTATAAAAATCACATCAAAAGGGGGTTTCTGATGAATATTTTTTTTATATATATAACTGATTGTTATAATGAATGCCAATGAGACCTGCAGGATCATAGTCATAATGAGGCAATGGAAGTAACCAAATTTCCTGAATCTCTTTGACTTCTTTGAATATGTGCCCTTTGTCTCAGATATTGATGTCACCAAACTTGATTGGAAAATTAAGTCAACATTAAGGTGGATTTTTGAGGGACTAAGCTTGTATATGGCCGATAAGACTTCATATTTCCAGGAAGCTATGACAATTTCTTGATGGTTTGATATTGTTCTGGTATTAATATCAGAGTGAGAGAGAATCCATAAAACCATGTCATAATAGGGGAAAATTTTGGCCCTAGCTACTACTTTATGTAATTATGTTGCTCTGATTGCTTCAAAGCGTTTGTTCTTTGTTTCAATTGTTCTTGTATTTTTAACCCATTCTCTTTGCTAAAACAACTCAAATATCTCCTCCCAGCTCATTGTACCTGCATTTTGTGTTTTCTAAATTGAATTTGAGATGAGAAACATGTTGGCATTGAGTTACTTGGGTAGTGGATCATCCATCCCCTTAATATTTTCTCTAATTTTCTCCATTCGTTGCTTTGCCGATGGATATTTTCCTTTTTTGTTCCATTTTATGACCTGTAAACAATAAAAATGCATATATAAGTTTTTCTTATTTAAATTTTGAAATTGAATTCAAGAATTTCTAAAAAAAATATCATTACGCTTACACATAAATTTTTGAAATTGGTGTTGTGTTTCCTTAATTTAGTTCTTCTTCGAAAAACACTTAAGAAAAGAGCATGCAAGCAGAACACCATAAAATATTAAATTTTTCATTGGAGATTTTCCCTTTTTTGCGATTTTATGAGCTATAAACACTAAGAGAGCATATATAGGTTTTTCTTATTCAAAATTTGCAATTGAATTCAACGATTTCTTAAAAAAAATATCAATATGCTTACACATAATTTTTTGGGACTGGTACTACATTTCCTTAATTTAGTTCTTCGAACAAGACTTAAGAAATACGCATGCAGGCATAACACCCTTAAATCTTAAATTTATCGCTCGAGAGTTTCCCTATTTTGCCATTTTATGACCTATAAACACTAATAGAGCATATATAAGTTTTTCTTATTTAAAATTTGAAATTGAATTCAGGAATTTGTAAAAAAAATTAACATTATGCTTAAAAATATTTTTTTTGAAAGTGATACTTTGTTTCTTTAGTTCAATTTTTCTCCGAACAAGACTTAAGAAAATAGCATGTAGGCATAATAGCCTAAAATCTTAAAATGTTGTTTAGAAAAGCGCGAAAATCACAATTGAACGTGTTCATTAATTTGTTGTATATAGACCAACTATTTTTCTTTTCTGGAATTGAAAAAGCATTAGAAAATTTACTATTGATTTAAAAAATAATAAATTGAACGTGAAATGAGAAATTTTGAAAATATTTATTAAAAAGCGGATTGCACGCAAATAAACAAAAATAGTATTTATTTGGATGATCTCACAGTCGGGAGGTCAGGCATTGGGGCATTTTTTATTTTATGATTTATTTATTCTATCTTGAGTCCGACTATACCATAGTCGAGTTTTGTCTTTAGGTCAAGTAGTCGGGCAGTCGGGCGATTAGGTGGTTTTTCCGCATTTAATCGCCTAAGAACAGTAACAGAGTATATATATGTTTTCCTTATTTAAAATTTGAAATTGAATTCAGGAATTTGTAAAATGATATTCTCATTACACATAATTTTTTGAGATTGTACTATATTTCCTTAATTAAATGTTTTTTCGAACCAGACTTAAGAAAACAGTCTGTAGGGAGAACACTCTAAACTCTTAAAATTTTGTTTAAAATACGAAAAAAATGCAACTAAATGTGTTCATTAATTTCTCCTAAGCAGGTCAACTGTTTTACTTTTCATGAATCAAGAAAGCACGAGGAAATTTTTTATTGTCTTAACAAACAATCAATTGAACCTGAAACACAAAATTTTGAAAATCTATATAAAAAAGAGCACTGCACACAAATCAAGGGATTTAGTTTTTTATTAGGTTGATCGCACAGTCGAGAGGTAGGGTAGTCGGACATTTTTTTGTTTAATGATTGATTTATTCTATCCTGACCCCGACCATACCATAATCGGGTGTTCTCATTAGGTCGAGCAGTTGGACAGTCGAGCAATTCTGAGGTCAAGCGTTCGGGCAAATTATTTATAAAAAGAAATCGTATTCGACCCGACTTGCTAGTCAGGTTGTCAGAAGGTCGGGAGGTTATAAATTTATTTACAAAATCTTTATGGATCCGACCTTCGATTTAAGGCTTCAAAAAGGAAAAAATGGTTTAAGGCTTTTTTGTTTTTATTCATTTTGTGTCGCACAAAAGAATAAAGGGTTCTTGTAAACCTGACAACAGGAACATAAACTATTCCATGAATTTTAAAATTAAATGTTTCATATCAAAAAATTCCGTAACGTGGGTCATGGAATGAACGAGCATTAGATTTTGGTTTCAAAGTAGAAACAACATTAGTAGTAACACAGATCCATTCTATTCCTATTGCATTCAATTAATTTATGCTAATGTCTCAAGTACATATGAGAATGAAAAATGACTCAAATATGCAATTGTAGTTTCATTTCTTCCGTGCTACCTACTTAATATTAGCAATAAAGATTGGATTTGTCAATGCCTAAATAATTTTTTGCATTCTATTTACTTGAAGCTAGCAATGAAAAGTAGGTTTGTTAATTTCTAAATAATTGTTTACACGTGTTATAGTTAACGTTACCAATGTAGGATGTGTTTGATAATCTTGAAGAAAATTCTTTAGACAGTTGGAAGTATACTACATACCTGCTATGCATAGAACTATTCCTCCAAGTAAAATCCAACACTATTTTGATTTTCTTCCAAAGTAATCGAAGATATTTTTGGTATTAAAAACTTTGAAGACACTTTTATCATGTTTGGCGATATTCTAATGAGGGCAATAAATAAGAAGCATATAAAAATAGCAAGGAAAAATGAGTAATGAACTTTGTGGATTCTAAATCTCTAAACATAGAAGAGTATAACTAAGATCGCCACAGATATCATAGTTATCACATTTTCTGATTGTTTTTCTTTCCGATGGCAGAGATTTGAGGGTATCCTGCATAATGCATAATTGCAAAGTTAGCAAGAGGAAATGTATGAAAATTGATGAGGTACATGAAAGGAAATAACACTGCTAACATTTGCCTTTATGTCAATCATAACTGTGGAAAATGAGTAGGAAAATGGAATGTTTCCCAATGATTGGAAGATATATGTTGTGTTCTTTGTTGACAAAAAATTATTAATAAGTACTCTGGTTAGGATTGCATAGAGATGCTTTCCATTTTAAATGATCCTTAGAATCACTTTATGTTAGTCAAGGTGCTTCTTATTCATAGCTCAGTCATAAAATACTATCTCTATAATTGTAGTTAAATTGGATGAGAAAATAAAAAGATAGATATGAAAAAGAAGGAAAACATGCAATTTTTATTATGCTAAGAGTAAGCCCAATAGAAGAGTATCCAAAAGACATGGTGGCTGCAGTGGTCGAAATGCATGAAATTTCTTGCAAGGTTGGCAACTGAGACAATATAAGCTTTAACACACCAAACATAACCATGTATATATTGCTTCATATCTGATAAGGAGCATTTTCCCCTTGTTGATGAGAGCAGGTTGTCTCTTTTATTATTCTATTACAAGAACAATAGTTAGACTTCACTAGATATCAAAATAATCTACAACCTAACCAAAACATACCCTAAAACTATTTAAGTAGATGCAGGATGCTGGTAGGCTAGAATTGATGCTTACACAATGTTGACAGCTTCTGTAATTATGTAAGCAATTAGACACCCATAATAATTTGAATATTGCGCCTAAGCACATAGGGAGACCTTGTAGCCACCTAGTGCAAAAATCAATATATCATAATTTGTCTTGTGAAAAAAATACCTTAGTATGAATGTAAAGAAAAAATATTCAAAAAGGACAAGAGTAAAACATGTTATTTATGACTTGTTGGTTTACCTAAAAATGACCTTCACATCATCCCTATTTTTGTAGTTTCTGGATTCAGTGATCGAGTGTGGCAACTTGTAACATTCTACAAGTAGAAGAACAATATAATATGCAACCCATAATAAAGCCAACAAAATGGGTTATTTGCAAAAGCAAATGATAAAAGAAATATTTAGATTTAAAATCACAAAATTATAGGGAAATTTACCTATGAGGAGATTAATATCATATTAACATTGAAATGTTAAAATCTGCAATGCATGGAAACTAGTTTCAGCTTCAAGAATGACTACATTACTAACTGCCCCAAGATTATCTGGGTGCATAATATTGGCATGCTGAGCACATCAAATGTTAGATCAATGAACTCAAAGTGCATTTGATAAAACTTCCCAAGAATATTAAATAATAGGTAAGAAGTGCCTAAAAAGCGCATACCTCTTTATTCATAAATTTATGCTTTTCTATGTGTTCAGTCACTCCACCTTTTGAAGTGTGGTGCATGTGTCTTTTATTGTCATTGAGTTGAGTTCATTGATAATATTGGAGCACGAAGAACAAGTGGTGGAAGAGAAATTGTTGGCACATTCTCCATTACACTTTGTAACTCTGTTTTAAAATTCTCATCTAACATATGTTTGTTCATTCTTGTATTCATGGAAATAACAGTTTCTCCCTCGAATTCAGGGCTAAATGAAACTGAATTAACATTGGACATAGTTCTACTATGCTTAATGAATAAAGGGATAAAAGCACTTGGCTCAATGATTCAAGAGGTTTACAATATTTTGGAAGTAGGTGAGTCCAAAGATAGAAGTTTAGTGATATTTGTATCAATGATATTGGTTAGCTATTGTTACAGACAAAGCATAGAGCTTAAAGTGACATGAGAGAGCAAAAATAAGCATTCACGCCACCAATGATTCATAGATTATTTTACAAATTTATGAATGTATTTTTTACAATATACCCGAAGTAGTAAATTGCATATGTTAAATAATAAATACGAAAATACCTAAGAGAATATCGTTAGGAAAAACAATATGCTAGTGAGAGAGTAAAATCTGTCATAATGTCCAAGTAAAATTGATTATATAGGTCTATGAAAAATTTATCATAAGAGTTCAAAGTTAAAAATAACTAATATATTTATTATTGATAACAATGACATCGTGCTATAAAAAATGTATGATTGACTCCAAATAGTACATATATCCTTCACCATTCACTAAAGATTCATTATCATGGGCCAACGATCCAAAACTATTAACATGTGCTATGATAAATAAGAACCAAAATAATTTCCAATGCAAAAACAAGTGCCTACAGAAACCACGCACGCTCGTACCATTTATGGCAAGGGATAAAGAGCCAAAAAAATATTTTGTACCATAGTTATAGCACTTAGGATTAGAAGAACCACAATTTCCTTACACTATAGTTAAAATTGCAATTTTTTGCAAGTTGATATGCATTATAAGAGGAAACAAAAAAATTAGAAAACAAAAATAAGATGTACATTTTGATAATTCATTAGATCATAAATTTGCAATTATATATAATTACAATCCAATGCTATATAACTTAGGAAATAAAAACATTTGTTCAAGAAAGTCAATCGACAAAAACACACAACCTAAAAAAAAAAACTTGTGCAAATAGAAAAATAGTTTTTTCTGGAAGATTTGATATATGCGAACAAAAAAGAGTACACAAATGTCTCAATACCCCTGTAGAGACCTTTTTTTTACACAGAAAATTTAATTGAACATATACATAAATTAAGCAATTGAGATACTTGCAATGATTTTTTTCTTTCCCTTTTGTTCCTTAACAAAACACAACTTCATAATTTACAAAAAATGAGAATTCAAGTTAATATTGCAACAGTGGAAAGAAAAACATGAGTATGTATATAATATGGTATAATATTTATTTTGGAATCATATGATGTTGTTGTGCAAGTGAGATATTATGGTCCTATTAACAAAATGATGCACTGGTTTGACATAAATTTCAAAATAACAAGTGGTTGTAGTAACTATGGACATTTGTTTCCATTTATGCCTCGGGAAAAACAAGCAAAAAATTATTGAGCACCATAGTCGAAGCATCTAGCATCAATAAAACCACAATCTCCTTAGATTATAGTTAAATTTGCAATATATATATATATATATATATATATATATATATATATATATATATCTATATCTATATCTATATCTATATCTATATCTATATCTATATCTATATCTATATCTATATATATATATATATATATCTATATCTATATCTATATCTATATCTATATCTATATCTATATCTATATATATATATATATATATATATATATATATATATATATATATATATATATATATATATATATATATAGATAGATAGATATATATATATCTATCTATATATCTATATCTATATTTTTTTTCTTCTTCTGAGTTGAAATGCATTTTAATAGGAGACAAAAAAACTTGAAAGCATAAATGAGATACAAATTTTCTTAATTCATTGGGAAATGAATTTGCAATTGTATATAACTGTAATGCAACACTATATAGCTCAGAAAAGGAGAACAAGAAAGCTAATCATCAAATGAACACAACATGAAAAACAATTATGCAAATAGGAAAATAAGGAGGATTTGATGTACGGGAAAATAAAATAAGAACAAATATATCTCAATTGTCCTATAGTGACTTCCTGTAACACATAACATTTAATTGAGAATATAAAGAAATCAAGACATTGATAAGCATGCAAGTCTTGCGCCCCGACACCCGCCCACCCACCCCACCCCTCTTTTTTTCCTAATACAACACAATTCCAAAATTCACAGTAAATGAGTATCCAAGTTAATATTTCAACAACGGAGAAAAAAACATGGGCATATATATAATATGGTATAATAAGCATTTTGGAGATACATTATGTTATTGTGCAACTACGATAGTATGTTCTTATTAACAAAACGATTTCATAATCTGGCATAATTTTTTATATAACTGTATTATTATATTTCATAATGTGCATCTTGGTCTCTGCTTTCATTTGCAACAAGAAAATATGTTTGATTCAAAAGTTACAGGAAAAAAAACAAGAACTAGTTATTTAAAAAAAAATCTTGATTAAGGTATTGTAGCAAATATCAAGAAAGCACTAAACAACATGTTTCTATGTTTTGTAATTCTGGAACCTGCAATAAAAGAAAAAATACACATTAGTGTTGGTGCAAGGATTTGTGAATTATGAGTTGGTGAAATGCAGGAAGTAAAAATGGAAAGAGGAAGAATATCTTAACTATCAAAATGTATAAACTTGATGTACAGAGGAATCATTTTTTGTTGTTGGTCACAACTCTTTTATCTCAACAATAATGATGTTAATTGTTAAAGTTAAAAGACCTCGAACACAAAGATTTCTTAAATTGAAAATGGTAGATGATATGCTTTGCATGTATGGCTAAAAGCTTGTCTCAACAATAACTGGGAAATGTTCTTTAAGCTGCGACATTTGCAACTATTTGTTTCCAATGTACATTCAACATTGTGCTCATAGTTAAATGTTGTGCCATCTTTACAGATTGTGCATTTAGATGTGTTTGGATGAGCGAGTTGTTTGCATTTACATAGTTAAATGTTGTGCCATATTTATAGATTGTGCATTTAGCTGTGTTTGGATGACCGAGTTGTTTGCATTTATTGCAAATTCGTTGACAAGGAGGAGAGAAAACATTTTTGGGTTTCAACACTCCTTTGATCTTTTTTTTTTTCTTCAGAAAAATGAATTGTTAGGTTCAAATATGTTTCACCAAAGCACAAGATTTTGTACATCAAAATAAAACTATTGTTACTTGAACGAACAAGTTATTAAGAAACATACATGTGTTCCTCACATGACAAAAGATAATAGATGCACTCTTGCAAATTCATCATTCAATGGGTCAACAAAAGTTGTTGATCCAGAGTGCAATTGTTGGATTCCTTTCACATCATTTCTAACAATGTTTTTGAAAAAATAGAGTGGAGTCATCTTTGATGCCAATTCATACTGTATTTTGAAAAAATGGTCTCTATGACTATCATTCAATAGTAGCTGTAGTGAATCAGATAACATATTTTTTGTTAAGAAATTTGCACAAGAAATGATGAGATAATTTCTAGTTTGATAACAATGGAACACAAAGATACAAGAACAAAATTTCAAAGAAACTATTAGCTTTTGGTGAAAATGCAAGTATAGTTATTGTAGTAGTAAACTTATAATTGCAATGTCAATTGCAACTTCACCATGTTTTATATTGAGTTCAAGTTGACTGTTATTTTGCTGACGACTATCATTATTTCTCCTATTGAACCAACTGCATATGTATCACTTGAAACAAGAAGACTGCGTATTGTTGTATCTGGAACTAGTCTACGTTTTTTGAAAACCTATGTAATTGATTCAACCATGGTTTTGTCTTGTAACACTATACAACATTTTTCATCTCCTCGTTCATAAATTGCCTTGTTTTTTATCACAAAATCTGTAAATCTAATATTATTTCCAATAATAAACATGTTTTGGAAACGCTCTATAAGATTGTTACTCATGTTCACTGTGATAGTCAGTTGACCATTGCTATCAACCAAATCAACATGGAGAAACTATGCCTTTGCAGAGAGTTAGGGCTTTTAGTTTTTGTTGGCCCATAAATAACCAAGATATCACCTTCAAAATTCTTTGCATATGCTCCTGAGCATATTTTAATGATTTACAAGGATGTTGGTTCCTTTGTTTTTGGTATGCTTATATGCAAAGTTAGAACAATATGCTTTAAAAAACATTGCCATTGATTTAATGCAAATATGTCATTTGAATATACAAATATTCAACGCAACAGAAATCTAACCTCTTTGGATTCTCATCTTCCACCATTTCTTCTTCGAATGATTGTTTGCTAGAGCTAGG
The DNA here is from genome assembly GCA_031772625.1 of Pinus tabuliformis. NCBI lineage: Eukaryota > Viridiplantae > Streptophyta > Pinopsida > Pinales > Pinaceae > Pinus > Pinus tabuliformis. Next base: position 927,637,817 of record CM062811.1, on the reverse strand, counting down.
CGTTTCTACGATGTTGTTGCAAATGACTCGACCAATTGCTACTAGAAAACAAAAATCCAAGTGATTAAATCTGAAACGAGTGTATAGAAAACCTTTAAAATAATGTATGCTCTACAGTGATACATTATATATGTGTGTGTGTGTGTGTGTGTATTTTCTATTTTTATACTACTATTAGCTATTGTTGGTGGCTATGTACTAAATGTGCATAAGAAATATATATATATATATATATATATATATATATATATATTTTTTTTTAGATTTCAATGATAATTACACATAAAGTTCATTTTTGGAATGTATTATTAAGAATCACTATGGCTGCAAAAACATTTTTTTTTTCAAATATAGTTGGAGAAGAAAAAATATGAACTAGAAGCTAAAGCAAATAATAGTATTCAGTATATAGAACAAAATGTCACAAAGTGAAAACCAAAATGTGTAAATTCCATGCTAACTATGACATAAAAAATTACAATTATGGAAGGCAAACTGAACAAATTTATGTTGATGGTTCAAAGACTTACAAGAATTTGATATTTTCATTTTTTTGTTATTTTCTTGTTTCTTGTTGTGCAAAACTCCACTGTTTTTCAATGTTTGCGAATCAAAGCATATGTCAAAAGTGCATATTTGCAAATGTGACAAGTATTGCGACAACTAAACAATGAAATTGTAGGACTTGAACATTGGCAAAATGATTCAACCTGTACAGGAGGCATACATTACAAGAAGTTCGTTTATTAGAACGATTCAGATCACTGATTGCAAAGAAGAATCCAGATCTCACCTTTCTCAAACATTGTAGAGACGCCTCCGTTATCCCTTCATTTTCCTGCATCAAACACAACCTCAAAAACTCCAGGAATAATCACATTTTTGCTAAAGCTAACCAAGCTCTCATCCATGCAAAAATTAGTAAAATCCATTTTGAACCTAACCTATTAAACAATAAAGCTTTCGACCTACACTTAACTTTATCTAACCACATAGATCTTGCCCTCTGGTCCAATATAGATGCCTACTTCAATAGTGCATAAAATATAATTAAAGTTTACAAACATTCATTCACAAAAATATAAAAGCATAATTATTTTTATTTTTATTTATTTATTTATTTATTTTGTTTAATTTCAAAATATTAAATTCATTTTTGGAATTAATAATAAAAATTAATTTATTATGCATAACAATAAATTAGTTTTTAATCATTATCAGTCACTAGGTATTAATTATGATTTTATTTTAGTTTATTTTTAATCATTCAATCATAACTTAAAATTAAGATAATTCATACCACTGATTACTAAAATAAAATAAAGAGTATTTAATTAAAAAATGTATATAGTTAATATTCATTTCAATCATATAATTAATAAAAATTAATTAATTATACAGATAATTATTAGTTAGTTGATAATCACTAATTAATATTTATAATTCTAAACCTAATTTTAATCTTAAAAAATAAAAACCAGATATTAAATTAGGAATTAAAAACCAATAAATAAAATAATTACTAAATTAATAATAAAATTAAAATAAACAAATTATAGCATAGCTAAATTACATCATCTAACATGTCAGCTAATATTCATTCCCATTCCAACCCTAGCCTTATTTAAACCTCTTTGAGTTATGAATCATTCACTCATGGATCTAATTGTGATGATGAACCAGATAGGTTGGTTCGAAACGTCACTTGCAACAAACATGAATGCGATGACTCCGGAAGATAACACTACACATAATATAGATCGCAGAAGCCTCAAATCAATAAAATGATTCAAGCCGACAACAAAGATATGGTAAGACAAATTGTATGATTATCTATCCAATAAGCATCAAAGACATGGAAAGAAACAATATTAACTAAAAGGTTTGTCCAAAATTGGGTTAGCATTGAGCTATAGTTAGTTGTTGATTATTTTGTATGAAAATTGAAGCCATTATTACTTTGCATAAATGAAAGTAGTTTTATTTGTGGATGGTTATTTTGCAACATGTCTAAATTGAAATCACCGACAAACACAATTGGGTAGCTGTTGCATGCGTGGTTTAAAATGAGCTTGATGAAATTAATTATTTCTTCAATGCTTATATTTGGTGCAATGTATACATTTTCAAGTGTAATGGTTTATTTTTCAACATGGAATGTTGCAATTGTTGATTCAATTTGGCTTCCTCTATAAGTGAAATGATTGTCAACTACAATATTTTTTGTGTAGTATGTGAGAATTCCATGTAAATGGTATAAATGTATGTAGTGATATTTGTTGAAAAAATTGGATTTGATGGAGGCGATTTTGTTTTTGTTTCATGGAAATAAAGAATATCAGCACTCATTAGATCATAGTCAACAATGATATCCTCAAAATGCATGGAAAAACTTGATGCAGGAGCATCTAGCTCGCCATGACCGGGTGAAGTCTCGCCAGGTTGGAAGGTTGACAAGTATCTGGAATGTTTTTATTTTTTATTTTATTTTCGAGTTTAGGAAGTCATAAGACAGATAGTTCGTTTATTTTATTTTAATTACTAAAAGACAAAGTTAAGTGTCGGTTAGGGTAATTATAAGTTTAATAGAAATAAATGTCAGTTAGAAATTGATCTGTTAAATTAGGAAAGACAAAAAGAAACAAAACTGTCTACAAGCAGAACTTGTAAATAATAACTAAACAGTTACTTAACAACTATTTTCCGTTCAACTGACCATGAGGGACAGTTCGAATTAACTGTAATTCCAACATATAAAAGAAGAGATGTAACACCAAAGCAGGGTTCTGCAATTTCTCAAATATGAAATAAGAGAAACAGATCTATTTTTAAAAAGTCATTTATCTGTATACAAATATTGTTTGTCTACTAAATGACAAAACTTTCTTTCCTGCATAACAAATCAAAAAATAACAGTATTGACAACCAGAGGGAAGCCACTATGAGGCTACAATGTTTTTTGTATTCTCGACAAATGAACAGGCTACAAAGAAATTAACTGACTGTACAATTGCAAGCGGAAGACGACGTGAAGAAACTCAGTTAACAGTAGTGTCACCACCAGAGGCTTGGGAATGAACAGAACCGCACACCAAATCAAAGAAGCAATCTATAGAGAAAGGTAATGCTCTCAAGATGAAGAATTCCTCGTAATTCCTGTGTAATGAAACCATAACACAACCAATTCTCATTTAAGTCAATTCATATTTAATTACAATATATAACTGTTGACAAAACCCAAGTGCCGCGTCCAAGAATTGGACAAACCCTGGCCTAGGGTTTGAGAATAGAAACCCCAAAATCCAATCAACAAATGACTGACAGAACAGGTGACCGAGACCAAGAATATATAGGGGACAACAATAGCTCACGGCAACAACAGCCGACCAAACAAAACTACAGAAAGTTAAGGAAATTAGCGCGTGTTGACAAGCATTGGAGAACCAGAGCCTACCAGAGATTACGCTATCCTTTTGAGCATTAAAACTCGGAGAACCCACGAGCCCAGGTCGAACCATGACCTACAAGAGCAACGGTGCAATGTCACTATCTGAGCATTACCATTAAATCATCGAAACAGTTGCAAACCAAAAGAGTTTAGGTGTTACTTACCTGCGCAAGTGGATCGAGAAGCCAAGAAGCAGAGCCAAGTCGAACAACTGAAACAGAGACCAGAGGAGCAACCCTGGTTAATACGAATCTCAATAGGGAAACTAAAATTGAAGCAAGGAGGAAGAGGATACCTGTTGGAAGTCGCCGAAACCTGGTGATTTGTCACCAGATAGCCGAGAGCGAAAAGCAACACAACTGAGCATAAAAAAATCATTACAGACACCCATTAACCATAATAGAGTGACGAAACCAGAATAGAAGTAACAACACGACAAGAGCTGAATACAGGACCTAGTAAAGAACTCAAACTTCTTGACAATCTCAAGGTAAAGAACAGTCGAATGAAACCCGGAGACTTACCGTGGGTGTTAACCAGCAAGCGAGCTAGCAGAAGCGAGAAGGTATTACTCCATTGAAGTTGGGCGAACCCATAACCAGTTGCAGAGAATTTACAGTCGTAGAATAGGCAAGACCACATTCAAACCCTCACAACAGTCGAACATCAGAACCGAACCCTCTCGAATGAATACAGGACCGAGATATTTTGCCTAAGAACGTGCGGAGGAGCCAGGCCCGAGGCACATTGGGTGGAGTTAAATGCGGCAGTAATTGCCCACAACTACAAACCAATGCACATCACCAACTTTGCACGTGATCATCAGAAAAGAACCACCGTATTGTGAGTCCGGCGACCGCCGACTAAAACCAAGTCACACAAAGTTGCTGGACTGTGAGGTTGGGTTACATCAAAACTATGAGTGTTCAATGAACATATTTTCAAATCGTCATTTGAATTACTTTCATATATGCTATATTCAAGCTCATAAGAGGCATTTTGTCTAAGTATATTTAGCTCAACAACAACTTTGTCATTGAGGGAAAAGTTGCTATGTGTAGGAATTTATAGGGTAAGTTCCTCAGATAGAACACCTAAGGACACCGCTCACAAATAGATCACAGATGAATACACCAATATTCTTGACATGGTTAAAACCCTCAAAGAGGGAAACAATCCACGGCCTGAGCCAACATGACCACTTCAGGCAATTTATTAATAAAAGAAAGAAAATTTACATAAGTTCCTCTCATGAATGATCACCCTGACCCTCCATGCTCTTTAAATAGAGATCATGGACCAATTGGGTGTTAATCCATGGATCAAATGTCAGTAATATCGAGGAGAGAATGAACCATCGGATCACTTCATGTCTATAACATATCGCGACTGTCGGATTGTAAGTTACAAAAGTACGTAGTAAAGAAAAACAATTTACCTAACTCTACACTAGACCAAGTTATACTTAACTATTTTCTATGTGTCGGAATATCTTAACACTATGTTCCAATTTGTTTAACAAATACAAGGATTTAATATCTTTGACATGAGAAAGTGCAGTATAGACGAGTCCATGTTGCCTAACTCCTTTTGGGTCAAAAGCTAATTTGTCCATTGTCAAATCTTGTGATCGATGTATAGTTCATGCACATGCCAGTTGAACAAGGAATTGTTCTCTTGTAAAATTAATTTTGTTGTTTGATTCATTATTCCTACAAACTCTAGTAATAGGTGTCTAGTTTAGACATTATTCCATCTTTGTACAAATGTGTTATTTTTTTCCATTGAATAGTGCCAACAGCTGGATCAACAAATTCAATCCAAATTCATTTTCAAATGTAGTGGATGCTCTAAAAATTCCTTCAACACCATTGAACAAGCCATCCTAAATATTGTAATTGCCTATAATTAGTTCAATAAGCATATTTTCTTTGAGCATAATGGTAGATGGCAATTGCATTTTGATGTTTTTATTGTGATTTGTATTTGTTGATTCAATTGTTTTATCATATGTGTTTAATATGATTGCTTCTTTGTTGATGAGAGACAACATTCTTTCATTATGTTCATGTACATTCTTGTTTAAATAGAAGAGGTATGAAAAAGTTGGATCATTTGGTGCACATATATAACAATGTTTGTTCAAGAATGCAAGATCATCATCAGTATGTGAACATGTCCTAATTTTGTTTAAGATGGATACAAATTCTTTATTGTCTTGTCGCATTACTTGTTTTAGTTCATAAGTTTTCACATTGTCTTTCCAGAAGTTGTAAGGAACACTAGTTCCTTTAATACATGGTTGTTCAAATATCCAACAATCACGTAAAGGTTATGTTTGCCATAGGTCACAACAAAATATTGTCGAGGTTCCCTAACGAGGAAGCTGGTGTGTGCATGATTTCGCGAAGTCGCTTGTCATTGTTATATAGCAATCGAGAACCAATTAATGAAGCCTCATCTATCAACATAAATTTAAGTTGGTCATATTCTATGCTCAATATATCAAGTGTGTTATAAGCCAATGGTACCACGTGACATGGTGAAAGTGGTAAATGAAAAGTTGAATGGATTGTGTTACCATGTGCAATGTATGCAGCTTTGCCAGTACATGCAAGTGTTAGACCCTTTTTTTCAAGGGGTTGCTTTGTAAGTCTTTGTTATAAAGATGCACTAGTGCATGGTAAAGTGCTTGTGCAATGAATGTATTTCCTGTACCTGCACCTCCAGTCATGAACAAATGGAAGTGCTTACTTGGATTTTTTTTTCCATATAACTATTTTTTTGATTATTGATTGTTTCTCTTGATTTAATTGTCACATAATTACTTGCATGCCAATATTTCCAAAACAAAGGGATGCTTAATGAATTCATTTTTTTTTATAGTTAGTTTGAGTGTTTTTTAATTACATTTTTTCCTGCAAGTCTTGTTGAATGTCATATTTTTCATTAGAACAAGTCCTATTGTCAAATTCTAATGGAAAGTGAAGCATAAATATCTCGTCATTTTGGGATGCAATTGTAGTAGAAGCAATTTCAATATCACCCCATGGTGTGATTAAATGAGAAAATGATTTTTGAGTGACATCAACAATGTGTTTATGCAAAATGTATGCTTCAACCCATGTATCCTCATTTTTCTTTAATGTGTATTAATACTCTCTATATGGGATGTAGAGCACAATTTTTTCTCTATAATGGTTTTCTGGATCCATGTGTTCATTGTATCAAATGAATCTTATGACACATGGACGTTTTCTTTTCTTTGTTGTGGTTTTTGTGATTGAATAATAGTGAATCATATTCTGCCAAGCAAACTTTCTCAAGGGAAACGGGTCATGCAACATATTTATCAATGGTTGTCATTGTTATAGACATATTTTGGCACTGCAACCCCAATCAAATATGTCCATAAACCAAGGGCTTCTAAACCCCTAAAAGTTTTGTTTCATACCCTAAAGGAACAAGGTCAACTGATTACATCATTTCCTAGAAGTTCTCCCTGAAAAACTGCTCAAAACTGGACCATATAGACTACTCCATGCTAAGGGTGCGATGCATACTGAAAAGCCTTTCTGTAGGGTACGATGAGAGAGAAAAGACAAATGGAAGAGGCAGTTTGCTAGGTGGAAACCCAGAGAATCTTCTAGAAACTGCTCATTTGACACTTGCCTCTCTGAATTCACCCAGGGATGAGTAAGAGATCATGAAATCTTCAAGTGGAACCAAGAACTATCAGTGAAATGACACTAACCAAAATCCCAGAAGCTAACTCACCCACCTGCAAATATATATATATTGATCCCTCATCCTAGAGATCCAGAAGGTTGGAATTTTGTATTTTGTAAGGAAGTACTGTTGGTTTCTCCGTGAAACATTGTATTGTTGGGTGATCTAGTCTTTTCATGAGGTGAAGAGGGCTTTCATGCTAGGAGGATGGCGCTGGATCAGACCGCTGGGTTGTAATCCTCTCTTTTACTACTTCTATCAATAAAGATATTTGAATTTTCCTCCATATACTTGTATATTTCTGAATCTTATATTGGTGTATGAATTTGTATGGTTAATATACATCTGATCCTATATTGTTTATGGTTATAGATCTCTATGCTTTGATGGTATTATGCTGCTTTGACTCTACAAGTGTTCTTTGAAGCGAGACAAGTGAGGAAGGAGTGGTGAAGCTCTGTCAAAAGAGGGAGGAAACAAGCGAAAGACTGAGGTTGGTACTCTCTGCTTCTCTCTCATCTATCTATCATAAAGGAAAACACAAACTTTGGTTTGTTTGTTTCTAAGTTAGCTACTCGTCTTAGTGGGACTAGCAGCTCTAAATGGACACTAGTTTTCCCGATAACAGTCATGCAAACAATATCTTTAGAGTTATTTGGTTCTTATTCAAACAAGATAGGTCTTTTTAGAACATATGTTTGTTTTTCAGCTGGAGAAATATTAATGAAAATTGTTTTTCTAGAAGCTGAATACAAAGGCAATGACAGAGAAATGTGGACTGATTGTCAACTTGACATTTGTTGCACATTTAAAAATGTATTTCCAAGTTTGCGAATAGTTTTAATTTTGTTGTCTCCATAAGATATGCAATTTTCTCAAATTTGTTTGAATGCAATTATCATGGAGCAATCCATTTTTGTCGTATAAGAGTTGCAATATGTTGCTGCAACATAGGCATCTAAAATAAATTGAGCATTTGTGTTTGCTTGCCACAACAAAGGGATTTTTTTATTGCAAATGCATTAATCCAAATATCACAAGGATTTCTTTTGAGTAGTACAATTGGCCGAGTAATACAAAATAGTAAGAGCATGATGCATTTTTGTTTTGTAATTTCAAGGTTGACTAAAAACATGTCAAATGTTATGTTTTTTGAATAGGATTTGTTTTGTAGAAGAAATGAAAGTTTCATCTGCATTGTTTGGATATAATTGTTTTCATTGCACAAAGGGTGTAAGATACAAGTTTCATCAATTGGTGGAATTGGGAAACCAAATATACAAGTAGATTTATTTATTTATTTTTTTTATGTTTTTTGCAAGTCTTTATGTGGTGATGAGTTTGAAATTGAAACATTTGATTCAACAAGATTGTTGAATTAGAAGTCAAACACTGATCTATGAAACCTATGACATCAGGGAAATGTTGATATATTGGTGCATATTAAATCCAAAGTAATCCATGGTCATGCTATGTTCCTATACTTTGGAACTCTGTGATAAAAAAAATAATCTTGCACTTGACCAGATAATTCATTGTTTTTTGTTATTAAGGAACATAGTGATGAGATTCTATGCCTATAATATCGACTACATATGACTGGTAGATGTTTGATCAATGTGCCAATTCATTCATCATCAAAGTTGTTTCTCTGATTTGTTATAGAGTCAGTGCTTTATATTTTTAGTGCATATATCAATGGATCCCAAAGATGCTCAACGCTAGAGAATGTGACTAATAAAGTCGGTATGCCAAGATGTTGTATCATTGCACATACATATTTTCTTAAATGTTCAAAATAGTTAGGGGATGTACGAATGCTTCTTAAACATTGATATGCAATTGTTGATTTTAATAATTTCTGAAGATTGCTTTTATTTTTGACATCTTTAACAACTAGTTTTTGTCCTTTCAGTTCTCCTTTGCGAATAGAAATCCAGATTGAGTTAGAAACCTGGTTTATCAAAATGCGGATTGGTTTAAAAAATATGTTTGTAGTATGTGTTGAAAAGTCACCAGGCATGTTCAACAATTCTCATTGTGCATTTTTTTGATAGGAAAAGTGATTGATAACATCAGTAGGGTGACTTGATCCAAAGAACAATGTTAGGAAGTTCAGTTCTTCAAATAATTTGTCTTGAAAAATGCCTAGGGGACGAAATCATTTAGAAGGTGCAATCTGTATTATTCTTGTATCAATATAATGGATGAGGTGGGCCTCTGAATAACCATTGAAAAGTGTTTCAGTTCCTGGCTCTAGATCACAATCTGCATTTGGTGAGTCTAGCTCCTTCATTGTTGGATTATCATTATGATGATTTTTCCTACTTTGATCAAAATGTTTTTTTCATTCATGGTTGATTACTATTTGCTCGCTCTTGTATAGATATGTGTTGCACAAGTCATGTAATGCATACATCACTTTTTTGGGTTGAGTATTTCCAGACAAATAAGCATTCTAGTATTCCATTTTTCTTTTTAGCATAACTCCCATTGTCATATTGTCATCAATATCTCTAGGTAATGTTTTTTGGATTCTGTCTATAGGAAGGAACATTTATGATTGTTCATGTTAATCCAATTTGTGATATTTTGTAACCAGGTTGTCTTATTTGTGCAAAATCCATTCTTGGTGCCACTAATATCTCTTCCAAATGTGTCAATTGTGCAACAAAGATCAATTTTTTTTGTTTCATTGAATATGAAGAGGTGATGCAAATGTAGGCACTTTCTCATTGTGTTCCATTATTACAAGATTTTCATATTTCTTCATTGAGTTTGATGGCTTTGAAGTTTGATGTAGGCATCAAATTGCAAATATAAGATAACGTGAGTTTGTCAATAGGTTGCATGTCCTTTCCAAAGGAAATCTGTCACATATTCAACATGCATATGTAGGCATGTCTTGGATTCATTGCAAATATGTCTCGATTGCTTTATTTGGCTTTACATGTCGCTTTTGTGCTTCTTGTATTAAAGCACCTTGTGCTTGTATTGCAGATTTCAACTGATGTAAATGAGTGTATTGCGTACTATATCCATTGGAAAAAGTGGTAGAGAAATTTTTTATTTTGTGTCTCCATCGAAAAGGATTATTTTCTTGATTTGATGATGTGAAATCGTTCGATACTTCAACTAATTTTTTTTTTTTGATATTTTATTGTCATTTGACAAATGGTTTAGTTGAGTACAATATCTAGTAAAACTAAATTCTTTGCTAACAAGATATATACAAGGTACACTTGAGATTGACTTGCAACTTTCTCTTTCCGAGATTCTTTAGAGCACTTGTGGTATCTTGTCATTGTGATTAATATTTTCAACATTATAAATTTGCATAAGTGCATGGAAATGTGCATGTGATGTGGATATTGGTACATGCATAAGGTACAAGACTTTGGAGCAAGTGTTTGATGATATAATATCAAGGAAATATTTTTGTTTCTGATTCCAGATATATATGTTAACATCAAGTAGTTCACATATCCATTGTATTGCAAAACCTTTTCCCTCTATATGTCCATATGCATATGTCATTAATAAGTTTATAATATGTTATGAAACCAACTCAAGAAAAGATAGAAAAGATAAATCCACACCTTAGAATTTAGCCTCTTCGAGGGGGCAACCTCCTTTACATTACATAAATGAACAATTCTTGGATGATACAAATGACAAAACCTCCTTTCTATATATAGGAGTCTAAGGAGTCACAATATAACCCAGCCGACCTAACAATAATAATATAAAGCCACAAAAATAACAATAGAGGGATTCTATGGGGCACAATAATAAAAATATGGGGGCAATAGGGGCACAACAATGTTAATAAGGGGTACAACTACAATAGTAATGGGGTAATCACTAGTATTATAGGGACCTATCATGCCCCTCTCCTTCAAAAAAAGTGCTGTCCTCAATGCTTGAGTAGTTCTGGATGCTTCTGTATAAAATTCTCATCCTCCCATGTAGAATCTTCAGTAGATAAGTTCTTCCACTTGATGAGATACTCCGAAATTGATCGATTTCGTAGCTGTCAAGTTATTGTTTCTATGGTTGCTTCTGGTTCCAATATAATTTTTCGTTCCTCGTCAAGTTCTGGCAATATTGTTTGAACTGGGAGCTTGTCGCCTATAACCTTCTTTAAACATGAAACATGGAAAACTGGGTGCACTCGAGACGCTGCAGGAAGCTCCAATTTGTATGCCATAGTACCAACCTTTTGCAACACCTTGTACGGACCATAATACTTTGGTGATAATTTATTATCCTTCTTAGCTTACTTGAGGGACATTTGTTTATATGGTTGTAGCCGTAGGAATACCCAATCGCCTACATCAAAACTTATTTCGCTGCGATGTTGATCTGCCTATTGTTTCATTCTGTTTTATGCCAACAGGAGGTTATCTTTTAAGAGTTGAGGACCTATTGTTGATGTTCAATGTGATGTTCCACTGCTTGAACCTTCGAATTTTCTCTTAAATATGATGTGATGGATGGTGGATGATATCCATAAAGTGCCATAAATGGGGTCATTTTTGTTTCTGTATGGAAGTGTTATACCACCATTCAGCCAGAGGCAACCATTTGACCCGTTGTGTCTGTTTATCAGATACAAAGCAACGAAGATATCCTTACAAACATTTGTTTACTATCTCAGTTTGCCCATTAGATTGAGGATGATAAGATGAGCTATGAGCTAACTGAGTACCAAGACAAGAAAATAATTCTGTCCAAAAATTTCCAGTGAAAATGGGATTTCTGTCACTTACAACAATCTTCGAGTTTCCATGTAGCTTTTGAATTATTTCCATAAATGCAGTAGAAACTGTACTAGCTTTCAATGGATGTGATAATGCACAAAAGTGTGCATACTTGGTAAGTCTGTCAACTACCACCATGATGACACTCTTTCCCTTAGACTTGGGTAAACCTGTGATAAAATCCATTGAAACCTCCTCCCAACGTTGGCTTGGAATGGATAAAGGTTGTAATAGACCCGGGGTCTTAATTGTTTCAACTTTATTTTGTTGGCAAACCAAACATTCTGCCACAAACTTTTGAATATCTGATTTAAGGCCATCCCAAAAAAGTTCCTTCTTAACCCTGTGGTAAGTTTTTAAAAATCCTAAATGCCCTCCTAAGGGAGAAATGTGCAATTCCATAAGAATCTTTTGTTTGAGTTGCGAATTCTTATAGAGGTATAAGCGATCTTTGTACCATAACAAATCATTTTGCCAGCTAAATGTATCAGATGTACTGGAATCTTGTTGTAACTTTCGAATAAGTGCCCACACTTCTTCATCATTCTTCCACTCCTCCCTTGCTTCATTTATCCAAACTGGTTGAATAATAGAAATGGCGCACAACAACGCTTCCACATCCTCATCCTTTGTTGAGAGTGCATATGCCACCACATTTTGCTTCCCTTTTTTGTAGATGATTTCAAAGTCATAACCCAACATCTTTGTGACCCACTTTTGTTGCTCTTCAGAAGATAATCTTTGTTCTAAAAAGTATTTAAGGCTATCATGATCTGTTTTTACCTTGAAGTGTCTTCCCATTAGGTAGGGTCACCATTTCTTAAGTTCATGTAGTATTGCCGACATTTCCTTCTCATAAATAGCTTTATGTAAAAACTTTCCCTTGATTGGACGACTTTCAAAAGCAATGGGTCTTTCATCTTGCATTAAAACAACACCAATCCCATTCCACAATAAAGGTTTTTGTGAAATCTGGTGTAGCTAAGACCGGTGCTTGGCACATTTCATATTTAAGATGTTCGAAGGCCTTTGTTGCTTATAGAGTCCATGAAAATGCATCTTTCTTCAATAATGTTGTTAGAGGTGCTGCTATTCTCCCATAATTCTTAACAAACTTGCGATAATACCCTGTCAACCAGAGAAATCCTCGCAGATGCTTTATGGATGTGGGGATTTTCCATTCCTTAATGGATTTAATTTTGCTAGGGTCTACCTTAACTCCTTCATGAGATACAATATGACCCAGATATTCCACGTGTTGCACTCCAAAGAAACATTTGGATCTTTTTGCATATAATTGTTTCTCCTCCAATAGTTGTAGCACCCTGTCAACATGTTCAACATGATCCTTCCAAGACTTGCTGTAGATTAGTATATCATCAAAAAATACTAACACAAATTTTCTAAGGAAGGGTTTGAAAATGGAATTCATGAAACCTTGAAATGTAGAAGGTGCATTGGTAAGGCCAAAAGGCATGACCAAAAATTCATAATGACCCTCATGAGTTCTAAATGCTGTTTTTGGAATGTCTTCGGTCTTCATTCTGGTTTGATGATATCCTGAACGAAGGTCCAAATTGGTGAAGTAAATTGATCCATGCAATTCATCCAATAATTCATCAATGGCAGGAATGGTAAACATATCTTTAATAGTGAGCTTGTTGAGCTCCCTATAATACGGACACATGCGCCATGATCCATCCTTCTTGTGCACCAATACTACCGGAGCAGAGAAAGATCTTTGACTAGGTTGAATTATACCAGCCTATAGCATTTCTGCAACCCTACGTTCAATTTCACTCTTTTGGGCATAAGGATATCTATACGGCCTGATGTTTGGAGGAACACTTCCTGGAATCAGATGAATAGCATGATCATGATCACGAATAGGTGGGAGACCTTTGGGAGTCTCAAATACCTTGGAATGATTGTCCAAGACTTTTTGGAGATATGGAGAAATAGATGATTCCGATGTGGAAACACCTAGCGAACATAATTTTGCAATTACACCTCTTTGTTCCTTTTTTAGAAGCTTTGTCATACCGTTAGAGCTGATTATCTTTCCCGGTTTCCCTGTAATACCCCTTAATTCAACTTCCTTTCCTTCCGTAGAAAAATTTCATGAAGAGTTCTTGAAAATTAAAAGCTATTGTACCCAAGGATTGTAGCCATTGGACTCCTAGTACAACATCAGCACCCCCCATTGGAATGGAAAGCATTGGGCTAGTCAATACATATTCTTCCATGGATAGCTTGATATTATGGCACTTTCCAGAGCAATTTATCGTTCCTCCATTTGCAATCATCACTTGACACTCTGATGCTGGATATAGGAAGAAATTCAATTCTTTTTCTACCTTACAATGAATAAAATTGTGGGTACTTCCTGAATCAATCAACACTATTACCTTTTTCTTCTTGATTTGTCCTTCTATCTTGATGGTTTGAGGAGTGGTAATTCCAGCCAATGCATTACAAGATATGGTCGGATTCATTTCTTCTTTATCTAGGCTTTGTTCTTGGAGTATATCCTCTTCCTTTGACCTTTCTTGCTCCTTTTCTTCTTCCTCTTCACAATCTATGTAGAATAATTTCTTCTCAGCACACTTATGACCTTTAGTGTATTTGCTATCACAACTGTAACAAAGCCCTTTTGCTCTTTTTTCTTCCAATTGTTGTGGTCTCAACCTTATAGGTTGTGGAAGGCTAGGGGTAACAACACTTCCATCTTTATAGTTGTGACTGGTATGCTTCTTGGTTGCCATAATTTTGCTTTCCATTTTTCTTGCTAACCTGAATGCCTTCTCTAATGAATCAGGTTCCCAAAGGCAAACATCATGTTGGATATTTTCCTTTAAAGTCCCTATGAACACATCAATCCTATGCTCCTCTGGAATATTTTTTACCCTTATGTTCAAATTTTGGAACTCCTCAATGTGCTCCATTATTGAACCCTTTTGTTTGAGACTTATCAATTGGCTAAAAAAAGTGTTGCCTTTTGTATCCTCATAATGTGCTGTCAATTCTTTCGTAAAAATTGCCCAAGTGATAATTTGTTTACGAGAGAAAAGCCATTGATACCATACAAATTGATTTGGTTCCAAATATAAAGTTGCAATACATACCTTTTGTGTGTTTTTCACATTATTGAGATCGAAAAATTGCTCCATCTGTAATATCCATGTTGCAGGATCCTTGCCATCAAACTTCCTCATATCGATTTTTGGAATATGGTGGGTCTTCGAACCAACATTAGAGTCTATGGAATCATGATTAACATTTCTTTTGTTCACATCATGAGTTCCTTTACAACCTTTTCACCATTAGTAAGTATTTCTTGTAGAAAATTTGTCAAATTTGTCTTCAAATCTACCATGTCTGTCTTCAAATCTGCCATGTCTCTCTTCAAATATATCTTCGAATCATCCATCTTAGCTTCCATGCCCTTTATCTTAGATTCCACGCCATTTATCTTAGCTTCTGTTAGCTTTTGTGAGCATGACATTTGTTGCACTTGTTCTTGTAATTTTGATATATCATGTAGCATTTCTTCCTCTTCTTCATGAGTCATGCTAGAGATTTCAGGTTGCTTAATAGGTGTTTGCATTTTCTTTCCTCAGGGCATCAGTTACCGATAATAATGCTTTACTATTCCCTTTGAATTCCTTCAAACCAAGCTTACGCAAAAATTTAAAAAAAATTACACACCTTTTTTCACTTTACAGAAGGCTACTACAGGTCGCAATTTCAGAATTGGATGATCCGAAATTACAGAGATACATCAGATTCAATATCAAATGTTATGAAACCAGCTCAAGAAAAGATAGAAAAGATAAATCCACACCTTAGAATTTAGCCTCTTTGAGGGGGCAACCTCCTTTACATTACATAAATGAACAATTCTTGGATGATACAAATGACAAAATCTCCTTTCTATATATAGGAGTCTAAGGAGTCACAATATAACCCAGCCGACCTAACAATAATAATATAAAGCCACAAAAATAAAAATAGAGGGATTCTATGGGGCAAAATAATAAAAATATGGGGGCAATAGGGGAACAACAATGTTAATAAGGGGTACAACTACAATAGTAATGGGGTAATCACTAGTATTATAGGGACCTATCATAATATAAGCTTGCCAATCATTGATACATTACTCTTGTTTAATGTTTCTAGCATGCAGGTGTTGTTTTAAGCAATTGGTAGCTTTATTTTCATTGCAAATGAAACAATTGTAAAAATTTTGTGCAATTGTTTTTCACATATTAGACATATCAAACCATGGTGCAAGTGCACAAATAGACTCAAACAAAGGGTCGTGGTAGTGATTGAAATTTTTTCGATAGATCAAGAAGCCTTGTTCAATTGACAATATGTCCAAGTGTCCAAGTGAGAATTGATATGGACAAATGCATGAGCCAATTGCTTTATCTATTGGAGCTACAATATCTATCGTGATATGTAATAGAAGTGGTTCAAAATGTCCACATGCGGGATTTTGGTTATGTAGAAAAATATTATATTGATAGCCATCAATGTCTGGATTGAACTATAGGTATGCTTGGCCATTTGTAAATATCCAAACATTGACTGGAACTGGCAACCATTTGGAGAACCATTTGATATAGAACGCATCCCCCCATAAGATAATTGTAGATGAAGCAAAAATAGAAGATGGTGTGGACAATTCTTGCAAGTACATTTCAAGATCATTAACATGATGAAGATCCTAAAGGTATTCAAGACTCAATTCTGTATGCAATGAATGAAAAGCAGCATCATGTCCATGAAATAAGCAATGTCAAAAGTGGTTTACAATTCCATGTCATATTTCAGCTAAACTATAGCAAAAGGGAATAAAAACAACAAATGAGTCAAATAAATAGTCACCAAGATAATAAAAGAAATGATCTAATCTATGTAAATTGAATCTAGATAACTTGTGATCAATTTCTTGCAATTTTGATCTATTCAACGCAAAACTATTTTCAATTGCCATGAAGTCTATTAAGACAATGTGACAAATTGTTGAAATGTGACAATGATTTATAGCATTAAGAGCATGGATCACATTGAATGTTTAATTACCAGGTATCATAGTAGAACCTTTTTATACCTCCTATAAATTATGTAATCTACATTGTCTTTGTGACTATCTTTTTTTCTTGGTTTTTGTTTGACAATACTTCGAAATTGACTACCTAGCACCGTGACAAAGAAGTAGAGGAAATAGGCATAAGGAACTGTGAAGATTTCATTCTTTGTAATCAAAGTATAACTGAAGACTAAAGATATTTATATAATTTAAAATAATACCAATAAAAGTGTTATTATCGTTTTAACAAATTTCAAAGCACTAAATTTAATTTCCAAAATTCCGTAAAAAACTTTGACAATTTTTGTAAATTATTTTTAAAATGTATAAATAAAATAGAATCCAAACATTAGTTTCAAAAACCAATTACAATATAGCTTTCTATGATAAACAAATTTAATTTAAAATAACAAGCATAAAGCTACTTAAAATAATAACCATATTCAAAAGTTTATTGAAATAATAAACATAATCAAAAGCTTATTACTATAAAGCTATCAATTACACCATGTCTAAGTTACTAACCTACTGCTGCATTACAAAGACATTGTACTATCAAATAAAATGTAAAGTATTTAGATTCTCAACATGATGTAGTATTTGTTCTTTAAGACTTGGTGCAAATGATTGTAGTTCCAATTGATTGAGCACACCTATGGTTAACACATGAACATTGTAGTATTTTGACATATGCACATCATACCATTTGGAGTGAGTGCTATAGCTAGTATGTGCATATGGGGGGGCAAAACCCAAACATTATTGGCGAAAAAAAACAATGCATGGAGTTAATGGAAGAAGTGACAACTAGAAAAACTAATAATTGATATTTCTATGTAGCAAGAAGCACCAAAGAAACATTCTACATTTCTTTGATTAATAAAACACACTACACATTGTCATTTTTTGGACAAATACCTATGGAATTTTTTGCCATAAAAATTCTAGTAGTTTTGCTATATATATGATTTTAGAATTCTTCTATGTATATTTTCTTTTTACAATTTATGATACAATAAAACTAATCACATTAGTTCTATATAATTTGCCTTCATGCATTGCTTATACATAGTTCAAATGTATTCGTGATCGGCTACTGCTCATTAAGAGACTGACATACTTAGAATGAGAGCACATGAGAATCATAGTGCTTTCAAAAGTAGCATTATTCACATTATTAATAGTAGCATTTATAACAATGCAACCATTAATTTATTCTAGGTACACAGGGCCTATGTACAAAGACAAAGTAACGTTGCATTCAATGCCAGTGGAACAAATATCTCTCTCTCTCTCTCTCTCTATATATATATATATAAATCTATTTTGTACAAATAAAAATGACCAAAGGTGGCCAATGTGGCTTTGTATCATATTGTTTGCTAGCCATTGAAAACATTATCTACCATGTTATAAATAACAAATAACATTCTAGTCATAGATGACTAAAGAAATTGCAAATAAAAACCATCACTCAAATGTAATCATAGTACTATAACTACATTAAATTGCATATTAAGGTGGTCAATGTGGATTTCTATCATATTGTTTGCTAGCCATTGAAATATTATCTGCTATGTCATAAATAACAAATAACATTCTAGTCACACATGACTAAAGAAATTGCAAATTAAAACCACCGCTCAAATGTAATCATAGTACTATAACTACGTTAAATTGCACATGTACTTTAGTAAATGTGCCAATTTGAACGAAAGACATTGCACCAAAATTGACTAAAAAATGCAATAATTTAAGCTTTTATAGCTGCTCATCTTAGAATAAAGATTCAAAGTAGACATACACAGGAGAAATGAGTATGAGATTTAGAAGTGCATGCAATATTTGTTGATTTTAGCGTTATAATTTGTGAAAATTGTTTCTCACATGAGACTAGTGGATCATTTATCATTTAAATCACACACAAAAAATTGTTGCATGTTGGCCTTTGACACTCATTCATTGCTCTCTGGATTTGAACAAAGATATTTCATGCAACAACACCAGCACTTGCACCAATTTAAACTGTAACTAATTCACCTACTCTTCTATGATTATCGGTCTCCTTCTCTTCTATAAGTTGTTGCAAAAATTTTGACAATTGCACAACTACACATTCCATGACTCGAAATTATTCACGATTGCATAACAATATTTTTTAACAGATTCCACCCAAACTAGTAAACATCACCTGAACCCAGTATACCATCAAGTCAAATAATGATTTAACAATCTAAATAATTCCGCTCTTAAAGACTTTTTAGTATCAACTACAATAAATAATACCAATAAAAAAGTGTTCTAAAAAATAATTTCGTTAGTCAAAGATGTTCAAATGTAAACAGATTAGACATTGTACTTCCAATTATACCAAACATCAATTGACCAATATAAGTATCTAAAAATATTTGAAAAAGCTTATGATTGTATTTAAGTTTTTAGACATTAAACACCATTAATTACCACAATTGCAAATAACAAAGGGTGTAAGGTGTTGGGTGCAATATAGGGCTTATAAATGTACCAACATTTAATTTGTCAATTCGGAAAGTTCGTGAACTTTGAGATGCAGCACTTGAAATGCCAGAGAAAGCCCTTGGCAACCTGCAAAACAAATGCTAGTCTATCTTGCATATTAATCTCATCAATAAATGAAATCCCGCTTTAAAAGAGAATTCGAGAAACACCAATCCAAACAATTAAAATCATGCGGGAAATAAAAGGCAATTAATGTGAAAGGAAATTCTAATTACAAGCGAACATAAGGGAAATCTGAACTAGAAATAAAGTAATGCCAACATAATAAAAAAAATACTGTAAATGCTATAATAAATTCAAAAGCAATTCAAAACCATTATGCTTGCACTAGTTCTAGCTGCACTAATTCTGTGTAAGGTTAACTTGAAAGCATCAACAACATAACAAGGAAATTTATTGTGTAAATAAACTCATGAAAGAAATTGAATTAATATTCCTTCCTTGCCCTGAAAATAAATCATCAACAACATAACAAGGAAATTTATTGTGTAAATAAACTCATGAAAGAAATTGAATTAATATTCCTTCCTTGTCCTGAAAATAAATCTTGCAAACTGTCCAGAAGTTAAAGGAAACTACAATACTAATTAAACATGATCATTTTATACATGTTGACTTTGCGTCATAAGAATCACAACTTTAGATAGTATAAACTTACATGTGATCGCTGCTTAATGATGCACGAGTTAATGATTAAATGATTTCACCATTTCATAATTATTCAAATGCATAATGTGAAACTGATCAAAGCACAAACTCATCGATTCTCGACCAGAGCAGAGGATTCTTATTAAAACTTGTAAAGGCATGATGTTGTAGCATAAGCCAATATTGTAAGTTCTAGTAATCTGGAGGACACAATCGTTATTTAAATTATTTTAGGTGCAAATATGATTAACGATGCAACAAATGGAATAGTTTGTAAAGGAAAAATTTGCAACAATTTAAATAGCATTAACTTGAAGAAGGAAACGAGACTGAAAGTGTTACACAGTAAATAATAATATAAATGCTAATTAATTTAAGAACTGTAGAGCAGTGTCGAGCTGGTCGAGCTGGTCTAGCGGCCAAACCAGCCATCTCACACCCTCGCTTAACCTGGTTCACACAGTAATTAGAATCATTAGATGTAATAAATGGATAGCCAAAGCATGGATAAAAATTGCTTCAATTAATTGCTAAAAAAACATAGTTTTAGATCAAGCAGACAACACTAAACTCCAACAAGAAAAGAGGAGTGATCCACCAGTTATGAAATGCATGAGGCTACATTGGGACAACTCCTCTTCCCTTCTGCACCTTCCTCTCGTGCGCATTGTCCCTGGCTGGATCGATTTCCTTCCCTACTATCTAATTAATTAACTAATTGTCTATCTCCTGCTCCAGGAAATTTCTACAACTTATATAGGCATTGATTTACAAACTGGGGATTTTAATTAGCCAATTAAAAAAAACAAGAGGCAGATCATCGATCATAATAATTTTTCCGTGAATAAAATTGGTTTGCAACTAAATGTCGAAAGAGGGAACGATTATGGTGAATCGTTCTTTTCATGGAGTAGCTGTTGTTGGAAGGTGCGATTTGACTGACCAATTTTCTCCTTGCGTGATCTGCTCATAGGTTGGCATTAGAGATTCGACGCATATCTCAACAAGCACCATAGGAATAGATGCAACACTTGTTACACCATAATCAACTACATTTGTTATTACCCTATGTAATTCAAAAATTACTGCTGTATGATACTCTATATCATGTCACCATTTCCAATATGACCTGGATGATGCTTGACTTCGACACGGCTCCTTGCAGTAATCTTGTCCAGAATTTCGGCATCTGATATCTTGTCTGATACTACCCAGTATTATCGATCTTTGGATCACTAGACACATAAGTTTGATCTAGTCCTAAAACTCGCCAGTCTTCATTTGTTAAGAAATGTTGTGCATTACTTGGTGCATCACAAACGATGAAAGATTTTCTGCCTTTGCCATCCATAGTATATGGGCTCAACAATGAAGCATATTTTTGAGTAACCTCTCCTATCCGAGACAAGATCATTGGCTCACTACATGCACTCTGTAACATATTAGGTGTACTTGCTAGTGCCTCACCAAAACTCAAATTGTTGGAAACTTTGCCACCTTTGGCTGCAACAACATCTTCTTCACACATCACTGCCTTTCTGAATAGAAATAAGACCAGGTTTGAGTTTAGCATAGTGCAGGAAGCCACTGTAACTAGTGCATGAATCCCAATTGGTGCAAGAATGTAAATGCAATGGTGCAGGCATGTCCCAAAGTATAATCAAACCGGTTTTAATCCTGCAACATACAAACCTTAATTAAACTCTCATTAATGCTATTTTAATCTTGTTAAAACAAAGAAGTAACAAATACTCTTCGAAAATAATCATTTATCCAATCGAAAGCATGAGAGAAATAAATAAAAATAAGACAAAACGGAGACCTAACAAAAGGTTCTTTAATTCCTTCTAGTTCCCATTTGTCTTTTATTGCTTTTCACTTGTTTTGAAAAGAGAATGGACATAACTGCTACATAAAAACATTAATATTATTCCATAATTTTTTTTTTTTAGCTTGACACATAGGCATAAATAACGTGTAGTTTAACCCCAAATTAATGGACAAGAATAAAGTTCATTTAAAATTCTGAAAAATCTGTCAATTTTTGGATATTGCCTTGTCTAGATAAAAGTATTTAGCACTTTAAAATTTAGAGCAAATTCAAACTTGCACAAATGTCTACAACATCTTAATCATTAGGATCTCATATTTATAAAATAAGAAGCACATTCAGAATCAATTATTTCTTAGCTAATATAGAAATCACTTTATGGAATCCTAAAAATAGATATTTCAAAGGTCATAAATATTATGGAGGCAATAAACTCGTGCATCATCTATTCACATAAAATACTTAAATAAAATAATTTATACTAGTGATTTGTATATATGATTCTATATTTTTCTTCCTTAAATCAATTACATTTTTTTCTCGATAACCTCTGCTCATTGAATATCAAGAAATGGATCATGATTTACAAAAACCATTAATAAAATGTTTAAAACAACTTACATAATATACATCTTTCCCAAAGGAACGGTGGGCCACAGAAAAATCAACCACTTATAGCCTATGGCCCTAAGCTAAAAGCTTAGCCTACAAAGTCCACTAAACTTCTAAGTCCACAAAAAGTAAACAAATCAACCCATAAAATTTGGAGATGGACCCTATGATGAAATAGGGAAACTCCTAAACAGATTTCGGGTCTGGAAGGGGGGAGTAATTCTCAAGCATCTAGAGCGCACAAATGCCACCAATTTCCATCCAGACACGTAACCTGCCCGGAAGATATTTTTTCTTGATCCGCGCAACTATCCTTGACCGTTGATCCTCCCTGCCAGATCCTACGGTGGAGGATAATATCGCACTGCCAAGTAGCCCACTGGATACTCACACGATAGCCAACCTGGACCCACAAACAAGCCCGCTTGTTCCTGACTGTAGATCTATCCTACAAGATCCGACGGCCGAGGATCATATCGCATGGGCCTAACTCACTGAAGAATAGCGCGCGATGAGGGTGGTATTCCAACCCCGTACCATGCCACATGTTGCGTGGTGAGTGGAATCGCTTCCAACTCCACAAAACCACTTCTTGTGTTAAGGGCGTGTGATGGACGCCAAACCACCTCCCGAGCTGAATTGAAGCTGCTGAAAGGAAAACGAGGAAATCAGGCTGTCGGGGATTTTGCAATCATCTTCAATCTTAAGTAAATTTAATAAAACTTAACAATTTAATTGCTTCATACAATTTAAAATTATTGTTAAAAAATTAAAAGAAAAACAAAAGATGCTTAGCAAAGTAAAATAAAGCTTCATATAAATTATATTATAAACCAAAAGTTAAATATATCGCAAAGGTCTATTTTAAATATAAAGTGATAAAGTTCCCCGATGGGGGTGAGGAATGGAGAGGATGACATAACTGCAGGAATGCGTGGGTGCCTATGGTAAGCACGTGGCTATAGGATGGCATACTGGCCTCATGGTCGTCCCATATTACCTTGAGTATGAGAGATAATAAATACTGGCGTGGGAAACTCAAACCACATTAGGTCATGCTGAGGGTGATGAGCACATTAACGTTATGGAGGGTGGCGGGCGTGTTTGATGGTCATTCTA
Organism: Pinus tabuliformis; assembly: GCA_031772625.1. Classification (NCBI taxonomy): domain Eukaryota; kingdom Viridiplantae; phylum Streptophyta; class Pinopsida; order Pinales; family Pinaceae; genus Pinus; species Pinus tabuliformis. The sequence continues at coordinate 927,614,028 of CM062811.1, read as the reverse complement.
CAATGGAGAGAGTTTTTGAGTGTGTGCGTGGAGTGTTGTGAGAAGAAGAGGGCGTTGTAGAGGTGCTTGGGGTCGACCGAAGGGTCGACATTGTTGTAGAAGGTTTCGCCCCTACTAGTGGGTGTGGGTAGCTGTTAATTACCGAATTGGGCTTGGCAAGAGCAAGTCTGCAAGGAACATGGTGTATGTGCATCTGACGGGGGTGGTTTGTAGTGGCTTCTGGTTTGTTTGGTGCGGTTTCAGTCCCAACTAGTTGTGAATTTGCCTTTTGCGGAGTGGGATTATTGAAGTGCACCTCCCCAGCTAGTTCACAGGGTCGTGGGCTGCAGGGTGGTGCCATTGGTGAGCTTGTTGTGGGTTTTGGTTTGATGGAATTATGAGGGGTCACTTAATGGGGAGTGTATGTTGTTGGTTCGAGGTGGGAAATAACTTTATAATTTGTGGTGCCAATGTCGAAGGGAGAGGAGGTTTAGTTAGAGTTAGTGGTATTTACCCTTGCATGGATTGTTTGGGAGATATTGGAAGGGTGGTCTTCGTCTTACTTAGGTGGTTTCGGGGTTTCAAGCATGCAGTCAGTTCCTTGTTCAGGGCGGTGCTCAACCCAGGTGCCGCCTAATTCGAGCAGGCTAGACGTGGCTAAGTCCTGACCTCGACTCGAGCTAGTGTCTAGCAGAGGTGGAGGAAGTTCGGAAGGTCTAAGTGTAGAGGGTTCAAGCCGCGTAAATTCAAGAGGCAAAGGTGGTGGCTGGTCAAGGTGTTTTAGACGCGTGGGGTTAGTAGCTCGAGGTGGTAGATGTGGGGGCTCAAATGGGAGTCCGGTGATCTAGGTGGATATTGGTGGCAATCTGCCTATTCCACTTGGACCTCCACCATTGTTTCTTTCAGTTTTTCAGTTTCCTTAATTGTAGCACAATTTACTATTTTTAGCAGTTTTTTGGGTGCTAAACTTCTAGAGCAGTTTTGAGGTCATAAACGACATTTTTTTTGGGAAAATCAACAACACAATGGGTTATCATTAGTTGTAGTTCTCGGATAGATATTTCTAATGAGGTATCATATGCATCAAATGAAGATCATAGGCCAAAGTTACAACCCGAGGTAGTTGATGTACCAATTTACCCCAACGAGGCCCATAATTTGGTGTTTCATCTCCTAGGGTTAGGGTTTTGGATGTTTGGGGTTTTCCATTGCTTCTCAATGATAAATAGGCCTTGAAGCCTCATTGTAACACAATTCAGAGTCATGTAGCCGCCACATCTCTTCTCAGAGATAAGCTACCATCACCCAAGCTAGTCTTATTTCCATTCTATTTGTAAGCATATTTCAGTATTTGATATTAATGAAATGAAGTTTTATTTCTGTTGTATCTTTTTATTTATGGTTATAACAATAATTCATTACATTCCTATTTAAATTCAGATTAGCGGTATCAGAGTGGTATGCTCTTTCTTTGTTTTTCTTTGCATGTCCCCAACGAGGTAGGGATATAGGGAGTTAGGGATTGAATTGGTCGAACCTTTACAAGACCAATGTCACAAATCCCGACAACCTCACATAGGGGAAGAAAATAAAGATGAGGGAGCAGGATATCCTATCAAAATATTGCTCGAGGAGTCCCTCGAGAAACAAAGGAATGCGATGATGGATAACTTTGCCCACATCCTTCAACGGTTTCCCACCAACAATGCATCCACATCCAGCAACCACTTTGGAGGCACCACTCCTTCTAAGACACAAGTAAATTTTGACATTCCCATATTTGAGGGCCAAATAGATGTAGTCGTCATAGATAAATGGTCAAATCTGCTAGAAGGATATTTTTCTGCTCCTGATTTTTCCAAGCGGGAAAATATTACTTTTGCTCTTCTCAAAGCCGTCCCCCACATCAAGGATTGGTGGGAAACATACTGTGAGCAGAAGGATGTGACTTGGAATTCATTCTGAGATTCCATAAAGGTGCAATACTACACTGTTGGGAGCTATGAAGATAAATACATAAAGTGGACCACGTTGCGAAAGGGAAGGGACCAAGACGTTCTTAAGTTTACCAATGTTTTTCATACCCTTCACACAAAGTTGGGTATCAAGGATTCTGAGAAACATTTGGTATTAAAGTATCGCGGCTGCTACACATGTACATCCAGGATGAGATGGATTTCTTGGACAAATCCTCGCTCGACACAATGTACCGATACGCTGTCAAGGTCGAAGAAAAGCTTAAACAGAAAAAGCAAGACTTTGGATCTGTGAATCTGAAGCAAGGGAAAGGTGCCCCCAAACTGCAGAACAAAGGACAAATCCAAGGTGGGATGAACCAGGACAACTCGCCAAAGTCACAAACAAAGAACAACACCGCGAAGCTGAAGAAGGACATGAGAAAGTGGTGTGATTTCCATAAGAGCTCCACTCACAACACAAGTGAGTGTCGAACTATGCAGTCATTGGTGGTCGAGCTGAAGGCTTTTGAATCAGATGCATGTTCTGACTTTGAGTCTAAACCTGACAAGGGGAATGACAAAGGGCAGTAGATTATCAATGCAGAGCCCAATGCCACTGTTTCCACCACGAATATCCAAAAGAGGAGGAGTGCCTCTTCCACTCCCAGATGCGGGTAAAGGGTTCCCTGCTATAGTTTATTGTTGACAGTGGGAGCCAAAAGAACCTCATTTTAGTAGAGTTTGTGAAGCATATAGGCTTACCGATCACGACACACCCACGACTGTACACCATCGGGTGGGTTCACCAAGGATGAGATCTTCGCGTCAGCCACTAGTGTCGCCTTCCATACAACATCAAGCCCTTCACGGATGAGGTATTATGTGATGTTGTTCCTCTTGATGTTTGTGATGTATTATTAGGACAACCATAATTGTGGAAGCGACATGATGTGTATGAGTCAATGCCTCACGCTGTTATTGTTACTTTGGGAAATAATTTGTATAGGATATCGGAGGTAGCACCGCCTACCACCATCTCTTTGGTTACTACAAAACAATGTAGTAAACTCATTTCCAAAACCGGGAAATTTATTTTCCTGATAATACACCTTCAGGGAAAGAACGAGATGATGGCCATGACCTCCAAATAGGGCCCCTCTGAATGAAAACAACAGATGGAAAAGGTCATGGAGGAGTACTAGGACACCTTCACCTCCCCCGTAGGGGTGCCTCTGCACTGTCAGGTCATGCACTCCATTGAAGTGACCCCAAGTGTGTCATTGCCTAATGGACCAATCTATCGACGCTCTGTTCTGGAGAACGACAAAATCAAGTGGTAGATTCAGGAGCTAATGCAAAAAGGTCACATCTGGCTAAGTTCATCACCCTATGAGAGCCCTATTGTGTTGGTACAGAAGAAGGATGGGACTTGGAGACTCCGTATTGACTATCAGGTGTTAAACAAGATCACTGTCCAGAATAGATACACGATCCCACGGATTGATGACCTTCTGGACCAACTTAAGGGGGCCAAATATTTCAAAAAGATTGACTTGAAGTCTGGATATCACCAGGTACCAATTGAACTCTCCGATGTGTGGAAGACTGCCTTCAAAGCCAAGGAGGGCCTTTTCGAATCGCTGGTTATGCCTTTCGGGTTGACGAATGCTCATGCAACCTTCATGAGGCTGATGGATGACATAATGCGACCATTCACCAACTCATTTGTAGTGGTATAATTAAATTACATCTTGAACTTCAACCAGAGTTGGGAAGAGCACATCCATCACATTCGATATGTTCTCCAAACCGTGCGGCAACACAAGTTGTGTGCAAATTTGGAGAAATGCACTTTTGGCATGACCCAGGTTCTGTATTTGGGATACATTATTGAACGGGGGGTGCATGTGGATCTAGCCAAGATCCAAGTCATTCGGGATTAGCCAACCCCAACCTCTCTGACAAAGCTCCACAACTTTCTGGGTCTTGCCAATTTCTACCACAGGTTCGTATTGGGGTTCTCTCATATCACTTGGCCCTTGATTTAAGTCACCAAGGGAGGAGCGAAAGCAAAATTATTTTGGTCTGAATCTCAACAGAAGGCATTCATAGTGTTGAAACATCACCTCTGCTCTGCACCAGTGCTCACATTACTAGACTTGAAATAACCATTTGAGATCGAGACAGATGCCTCTGACTATGCTATTGGGCAGTCCTTACTCAACAGGGGCATCCAATAGCATATCACAGTGAGACACTTTTAGACATAGTCCAGAAGCATCCCACTTATGACAAAGATATCTATTCCATTGTACAAGCTTGCCAACAATGGAAGTATTGCATTTTGGGGAAGTAAACGATCATCCACACAGACCACTGACCCATGCAGTTCATACGGATGCAAGGGAAGATGCAGAATGGTCGCCATCAGAAGTGGTCCACATACTTGCAACAATCCATTTGAATATCAAGTACAAGAAGGGAAACATCAATAATGTTGCAGACTACCTCAGCCGACCACCAATCATGGCATTAACCACTGTGCTCAACTCTTGTGGGCACGAGACTTCTGATTGGCCTCTTCTCTACAAAAGCGACCTAGAATTTTGCCACACATACCAGATGTTCATGGAGGGTCAGCAAGTTCTATATTTTCACCTCTAGGATGCACTGTTATGCCACCTAGGACACCTTTATTTTCCTTCAAGCGAGCATGCCAAGACGATTTGGGAAGCACACTAAAGTCGGGTCGCTGGGAATTTTGGGGTTGAGAAAATAGTGGCAGTACTACAAAAGTATTTTTATTGGATGAATCTTCAACATGATGTCGGGAAATACATCAGATACTGCACTACTTGCGCCATTACCAAACCGACCATCAAGAAGCAAGGCCTCTATAATTTGCTACCTACCCCTTGTCGACCTTGGGAATCCATCTCTGTGGATTACATGTCGGGCCTTCCTTCTACTAAGCATGGAAATGATTGTGTTTTTGTGGTTATCAATAGATTATCAAATATGGCCATTATGGTGGCCTGCACGAAGAATATCACAACAACGCCACTGCTAAACTCTTCTTTGAACGAGTGTGGGTACACTTTGGGACCCCACAATGTATCATCTCAGATTTGGATAGCATGTTCCTTAGTACATTTTGGTCCATTCTCTGGTTGATTCTGGACACCAAGCTCACTAAGTCCAGAACTTTCCATCCCCAAACTAATGGCCAGACAGAGGTTGTCAACATGAAGATCGTACACATTCTGCGCATGTACAACTCAAAGCATCCATGCATATGGGATGAGAACCTCCCCTATGTCCAACACAACTATAACCGAGCTCTCCATAGCTCAACTGGCCATAACCCTTTTCAGGTAGGCAGCCACTATGTCCCATTTATGTGCCCATACCATTTACAACTACTCAAGCAGATTCGACTCATGTCTAGTCCAAAGATGACAAGGCAAACAACTTCATTGAGCACATTCAACACATCCACAAATAGGTCCATGACATTATGGATAAATCAAATGCCAAGTACAAGTAGCGACATGATCAACATCGGGTGCCACACAAGTTTCAGGTGGGTGACAAAGTCTAGTTTCATTTGTAGAAGGAACGCCTCACCGAAGCCTATCAAAAACTCATACCACTCCGATATGGTCCTTACACCATTACCAAGGCTTTGGGAGACAATGCATTTGAGCTCAGAATTCCCCCATTCCTTGGCCTGCACCTAGTGTTCAATGTGGACTGCCTTCGATCATACTTCCCACCATTGCTGGACACATCAGACATTATAGAACAATTCAAACCTACAGAGTTAAATCCAGACTACGTGGACACAAGCCACAACTGTTTGGATCATGGAAACACATATCAAGAACACCCAACAACAAAAGATCCAACTATATCGAGTTGTTAAAGTAGGCTAACTCCTTCACCATGGAAAATGGCTCACTAGGGACCAAGTTCAGAAGAAGTTTCCTCATCTCATGGATGAACTCAACACAATGGGGATCATTGCTTCCTAAGGGGGGAGGCTAAGGGGGGAGGAATGATATAGGTTGATATTGGTGGCCACCCGCCTATTCCACTTGGACCCCCACCATTGTTTCTTTTAGTTTTTTAGTTTCCCTAATTGTAGCACAATTTACTATTTTTGGTAGTTTTTCGGGTCCTGAACTTCCGGAGCCGTTTTGAGGCCCTGAACGATGTTTTTTGGGAAAACCACTGGCGAAAAATATGAGCTTTCAACTTAATATTTTTTATTAGCGGTTGTAGTCCTCAGATAGATCTTCTAATGAGGTATCATATGTGTCAAATAGAGATCATATGCCAAAGTTACGCCCCTTGTTAGTTGATGTACGAATTTACCCCAACGAGACCCTTAGTTTTGCGTTTCATATCCTAGGGTTACGGTTTTGGATGTTTGGGGTTTTCCATTGCTTCTCAATGATAAATAGGTTCTGAAGCCTCATTGTAACATAGTTCAAAGGCATGCAACTGCCACATCTCTTCTCAGAGATAAGCTACCATCGCTTGAGCTAGTCTTATTTCCATTCTGTTTGTAAGCATATTTCAGTATTTGATATTAATGAAATGAAGTGTTATTTTTGTTGCATCTCTGTATTTATGATTATATCTATAATTTGTTGTGTTCCTGTTTAAATTCAGATCATCGGGGCTACCTCGCTTCGCCCATTCTGCAGTGAGGGGGTTTGGTTTGTCATGGTGGTTCCGGGCGTTGTGTGCCAGTGCGTCAAGGTGGTCGCGGTTAGCAACAAGGCTACTACATGTAGCACTGCTGAGATGTGGTTCAGTCAATTCTGGACTGTCTAGAGAATTCAGAGTGAGTTAGACAAGAGGAGATCGCCGAATTGATAACAATTCAGAACAAAATGCATTATTTCCAATGTCATACCCGGGAGTGTGTTGTGGTGGTTTGGGGCAACCAGAATTTGCTCCTCCACCTCCTCCAGTTCAGCTCTAGACAACCCAACCTCCATCACCTCCGACGAATAACATGGATACAGGTGTTTTATATGTTCTGTTTTTTTACTGGGGCCTATGGCCTTTGAAATTGTGGACCGTGTCTCTCTTTTTTTTTTTGTTTCATTGTCATATGCTTTCGGCGGTAGTCAACAAACCTAGTTGGTGTAAGACAACCTGTGTTTTTCTCTGATGTATTTCCTTTTGAAACTATGAATATAAACTTGGCTTACAAAAAAAATAAAATATAAATGGATAAAGTAGTTAAAAAGTATAAAAGAGTTTAATTATTTTATATACATTTTTAATTAATTTGGTTGTATATTTTTTTGCAAGATTATATATATAAATTCTTTTTTCTAATTAAATTTAATATTTTAGAGTACATTGTCTGAGATTGTAATTTAAATAATAATTTTCAAATTTAAGACAAAATTGATTTAAAAAAGAAAAAACTCAAACATAAAAAAGAATAATTTCCAAAAAATATTAAAAAAATGTACCAAAATAACCAAACATAAAACTATAGTTTCAAATAAAACTGATCAAGATGCACTAGAAAAAACCCAAATATAAAAGAAAAACACACTAAAATAACTCAAACATAGAAATATAATTTCAAATTAAATTGAATTGCTCAAAAGGGAAAAACACATTCCCAAAAAAACCCAAACATAAAATAATTTTAAAATGCTTCAAAATAATAATTCAAATCCCTTTTCAACAAATATCTCCTCAGATACAAACACTTCCAAAACAACTACTGCTACCACCTATGCCATTAGTGTATAACACTGTAAATACATGCAAGCATGTTCCTTGTAATTTCTAGACTATTTAAAAGAACACGATATGGATTCAACGGTGGTACCTTGCTCATGGGTCTTGTGGAAATGGAATGATGTGTCGACTTCCGACTTCGCAAATTTTACAAAGCTAAAAGACTGAAAAAATTTCGTCGTAAACATTATAGGAAAACATGGAGTTTTGATATTGACTATTAAACAAAATTCGCTACAAGATCACATTTTCAATAAATTTCTATTAGTTGTGGTCAATTTCTACCTCGCAATTTCATATAACTTCATATTGTAACTTATTTTTTGCATGCAGGGACATTTATAAGCACGAATGCTAGTTGTAATTCCCTTATAAATATTTTTTATATTTTCATACGCAAGCATGCTTCTCATGATTCCTCAATCCATAAATCGTTGAATATACTCTATTTCTTTGTTTGATTCCTCTAATTTTGACTAAGAGTTTTCACTTTTGACGAAATAATGGATTTAAAAGTCATTGCAACCTAGTGTGAACAATTGTTCTTTTATTCATTTTTTAATAATTAACAACTACTTGTGTCTATGCGTCAGGCCCGACTGAGGTCAGGCTTATTTTCTTCACTAGGTATATGTTCATGCCAATAGAAATCTGATGCATAGACTATTTAAAAGACCACAATATGAAGTCACGACCAACACCTTGTCCATAGAACTTTTCGAAATGGAATATGGGTCGATTTCAGACTTCCAAATTTTAGAAATTTAAAATGCTAAAAAATTTCATCGTAAACGTTATAGGAAAACATGGAGTTTTTATATTGATTATTAAACAAAATTCCCTACAAGATTGCATTTTGAATCAATTTTAATTAGTTGTGTTTAGTGTCTACCTTGCAATTTCATACTACTTCATATTTTAACTTTCCTTATGCGTGTAGCACCATTTATAACCAAACATGGCAGTTCTAATTCCACTATAAACAATTATATATCTTCACATGCAAACATGCTTCTTTGCTTTTTGTGATTCCTCAATCCATAAATAGTTGAATATAATCTATTTCTTTATTTGCTTCCTCTAAATTTGACTAATAGTTTTCACTTTGCATGAAATTTTTATTTATCTACAATAATTAACATATGCTCGTGTCTATGTGTCAGGCCTGACTGAGGTCGACATTATTTTCTTTGCTAGCTAGATGTTTATGCCAATAGAACTCCGACCCCCATTACTATTTTAAAGACCATGATATGGAGAGAGGGTTGAGACCTTGGTCGACATGGAAAAATGGGCCGACCCGCGACTTCACAAATTTTAGAAACTTAAAAACGTAAAAAAATCTTGTCGTAAACGTTATAAGAAAGCATGTAGTTTTTATATTGATTATTAAACAAAATCCCCTACAAGATTGAATTTTGAATAAAATCCTATTACTTGGGTGTGAAATTTATTTATTTATTTATAATTAGCACATGCATGTGTTTATGTGTCGAGCCTGACTGAGGTCGGGGTTATTTTCTTTTGCAACTAGAAATTTTTATGCCAATAGAACTCTGAATCCTTGACTATTTAAAAGACCACAATATGGAGTCGGGCTCGAGACCTTGCTCACAGGACTTGTGGAAATGGAAAGATCGGTCAACTTCCGACATCGTAAATTTTAGAAAGTTAAAACGCTGAAAAATGTCGTTATAAATGTTATAAGAAAACATGAACCTTTTATATTGATTATTAAACAAAATACCCTACAAAATTACATTTTGAATAAATTTATATTAGTTGTGTTTGAACAGTTGTTTATTTTTATTTTTTAAAAATAATTAACACATCCTTGTGTCTATGTGTCACACCCGATTGAGTTCGAAGTTATTTACTTATCCAGCTAGATGTTTATGCCAATTCAAGTCCAACCCCCGACAATAAAAAACACCCTGATATGGAGTTGGGGCTAGCACTTTGCTCACGAGTCTTCTGAAAATGAAAATATGGGTATACTTCCGACCTGGCAAATTTTAGAGACTTAAGTTCCTGAAAAATTTCGTCATAAACATTATAGAAAAATACACAACTTTTATATTGATTATTAAACAAAATTCCCTACAAGATTTTATTTTGAATTCTAATAGAACTCTGAATCCTCGACTATTGATGGGTTGACTTCCAACCTAGTTGTGCTTAGTCTTTACTTGTCTACTTCTACAGGATTGCATTCAAAGCATCGAAACTCGACACCACAATATTGGATTGAGATTATTTATGGTTTCTCCCATTTGACTTAATTACATGTCCACCTCTATTTAACATTGAAAGTTTTACATTACTTTTATATTCACCCACAAACTCCATAATTTTTCGTTAAGAAATAAAATCATGAATTAAACCAGATTTTGCTCACAGGGAGATCTCAAAAAAACTCATCAAACGTGAGTTTCAGATCCAAATTAAAAAGTGAATCCATATTAATATCCACAATTAACAAACAAAATAGTTTTTTTTTTTAATAATTAACACATGCCCGTGTCTATGCATTGGGCCCGACTGAGGTCAGGGTTATTTTCTTTGCCCAGTAGACATTTATGCCAATAGAACCCCGACTCCCTGACAATTTAAAAGACCATGATATCAATTTAGGCTCGAGACATTTTTCACAGGTCTTGTGGAAACATAAATATGTGTCAACTTCCAATATCGCAAATTTTATAAAGTTAAAACGCTCAAAAATTTCATTGTAAACATTATAGAAAAACATGGACTTTTTATATTGATTATTAAAGAAAATATCCTACAAAATTGCATCTTGAATAAAATTATGTTAGTTGTGTGTGAACAATTATTTTTATTTTTATTTATTTATAATAATTAACACATCCTTTTGTCTATGCATCGCACCTGACTAAGCTCAGAGTTATTTTCTTTGCCAGCAAGATGTTTATGTCAATACAACTTTGACCCCCTGACTATCTAAAACACCATGATATGGAGTTGGAGCCAACACCTTGCTCACAAGTCTTATGAAAATGAAAAGATGGGTATACTTCCGACTTCATAAATTTTAGAGAGTTAAATTCTTGAAAAAATTCGTCGTAAACATTACAAAGAAAAATTCCCTACAAGATTGCATTTTGAATTCCAATAAAACTTTGAACCCACAACTATTTAGAAGCGGATGATATGGAGTCGGGTTTGGAACCTTACTCACATGACTTGTGGAATGGAAAGATGACCTACTTTCAACTTAGTTGTGGTCAGTTTCTATTGATCTACTCCTACAAGGCTGCATTTAAAGCATCGAAACCCGACCCCGCAACATTTCATTGAGGTGGGGTGACAGGAGGGGGAGGGATTCTCAATAAAACCAAAGGAATAATTGAAGATATATATGTTGGGGGGCTTGGATGGAAGACAAACAATCAAGGCGAAGCATATCGATTGTTTCTAGGCCTCACCTGGGCTCAAAAGAAAGGAATAAAAAACCTACAGGTGCTAGGAGACTCCATGATTATAATCCAGCATATGAACTATGCCTCATTTGCAAAAAACACAATATTAAACCAAATCATCAAGATATCTCAAGGGATGATCCCATCCTTTGATTCAGTGAGCTTCTTCCATATTCTAAGAGGAAATAATCGAGAAGTCGATAAACAAGCTAATCTCGCTTGTCAGTTGATAGAAGAAAGGAGTGCGGTGAATGATGTCATGAGTATGACTAGGATCCCATAATTTAGTTAATGAAATACAATTCTTGGATATTGGAGGCTGAGCTAAGCCTGGCTTGGGCGATATACAACCTTAGAATTAGGGAAGTCATTGAGTCGACTCCTTGGTATGCCCTCCTGCCCCTTATCCCTCTCCCTCCGTGGCCTATTACCTCCCCTCCCTTTGCTCCCCCTCTCCCCTATTCATCCTACCAATCCCTTCCCTCTGGCATCCCCGTTTCTTTTCCACGGTCGCGCCCATCTCCCTTTTGTCCCATCTCCTCTCCCTTCCGTCATGTTCCCCGATCTTGCCCACCTAGCACCTCCGACACCTGGACCCAGTAGAACATCTCCTTTCATTCCCTGGCTTGATCAAGAGCCTCATGGCAAGTGTGTCCTTTGCTTACACCCGCAATATGATAAGGGGAAGAAAGGAGAAACATTTATTTTAGGAACACAGATCGATCTACAACACTCATGGAAGGAAAATCAGAAGGAGAATGAAGGTCAAGGATCAATGTTGGGAAATTAAGGCGGAAGGCTGGGAATTAATGGAAGATCATTGGGATCATAGCCTCATTAGATTCCTCAACAAGAACTGCATCATCTCGTGAAACTTTTACTACTATATAAGGAACACTGATCAGAGAAGTTTGCATGGGTTAATGCTCCTTCCTACTTAGGTGGTCTCTGAGTAGGCCTTAAGGATGAAGCCGAGGTCGTAGAGTGTTTGTAGTGAGGACTAGATTTCTGGGAAGAATCCCAGGGAGCTTGGTGAGTTGGAACTTTCGAGTGGGAAGCTATAGGGATTCGTGGGTTTAAGGGATGTGGTTGGTCTGAGGGGTAGCCTAGAGCTAAGAATTGCTAGTATGTTGATCTGGGAGAGGTCTTTGGATCAAACCCATAAGAAAAGTTTGGATGCTGACATGCAGAGGGAGGATTGTGGGAATTCAGTTGTCTTTGACACTTCAGTAGTTGTGAATTATCTCAAGCTCCATGCCTGGGAGGAGATCAAGGGCCCTGAAGTAGTGATTCCAATGGAGAACCATCGTGGGGCAGTGGGCCAGAGTATAATTGACGGACAAGATACAATTGCTGGGGCTAGTAATGAAATTATACTGAATTGGAAAGTTCGGTTGATCTCTGTCGGTTTAGTGTATGTTACAAGTGAGAATGCTTACACTCCTCTGGTCTGTGAAGGGGTCTTGGGTAATATCCTTAGGGTGGTGTGGTTGGCTAGTAAGTGGACTGCTGGGTCAAGGAAATCCTGGACTTAAGCGGGGGGAACATAAATAATTGCGACTTTCTGGGATGTCAGAAGATGGAGCCGAGGAGTCAGATAGCATAAGACATTCCTTGGTCGAGCTCTTGGGGGAGTCAGAGGTAGAGGTCGGTTCAGCAAGGTGCTAGAAGAATTCAGCCAACCTACACCACTTGTGAGCAGGAGCACTTGGAATTTAGAGAAGGCTTTGAGGCTTTTCAACACAACATGTACATTCAATGTCGAGAAAATCTCATAATACAGGAGAGTCAACTGGAGAAGAGGAACTAAATACGTCAGCTAGAGGATGAAGTGGAAGCACTACGTCAACAAATTGAGCAGCTGAAACTCACGGTGGTAGAGATCAATAAGAACAATGAGGAGGACTCCACTGAATAGGACCTATACAAGAAATCCAAAGTAGTCCCAATCGAGCTAGACCTAAACAATCTAGCGCCTCCAAACTTCTAGTCTTTTTTGTTCTTTCTTGATTTTCAAATGACAAAATGTAAATGCAAATTTTTGTTACTTCAATTTTGTAGAATCTACAGTGATAAGATATCTGTGAATGGGAATTTTTGTATGCACTACAGAGAACACTCGTATAGTGGGTATGCAAACCAAATGATGTATCACATGTCCTTAGAAGGTTGGAAATCACTATGTAAAATCCTGGTTTTGTTTGCGAATGGGTGCACCATATTTAAATAAAAAATCTACTCATTCTGGTTAAAAAAAAAACATTGCATTGAGATTATTTATTTTTTCTCCCATTTGACCGACTCCATATTGTGGTGTTTTAGATAGTTGGGGGTTGACACCTTTCTCGTAAGTCTTTGGAAAATGTAAAGATGTGTATACTTTTGACTTCACAAATTTCATAGTGTTAAATTCCTAAAAAATTCCGTAGTAAACGTTACAGAAAAATATGGAGCTTTTATATTGATTATTAAAGAAAATTCCCTACAAGATTGCATTTTGAATTCCAATAGAAATCCAAACCCCCGACTATTTAAAAGCAGACCATATGGAATCGGGGTCGACACCTTGCTCACAGGACTTGTGGAAATGGAAAGATGGGTCAACTTTTGACTTAGTTGTGGTTAGTTACTACTAGTTTACTCCTACAGGATTACATTCAAAGCATCGAAACTCGAACCTGCAACGTACACCTCGATTTAATATTGAAACTTTGGTGTTATTTTTATATTTACCCACAAACTCCATAGCTTTTTGTTAAGAAATAAAATCATGAATTAAACTAGAGTTTGCTCACAGAGAGATCTAAAAAACTGACCAAGTTTTCGTTGGTAGAATCTAGCAATCTGCTTACTCGAACTCTATATCAACATCCTCTAAAAACTCTACTCCTAGCTGTAGACACAAACACGTCAATTCCAACTTCAGTGAGCGCCAGATCACTAAGAAAATAATACAGAGCCTTTGAACACAAAAAAACAACTTGAAACTAACTAATTAGAAATGTGCTTACCGATAATCCCTTAATAAATTATTGGCCAACACTCTTAAAACCAAATTTACGACACCAAAGCTCAAAGCAGGTCAAACTTAACTTCCAGATGTACATAGAATTGCTCTTTGCAACACCTCCCATGTAATATCTGATTGGCCCGATCAATCATACATGCTAGGATGACATAATCCCTTGAAACTCAGAGCTATGGGATGCGGCAGCAGGCTGGCGTCACCCAAAAATTTCAAGGAAAAACATAATGTCAACTATAAAAAATTGAACTTTTTGTTGTTGTACGAACAAACTAATAGCTACAAACCGATCATAGATCTCATTGCGCAAGCAGTGACATAACAACTAGCATACTATTGGGAAGGAAGACCTGAAGATAATATAAGTTGGATATGTTGTAAAATAATAATAGAGTTTTTTTTTTTAAATGTATTATGATTTATTGTAATTTAGGTTTTTATAAATATCTATAGTTTTATTGTGTTTTAGAAATATTTTGAAATTTTAATATTTCATTAATATACTTTTATTTATGTTTTTTTAATTTAATGGATTTTCTTAAAAAGTAGAGGAAATAAGAAATCCATGGAATCTTTGCATGTACAACTTGCAATCTTACAATAAAATTATGATTACAGATTTAAGTGTTAATTTTTAATATGTTATCTGTTTTTCCTTCCACTATTGTGGATAGAATAATCTTCAAAACATATAAGAAGAGACATTGTTAGTGACTCCCTATCATAATTAGATGTTTTGTATGTTGGGGCATTCATCATTGCATCAAAACTTACTTTGGATTCGATATAAGCTTGCATGCATAGAATTTAATACTCTATAGTAAGGAGTTTATTAATCAAAACCCTGATATGCCAACTACAAGAAAATAGTGATACATTTTTTTTCTTATGGACTACACTAAAATTAATTTGTCAAAGGAAAAAATGATAACTTGGTTCAAGTATTTTATATTGAAATAATACCTGATAACATATGTCTTTCAACTTAGTGGATGCCTTAGAAATTATTTTGCCGAAACTAACTTAGATGTAAAGGATTCATCATATTTTTAACTAATAGAAATCCTTGAATATACCAAAAGCCACAATTCCTACTTGAAAAATGGTATATTTGCATACGTATCATGTCTTGAGGAAGAGTGTCACTATCGAGGCATAAGCTTTGCAACATTAGATATGGCTTACGGGTTGCCACTAGGTTTGATATTGGGCCTCACCCAAGTTACTCTAACGAGCTAGCAATTCACTATGGTAACAAACATTTTTTTAGAGCCTTCGAATTGCTGGATATGTATTTTGTCATTACCAAGCCCATATTGCATTTATGGATTAACTTGTTTCCATAAAGATCATTGGAATTTGCATGAAATGCATGCATTGAGTGATCACTCTTCCAACAAGCCATGATCACTTTCCCAACAAGCCATGTGCTTTCTTCAAGCACTAGATTTCCATAAAATAGCCACAAAATAAAAGATCCCCACACACATATCATATTATTTAAAAAAAACAAAAATATAACACATGGCCATTCATGGACCAATAAATGAAACAATATAATTTGAAGTTGTATGATTCCTAACACCTTCAACTAATCTCTCATAAATGAAATAGAAGGTTAAATTTAAAAAATTGGAAAAAAAAGAATTTAAAAAATTATAATCATATTAAAAAAATAAAAATACTCATTATTATTTTCATTTAATTAAATATCCAATTTATTAAAATAATAAAAAATATATTATAAAACCACTTGTACTAATATTTTTATATAATTGGATATATAATTTATTGAAATAATAAAAAATATATTATAAATTTATTTTTACTGATATTTTCATTTAATTTGAGTTACAATTATTTAAAATAATAAAAAATATAACTTGAAGTTGTATGGTTCATATTATTCTAATAAAAAATATCATAAAATGGTTCATATTATTCTAATAAAAAATATCATAAAATTATAATTTGGAGTGGTATGATTGATATTTCCATTTAATTTGAGTTACAATTAATTAAAATAATAAAAAATATAACTTGAAGTTGTATGGTTCATATTATTCTAATAAAAAATATCATAAAATGGTTCATATTATTCTAATAAAAAATATCATAAAATTATAATTGGGAGGTGTATGATTGATATTATAATTTGGAGTTGTATGATTGATATTATTTTTAAGTGATATTTATTTTTATTTACTTTGATTTACAATTAGTAAAATAATAATAAAAAACATAAAATATAATTTGAAATTATACAATTTTTATTACTTTTAATTGATATCTAGCCAATAAGATAGAGCAAAAACTAATTAAAAACAAACAAATAACAAGTATAGTTAAAAAATATGACAATCATATTAAAAGAGAATAATCATTGTAGATTATTGTTTGAATTGTAGTTTCTCAAACTTATATTATTATGATTCTAAAAATTCATAACTTCTAGTTAAAATTTATTTAAACATCTTTGTATTTATTTATCTAACAACTTTAAGCATCCATATATGGGTTTATTGATTGAATTATGACCCACAAAATTGGTAACTTCCAATTAAAATTCATCGTATGTATTTATCCAAACAACTTCAAACATCCATATATGGGTTTATTGATTGAATTATGAGCCATAAAAATTCGTAACTTCCCATTAAAATTCATTGTATGTATTTATCAAAACAACTTTAAACATCCACATATGAGTTTATTGATTGAATTGGAAATATAACTAAACATTATTAAACTTGTACACATGGATGTAAAAAAAAATCCCAAATATAGCTCATATGTGAGTTAATAGTATAAAAGCCTTAACAAACTTAATAAAAATAGAGAAATTTTAATAGTTAAGAAAAAAAGTGATATAAAACTTTGAGGTTTTTTTTCTTATTCTATTCTATTCTATATTTTTTTGTTGACTTTAATAATAATAAAAAAGTGATATAAAACTTTAAAGTAAGTTTGTTTGTTTTTTTTTTCATTCTATAATTCATGGTTGACCTTAATAATAAAAATAATTCTTCCTTTTTATCACTTTCAATTTTCAATATATTTTTTTTTGAAGATTTCCAATATATTTTTTGCATTTATATCTTCAAAAGATAATAAATTCATATTAAAATACATAATTCTTTATAATTTTTCAAAAACCTTTTCTATATAAAATAATTAATAGAATTATATATATATATATATATATATAACAAACATGTATTGTACTTTAACTTTACGTTCTTCTCAAAGAAAGCTTCAATATAGGGTAACTTATAAAATAACAGTTACCAATACATTTCAGAGGAATATGATAGTCAGAGGCAAAAAAGAGTCCTAATACATTTCATGGTAGGGTACGGAGAGAATTGGAGACAACGCAGATGATGGAGACAAAACTTAATCGACTGAAAATTTCAAAACACGTTTTGAAATTTAGGAGGAAAAAGGTCATGGATATAGAAGGAAAAGGTTAGTGGGAATTTTTGTTTGAAAATATTTTTGGTGTAATTATTAGCCATATTGTTGAAAATTACATGGAAGAAAATTGTGTATGAGTTTTTGTTTGTCTAATGTTTTGGATGGACACTCCATCTTTATCATTAGGGATATGGAGTAAAAGCTTACCGACTTTTGGTTGTAAGGAGTATGAAACTCTTTGGACATTTTACTTGGAAGTTACATTTTCAAATGGGAAATTTTGCTAATCTTTTATTAAATTTCTTATTATTTTTAGTAAACTTGTTATTAATTTATTTTCATCAATTAACCAGAAAAGAGGAAATTAATCTTCTTAATTATCTTCACACATATCTTTTTAAAATTAAAAATAAAAAAGCAAATATTTACTTAATAAGAAAATAATCTCCAAAATAAAATGAATTATTTTTTGAAATAAAGATTTAGTGATTTAGATTATGAAAATAAAATTTAAAAGCATTATTGAATTTTTTATATTTTATTTTCCATAATTAATTATTTTAAATTTACATAATTTTAATTCTTTAAAAACAAATTTATTTTTATTTTTATTTTTTATTGGTATTTAATATTCAAAGTTATTATGGATCTTAAGTTGAAATATGATCCCCAGTCAAGTTATTAATGATTAAACCAACCTATATCTATCTTAATTCAGAGTTATTATGGATCTCAAGTTGGAATATGATCCCCAATCATGTTATTAATGATTAAACCAACCTATATCTATCTAAACTTTGGATCTATCAAGTGCCAAGAGAGATCAAATATTTCAAAGTGCAAAACTCTTTTTTGAGTGCAAAACTTGAAAAAATGTTTGCATCTCTAAAGATTTGATCCCTTTGGAAACTTGATAGATAACCTAGTTGATTAATTATTAATAATTATAATGCAATTGTTTTTAAGTTTTAATTTAATTTAATTAATTAATTAATTTATTATTATTTTTATGTAATTATTATTATTATTATTTTAATTTTAGTTTTATGTAATTTCACTAAGTCAAAATGTTTACCTAGCATACCAATAATATAACATAACAATACAACATCTCTTCCATACTAAACTAAGAGCAAGAAACATATTTAAAATTAATCCTTCAGGTGATATATACTTATGAAAAAAATACATTTTTCATTCAATATTTTCTTCAAGAGACACTCTACAACCCACTATGAGGGCGATATTGTAGTGGTGTAAATGTTTTGTAAATGTTTAACATTTATATGTGGGCAATTAAAAAAAAGGGGGTTAAAAGTAATTTAAAGCTATTTGGGAGATGTTGTATAGTCCATAAATGAATGTAAACATTCAAATGCCCACTCAATTAATAATAAAAATTTCAAAGTAATAAAAATAACAAAATTCAATTTGTTATATTGTAATTTTGCTTAGTCAGTGGAACACAAGCCATAAATTATGCTCTAGGAACAATTGCATAAATAATTATAACTTACATTGGTCAATGCTAAATTAACAATGGTTGATAGGAAAATCATCCTATAGTCTTTCTTTGGCAGGAACTAACCAAAGTAAATACATCTTAATTCTAAATCTACCAAGCACCTAGAGGGATCAAGAGACCTTTCATAATGTTTTGCACTAAAAAAAGGTTTGCACCTTGAGAAATTTGATCCCTCTAGGAGTTTGATAGACCCAAAATTAAAATATAATGTAACATATTTATGCACATTATAAGTGTACAAAATAATTTCCATTTTACATTCCTGAATGTCAATAGATAACTATCAAATTAAATAGTTCATTTCATTTAACAAAATTTTGTCTAAACCAAATTATATTTTAAAAATTATACTTAAATTGTTAAAAAAATGTATATAGAAATTGATACAATGAAATGAATATGCTTAAATTGTTAAAAAAAAAATGTATATAGAAATTAATACAATGAGAAAGAATTAAAAAAAATTATCCACTTATTTAATTATCCTTTAAATATTATGTTAAATTATTATTTCTACATTTATAAAATCTTGAGATAACATATTTCTATTTTAAATTTTATTTTATATTCATAAATAATAATCTAAAATTTAATATTTCTTCCTCCGAAATGAACTTTTTGCTTTGCATTTTTTCCCAACTTCTTATTAATGTTTTCATTGGAACTCCAATTTTACAACAATTACATATCTCTGGTTATATATCTTTATCTTAAATTTATTTTAGCATTTATTGCTTTCATTCAAATTTGTTTTTGAAATATTTAACCAAGGCGCAATGAGATAAAATGTATATATTCAAAACATATCTATGTAATTATTAACGTTAGTCAATTCCATCATTGTAAATTGAGGGAAGCCTTAGAAATTGAAAAAAGACTCAATAATTTGAATAGAGATGATGGTTGGAATATTAGTAGAAGTTGGGTCCCTATCTTGTCCTCCTAGTTTCTTTCTTTGTTTGTTGTTGTTGTTGTTGTTGTTGGTCACTCCTATTATCATATATGGATGTAAGGTTTGCGGTTGCAGCATCTCTAGAGAATCCTGGAGAAAGATTGAGCAAATCCAGAAGCGCTTTATAACATATAACCTGGAAATTAAAAGCAATACACCCTACCCTATTCTCCTTATAGAAGTAGGTCTTTCCCCTATCGAAAGCCTAGCTATGACTAGGCTTCTATTGTGCAAGCACAAGCTCAATAACATAGGAGATCATAGACTTCCCAAGCTAGCTTTAAATTCCAGCCAAAACCATTTAAGGCTCAAACGGGGGTGGTATAAAGACACGAGGGCCTGGATAAACCATTGGGAGATCAACGAGAATGATGCACTGCAAAACATTAATAACATTAAAAATATTGTTACTTCTAAGTTCAAATAATAAAAGTGGTGTGAGAAAGATTTAGCAGTTAAAAGAAAATTGAGTTATTGATGATGATGATGATGATGATGATGTTTAATGTCCACTGAGACCAAACAATGGTCTATCGGACCTAAAGAAACAAATTATTTATTTTGATTTAAGATTTTATTCCTATGCTCAAAAAGCTTGGAGAGAAGCCTCCCGAGCTCACTATAATTTTGACATTGTAAAAGGCTAGGAAGGTCAGTATTGTAACAAAGATTGTGAAACTGAGATCTAATGTGATTGTACGCGGGGCACTCTAAGAGGAAGTGGTTTTCATCCTCGATGTTCCTATTCTCACATATATGGCAGATCCTTTCCATCCATGGCATTTTAGGAACTGCCCAACGACCTGTTTCACTATGGAGCTCATGAGAATTCGTTCTAATCTTTGCTATATTAATTTTCTTCTTTGAGCTAGTTAAAATAGAGAGATACTTTTGATCTTCTAGGGTGGGGTTGATGACCTTCTTATAATAACTTAATTTTCTTTTAGCCGCTAAATCTTTCTCACACCACATTTTTTCTTTGAACTTAGAAGTAACAATATCTTTAATGTTATTTATGTTTTGCAATGCATCATTTTCGTTGATCTCCCAATAGTTTAACTAGGCCCTTGTGTCTTTATGCCACCCTCGATTGAGCCTTAAGTGGTTTTGGCAGGAATTTAAAGCTAGCTTAGGAAGTCTATGATCGTTTATGTTATTGAGTTTGTGCTTGTACAACATAAACCTAAGCATAGCTAGGTTTTCAATAAGGGAAATACCTGCTTCTATAAGGAGAATAGGATAGGGTCATCAACCCCACCCTAGAAGATCAAAATTATCTCTCTGTTTTAGCTAGCTCAAAGAAGAAAATTGATTTAGCAAAGTTTAGAACGAACTCTCATGAGCTCCATAGTGAAACAGGTCGTTGGAAAGTTCCTAAAACACCATGGATGGAAAGAATCTGCCATTTCTGTGATAATAGGAACATTGAGGATGAAAACTACTTCCTCTTAGAGTGCCCCATGTACAACCAAATTAGATCTCAGTTTCATAATCTTTGTCGTAATACTGACCTTCCTAGACTTTTACAATGTCAAAATTAATGTGAGCTTGGGAGGCTTCTCTCCAAGCTTTTTGAGCATAGAAATAAAATCTTATATCAAACTAAATAATTTATTTCTTTAGGTTCGATAGACCAAAGTTTGGTCTAGTGGATGTTAACCATCATCATCATCATCATCATCATCATTTATTATTATGTAGGTATTGGCATCCTTTCTATAGTATTTGTTGTTGATTTATTGATTTATTCTTCATTAGAGTTTATTTCTTTGATCCTTCGTGTTTTATGTATTTTATCATCCTATTCATTCTTAACTCCTTTTAGTATTTTTGTTATTTGTTTAATGGGTCTGAGCCTCACATTTTATTGTTGACCCTGTTTTATTTATTGATTATTTTTTCTTTGGATATATATCTATATATCCAAAGAAAAAATAATCAATAAATAAAATGGGGTCAACAATAAAATGTGGAGTATATATTTATGTTTTTATTTATTTATTTTTATTTTTATTCTTTTATTTATAGATATATTTATTTTGACTTGTGTATATTTTTGTTTTATTTTATTTATTTTTCCATTAATTATTTTAAATTTAATATAAATTATTTCCATTAGTTATTTTATTTATCAAATGATCTTGTCTCGATTAGGGGTCTTCACTCGTTTTTATGATTCTTGACTCCCCTCCTTTAAAGTTTGACTTTGATTATTTATTTGTTTATTTTAAAAACTAGCTGTTTAATATAGAGGTTACTTATTAATATTTGTTTTTAATAAATTAATAAACTAATATCATTATTTAAATATTATTTTTCAAGAACTAGTAATATTTGGTTTTAATAAATTAATTTAAATATTATTTTTCAAAAACTAGCTGTTTAATATGGTCATTACCTATTAATATTTTTAATAAATTAATGAAATAATATCATTATTTAAATATTTTTTTCAAAACCAGCGATTTAATATAGCGATTACATATTAATATTTTAATAAATTAATAAATTAATAAATTAATAAACTAATATCATTATTTAAACATTAGTTTTCAATAACTAGTACTATTTGGTTTTAATAAATTAATTTAAATATTATTTTTCAAAAACTAGCCATTCAATATAGTTGTTACCTATTAATATTTTTAATGAAATAATATCATTATTTGAATTTTTTTTCAAAAACTAGCCGTTATTTAATAATATTTGTTTTTAATAAATTAAAAAATTAATATTATAATTTAAACATTATTGTTCAAATATAGCCGTTACATGGTCTGCGTCTTCATCTGGTCCCGATAATGAACCACACTTGTTGGATCAAACGCCAAAAAATTCTCTCATGTGATTTCTACCAAAAGACTTTGTTTAATTCATTATAGATCACAGAACCTTAAATAGAAAAATTACTTTATATTACTCTACTCTAATTTTTTCTTTTTAAATACTATGTTAAATTATTATTTCTATTTCTCTAAAATCTTATTTTAAAATAAAATAGTAACCTATTTTTATTTTATATTAATAAATAATAATATAAACTTTAATTTCATAAAACACTTTCTTTAAACTTAAACTTCAATGTCCAATGTCCATTAGACCCTTTCAACACGAACCTATTTCTTTTTTAATCTTTCCTCAGATGAATGAATTTTGCTCACGTTTCTTCCCAAACTTCCCTTCCTTACACCACACTAACATATGTCTTTTAGTCTTTCCTCACATAAATGAATTTTACTCATGTTTCTTCCCAACTTCCCATTAATGCTTTCACTGAAGCTCTACGTTTAGAACAATTACATATCCCTAACTTAAATTTCTTTAATCATTTAATGCTTTCATTCACACTTATCCTTGAAGTATTTAACCATTCACCATTGAGATAAAATGTATACATATTCATTTACCGGCCTTATGATTACTAGATGAGCCCAAAAGTTATAATGGTAATGTGCACTGACGTGCACTAATAATAAATCATGAGAGTTACAAACTACAACATATTCCATAATTTCAAGAAGCTTTTATTCCATTGAAATCTATATGACAATGAGATACAAAAATCTTGTCCACTGATCTCCACCACAATTTTACTAATCTCCACCACAATGTCACACTCTGAGCAAAATAGAAATATCTTATTCTCAGAAACGAAACTTCAATATATTATATTGTGAGAAAAATAAAAATATATTATTCTTAGAATGAAGCTTCTAACTAATAATAGCATGCTATACATGTAGTATAACCACTAAGGAATTTTATGGGGTTACTAGAATTTTAGGCATTAATAATTATTAGTAATTAAGATAAAAGGTTCATTTTACAGAGTAATAATGTATACTGTTATTAAAGTTGAAATTTTGCTTATATTGATTAAAATAAATTTTTTAAAAATTTTTAAAATAAAAAATTAAATAACTATACGAAACATGTAAATAATACTAACTCATAAAAAATTTACACGTGAAAAAATTGAATCCCTCTCCAATTATATTATACTTCAACATACACAAATTTAATCTCAACATTAATTTTTTCATCAAATCTACACTTCTCTTCTTTCACAAACATTTTGGGAAGACTCATTTCTGCCCTTTTAGGTTTATTCTTCGTATTATGGTGGTTAATATTCGAAAGATCTAACCAAACAATGAATGTAGATCATATTCACTATGCTCATGATCACTCTTTCTACGTTGCCTTCAATGGGCAATCATCACGAAGGACTAGGACCTTAACCTCACAACATTCTTCATATTAATCTATCCATGGTTGAGGTTTCAAGAAGTTAATGATTCATTTATTGAGGTGAGAGTTAGTTTATAGTTTAGTGTAAAACGATGTGCAAGTATGTCCATGTTCAATTTGGAATTGATACGTGTTTCTTTAAAAAAATCTATAAATAGAAAAACAATATTAACTTTAATAAAAAGGAAAAAATTATATACTTTGCATGTTGAATTAATTGTCTATATGAGGCAATATAATTTAATGTAAAGTAATTAAGTAATAAGAAGTAAAAAAATTATGAGTAAAATGTTTAAATCTTAATTTAAAAAAATATTTTAACACTTTATTTAAATAAATTATTTGAAGATCTATGTTAATGAATAATAACTTCATATATATCTATATGTAGAAAAAAATATATTAAAAGAAAATATTTTAACGTTGTATGTAATAAAATATCCAATGTAAGTTATGAATAAAATTTCATCATCATCATCAAGAATAAAATTTAAACAATGAAAAATTACAAATTGTTTTTTTTTGCACTCTAAAATAACTTTGCACTTGAAGAAATTTGATCCCTCTAGGCTCATGTTAGATCCATGTTTAGAATGGATATATGTTAGTTTTATATAAAAACTTAAAATATACATTATTTTTTTCAATAAACCTTATACTTATGAACCTTTACTTTTGTATACACATAAAAGTTACTTCCACAGTAAAAATAAAAAAGTAAAAGAGAATGTGAAAATTTTTATTGGGCCTAACTAAATTTGATACCTTCCATAGATAGGAATTTTATGCCTTTAAATAAGTTAAATTAGAGAAGAATACCATGGGAAAAACCATGGGTTGTCAAAACCTAGAAAATTGTTAATGTTTACTTGACATGACAACATCTCTTCCCTAATGGCTTGGAAAGCACCTTTCTTTTTTTAATTATTATATAATATGACCAAGGAAAAATGTTTACAGGACAAGACATTACAACATCTCTTCAATTGAGATGTGAAGTTGATAAGTAAATTGTTTGGTGACAAAAGAACTTGCATAGATTTTGGTGGGTAGTAACTAGTAATAAGTCTACACATTTACACTTACACTCCTAATAAGTGCTAAGGAAAACATAAATAATAGTGGGAAGTAAGTCTCTTAAGTATTATTCCTATCCATTTTTTATACCAAGACTTGCTTAAATTATGGTGGGAAGTAATTGATGGTAAATATGTTATTTACTTGAGCATGAGCTATTTTCAAGGATTTTTATTTTTGAATGGTTTTCCTGCAAAGCTAAGAATAAAAAATCACTACACAAATATCTAAAAATTATGCATGAATATTGCAACATCCATAAATAATGCATAAAATATGTATTGCAGTTATTCACATGACATTATATTGTGCAAAAGGTCAATTTCTAGACTCATGCCTTGGTAGGGACTAATAATGATTGTGTAACCACACTTAAATTTAATTAATAAACACATAAAAAACTTAATACTTACAATAAAATTACAATATAACAATATTCTTAACCACGGATATTCACCCCCACTTTACCATGGATATTATTAACTTTTAAATAGCTTTTGTTACAATAGGATGAGCCAATAGTATGGATTATCAAGACCATAGACACAAAAACCATAACTTATTTCACAATAAAAAATTAAAATTAAAATATAATGTAACATGTGAGAAGTTGGTCTATTGATAATGTAAGATTGACATACTATTGTTTCTTTAATAGGTAAAATCTTCATATATACTGGTATGTAATATTCCTTTTAGGAAATTTACTAGTGATAATAGAGATGTACTACGGAACAAATTTATCAACAAATAATATTAATAGCTGGAAAGAAATCAATATAAGCTACAACCATGCATAAAATTCTCATCTCTCAATGAACAATGCAATAACAATTTGGTGCAAATCTGATTTTTATTGCATTCAGCAAGAGAGGGTTTAGAAATTGGAAACCCTTTTTTACAATTGTGAAATGAACCTGGCAAGATAATTTTGGAAATGCTCCCTAATGAACTCATCCCTTTGGAAACTCAACTTCAATCAAAAAATACCCTCAGGGAAAATGGTTATATGATTCTTAATGAGCCCCCAATATTGCAAAAAGAATGTTGCAACTCCCAAGGGTACCAACTTTACTTTATCAATCCGAGATTCATATAAACTTAAGAGGTGACAATGTCGTATGCATAGCAAGCTAAGTTTTACTAAAATTTCTCTGAGGTAGAGAATCAAACCAAGGTATATAGAGACCATTTTGCAAACTAGACCTAGGTTAATCTACTTGCAGGGAATGTAAATGTTACATAAAAAGAAATGCTAATCTACTTGCAATAAATGTAAATGTTGCATAAACAGAAATGCTAATATACACGCAAGAAATGTAAATGTTTCATAAAAGAAAATTCTAACCTAATTGCAAGAAATGACAACGCTTGAAATGAAAACCTTAACCTATTGAAGAAAATAGATGTAATATATCTACAGAAAGTAAATGGCATGAAATCAGTCCTAGACTATTGCATTCAAAGGAAATTCTATGCTAACGACAAAATTCAATAACTAAACTTCAAAAAATAACAAGCTAAACTATCTTTGTACTATGAAATTCATGAACTCAATCATTAACCCTAATTGCAGAAATGAAAAGAAAGGTTCTAAGTAGTCTTTGATCCTCCTAGAGCTTGGTTGCAAGGCCTAGGAGAGGAAAAAATCAAGCTTTAGGAGCAATTTTGGTAAGTTTTGAAGGCTTCTGCATGGTGCTACAAGATTGCTACAAGATACTATAGGATTTCCCTATTTTTCTACAAGATTGGATCTGATAGCATTATGAGGGCTTAAAAGGTGATATGATGGTGAGGAAGGGTAGTGGAAGGTGGGAGAAGGTTATGGAAGTCCTTTCCAAGCCTATTACTCTTCAGGAGTGTTATAGACATTTTTGGGCACTACAACCCCAAGCATGAAATGTCCATAAACCAAGGGCTCCTAAGTCCCTAAAAGTGTTGTTCTAACCCCTAAAGGAACAAGGTCAACAGATTACAGCTTCTCCCAGAAGTTCTCCATGAAAAACTGCTCAGAACTGGTCAAAACAGGATCATTTCAGCTGCTCCACTGGCCAAGTGCGTTGCATCTCACCTAAATACACTGTGTGGGTGCGTTGCATTTCAAAAATCCCTTCTATGGGGTGCGATGGGCGAGAAATGACAAATGGCAGTGTCATTCCGCGAGGTGGAGAGGCAATGGAAGCTTCCAGAAACTTCTCCTATGACACTTGCCTCTCTGAATTCGACCAAGGATGAGTAAGAGATCATCAATCTCCAAGTGGAAGCAAGAACTATCAGAGGGAAGACACTAATCAAATCATAAGCTGACTCATCTCCATTACATATATCTATATATGGATCCCTCATCCCAGAGATCCAGAGGCTGGAATTTTGCATATTGTAAGGAATTGCTGTTGGTTTCTTGAGACAAACATCAGATTGTTGGGTGATCTAAGCTTTGTATGAGGTGAAGAGGGGCTTCCTTGCTGAGAGGTTGATGCTGGGTCAGAACAACTGGTTGTAACTCCTCTTGGCTCTTTCTTGTTTATCAATAAAAGCTATTCAAGTTTTCCTCCATGCTCTTGTGTCATTGATGTTTGCTACATTTGTATGGTCAATTTACATCTGATCCTAGATTGTTTATGATTATAGATCCATGTCTTTGTATAGTGCTATGCTACTGTGATCTTACATGTACTTTGTGAAGCTGGGCGTGCAAGGGAGCAGGTGGCTAAAGACTATCAAAGAGGAGAGGAATCAAATCAGGAGATTAGCGCAAGACATAGGTTGGTCTTTATGTTCCTCTCTATCTATAATTCATAAAGGAAAAACGAAAGTAGCTTTTCTCTGTTTGTTTCTAAGGCAGCTGTCACACCTTAGTGGGATAGAGCAGTTCCATATAGACACTTTTCCCTGTAACAAAATGGCGACTCTGCTGGGGAAGAATTAGTTTGTTTGTTTATCATTCTTTGTTGTCTGTTTCATAAACTTACAGGTAGTATTCGAACTGCATTTTTCATAACAAATGCAAAGTAGATAAATGCTACTTCAATCCATCTACTGGATCTGTTTATGATTTAAACAACTGATTCACAAATTATCTGATTGCCCTTGTGATAGCTCTTAGATCATCCTTAGATCTACCCTTGATTGTTGCATTACTGATTGCTTTTTGCTCGGCCAAAACCCAAGAACTGAACTGCAAACCATGACTCGGAACCCAAACAGAATCTCGTTTCTGGCCCAACGCAGGTACTGTTCAGAGAATCTGAACTTCAGCGCACTTCCCGAGTGGACAAGGTGCGCAGCATTTCAAATTATCTGTGTTATAGGTGCGCTGATCAGACTAGGCCCTGTGCAGTTTTGGTTTCTATGATTCATTATTTCCAGTTCTATTCCTGAATTTTGCTGCCTGTGATAAATATATGTCTGTTTGAAACCCCTTTTCCTTGCTGTTATTCCGCCTCCTTTGTACAAAAGAACTGTAGATGTTTTTGTGTGTTTGTTGAGTCATTTTCAGTTCTCCTTTTCAAAAGTAGCATAATCGTACTGTCATCCTTTGATTTGAAACTTTCGTAAGTGTGGATTTCAATCCTAGGAAAGAGTTTGATTGCTGTTGATGGTCGATTATCCTGTTACTATTGTTTTTGGTCTGAATTTGTAATTTTCTAGTGTCAAGAACAAGTATTCATTTCAAAATCGTAAGGTGTTGTGATCGTCTCCATTTTTGATTTCGAAAAGAAACTTGTTGATATTTGTCGCTTGAAAAGAAATTCAGATTTGTGCATCAACTTTCTTTTTAGCATTCATATACTAAGAAAGTCGAAAACAAATACATGCATGTGCATTTGCATATAGACAGTCTGATTGGATTGATTTAGGAAAGTGCATTTAGAGTGTGCTCTTTGTGAAAAGATTCTGCCTTTCTTTTCTTAGTAGCTAGGATTTTCATTGCACAAAGAAGATAAAAAGTTTGTTTATCATCTTAGATTGCATTTTAGGAATTACATCTACATCTCGCGGTGAACCTGAAAGGAAAACTTCATAAACAAGATCAACTATAAAATAAATTCAATGAATCTAACAACGCTTTGGAACTTAACGCACAACATTTAGAAGTCTAGGCTAGAGACGTATTCCGGCGTCGTAAAGCCTGGTAACTGTTGTTCTCACTGATGGTTGGGTGATTCCTCCACTTTGAGGCGATAAGTGCCAGTATGGACTTGTGCTCCCACGTACCGTCGAGTATATTTTGGGAGACCCCAATAGGCTTAATCCTTTATCCATAGGAAGCCGTGTCTGCTGCCTTATCGATCGCAATGCACTGAACACA